>JAQQRF010000031.1:0-373231 GCA_030523145.1 Trissolcus brochymenae | reverse complement strand
AAGACGGACGAAAAAGAGATGCGCGCGCATTTGCGATGACCGAAAATTGACAACCAAACGGCAACTTCGGTGTGTCACCAACTTTTTTTAAAGGGATAAGATATAATTCGACTCAAGATTTCATCAAGTTGTCATCAAACCCACAAATGGTCTATGATTTTCATCACTTATATCCATTGCACGACTTTGGATAGTGCTCGAGTACTCAACTCTTGGCAATAATGATCGCTTCTCCAGGACACATCCTTAGTCCAGTCTTGCTCATTTATTAAACTTATTATGTTCATCTGTTCATTATGAACTTATGATTTCATATTAAATTCACATTTATTTTGTTTCCATAAATGAGCCCGTCAAATATTTATTTACAAGTAAATCTTTATTGTAAAAATTTTAGTCATATTATTTTGACGAAACTTTGTAATTGAAATGAATATTGGAATAACCAATAATTATATATAATCTCTAATTAACCTTTTATCTACCTCAGACGAGATATCTTGTGCAGTTAAGTCGACGTTCAGGGACCTCAAACGAGATAACTCGTCGTTTTTGACATGTTCAAAATGCATCACTACTTTGCCATCCTTTATTAATACAAATACAATCATGTTGCTTTATTAACTTATTCATATCGTGAAAAACAATTATCTTCTTAAAGAAAAAAACACAACAAATTTATTAAAAAAAATTATTTGCCAACTCATACTAATACAGGATATCAAAATACCATAATGTATAATAAATTTTGTTCTCTGTAACATTTTATTTCTCTGACACTAATAATTGAGAATGAATAAAATTAAAGAATTGACTGAATGTATTATTTGGTTAAAAATCCCGACTTATTTGAGTGTCGTCAATTAATTATAATACTATTATATAGGAGAATTTAAGTAAAAAACATATTCTTAACAGATAGTTAGCACAGATAATTAAATTTGAAATTACTAATACAATTTTCCCTGTTATTATAAAAATAAAATAGAAAAATGGAGTAATTAATGTGGATTAAGGAGTCCACTAATTTATTCATAACTTCTACCAAAATTTCTCATTTCCATATCAATTATTTCTCATCATATTTTCTTTATTTCTGATTTCCTCAAATATCGTTGAATTTTATAAATGTTGTTAAATATGCACAACTGTTACAAAGCCCTGTTATCTAAAAAAAACTCAGACAAATATGATTCATGTTGTAATTATATGACGATAAATATGAATGCTTGTGAAAATGGTTGATGAAATTGATTAGCAATGTAAGTAAAATCGATAAAAAAAAGTAGCCGACGATTTAAAGATATTGAGTGGTGGCAAAAAGTTGCGTCCCCACAACTATATCGGACTTTTCATAGGTATATCCGCGTGAAACTACCCGTGGATTAGAAATTCTCTGGCAACGGTCCCTGAATCTTGCGGAAGTAGCTTTTCCTTGGCCGCAGAAGTTAGATTTATGCCGTAAAGCCTCCGGAATCACCAAATCGACGATTTATACACCGTTTTCTCCCTGCACTTTTAAAGCAAATCTAGACACGCTCAACGCAAAGAACAAAGAGAATGAAATACCATTGGGAACTTTCACTGCCACTATTCTATCGCCATGAGAGAGAGAGAGAGAGAGAGAGAGAGAGAGAGAGAGAGAGAAAGAACAAATAGAAAAATAAGAAAGTAACATAATTTCCCGATAAAATAAGTCCGAACAAATCGAATTGGCTTGATTGGGTTCGCGGGATTATCCGAAATATTGGCACTGATCACTTATTTTTTGATCGACGACTTGGAACATTACCCCCGCGCAGGGATACAATTTTTTTTCATCCACTCCGTCCATAGCCAGGCACCATTATTCATCGTAATCTATGTTTAATGAATTACAACGACGAGGAGATTAGCGAGGCTTTGTTTTGGATCGTTGCTGAAATTTTTTTGATATCGCAGTAAATTAATGAGATCGACGCAACGAAGGGTAGTCCGTCCGAGAGATGTTTCTTACAACGCCCCAAGGTTTATCAACGCTACGCAACTCCGCTAAATGATCTCGTTTGTTTTTCCCCCGTTACTGCGGGATAAGATAAATGATGCACTTTTTTTTATCTATTTTCGCTCTCGCCAATTTAACTTTCAAGACTCTGGAGTAAAATATTTTTTGATCAAACGCTCGGTTTCATTGAAAACTAACTTTTCGCGTTAAATTTAATGATGAGACTCAAGGCGTAAAAATTTTTTCAGAATTTAATGATGTTTGGAGCACTGTAGGAGCCACTGCTTGAAGGTTCATTTTTTCGATACCTCCAATGTTGACGAATATGCTCCTGATTACTCCACTGCTGTGCCATCATCGCTGCTGGAGCTTTGATTTTCTGCTCCAATAATACTCCAATCGTACTTCAAAATGCTCCTATCGACATTATATTATATCAAGGGAAATATTTATATTCATGATGATAATTAAATCATAAATAACGTCATAAGTATTAGTTTATAATTCAGGAGTGATAATTTCATTGAAGCATACATATGGTGGTTGAGGGAAAATTTTAGGTTCGAATACCACACAATACCACGAGCTGAAGAGTCAATCAAACACACATGCGTAAACACATTAATAAGCAAAACACAGAAACTTAGTACTTCAGTATAGAGAAACGCTGAACCTAGACATAGTATATTGAAAACGCATCGCAGTTGGTTTCGATCGTAGTATCTTTCGCGTTTCAAGCGCACAACACAGTCGTTAATCTAATGTAATTGAAGTTATATCTATTTTTGGGAAAAAATTTTAAGACCCAAAGTTAATGAACTTTTTGTAAATGAGAATGTAAATAATACTTAGAATTCAGAACCATTCATAGAACTTGAAGTAACAGAATGGAGCATAATAGAGCATAAATGTGTATTTTTAAATACGAGTGCAAAAATTGAGCGTTGCAGAGTATTAAAGAGGTGTGCAGAGGAGCACTAATGAATTACAAAGGAGTATAATCCGTTTATTTTAAAATTGTTGTCCGGTTTGTTGCTGAGGACAGTGGAGCATATTTTTATCATTATTTGAACCAAAGAACAGAAGAATGGAGCATTGAGGAGAACTGTTAAAGTAAGAAGGAGTACACAATTTTTCTCCTCGGGGAAGTTTTTGATCCTCCACCCTTCTTCTTATTCATCATTGCACATCGGGGTTTGTTTATCGGTCGACAGTTTGGTGTCAAATAAAATATACCTCTTTGAATGGAACTATATCGATTTGGAGCAGGACGATATGATTTTGTGTGCAGCAGTTTGAAAATAATGTTAACCTGTTCGACAACGCAAGACGAAGTGAACTTTGAAAACGTGACAACCATATACTCCAAGCAATAGTAGTGTTATCTGCACCGACACGAATGCGATAGCAACGTACAATCTGAGTGTATAGTACAACTTCTAGATAGAGCACGTGCGATCTACTAACGAGATACAGTCATTAGACTTATTTACTTTACCAAGGACGTTGCCTCGCGCAAAAGATTCTGATGGGAAAAAATTCAATAAACTGCACACGATAGAACACGACTTTTAAACGGTTCATCATCTTTGCATGATGCAGCTCCACCGTTCAAAAGAGGAAAAAAATGACATAAAAAAAGTGTCGCCAATTTAGCCTTTTTATTTTCTTCAAATCGTCACTGTGACCTTCTTTTGAAGGAAATAATCTTGGTAATAACATTAATAATGATAATAGGATCCTGAAATACAGTGTAAAAAGAGTCCATTCAAGTATGTACCGAACAAGTTTTTGTATTCATTTATTTATAAATTGGTAAAATTGTTTGAATAATTTCTTAAAAGTATGAAAATTTGAGACACTCCTATATGTTTTAACTTAAGACTCTAATGCTTTTATTGAGTAAGTTTTTTAGAAACAATTTAGTAACATCTTAAAATAAGCATCTTAATTTAAGATATTCAATTTTACAGTGTAATAATTGAAAAAAATCGTAGACATAACAACAATAATGGAAAGTGATTGAAACAAAAGTAAAAAACAACTTTGTAAGATTTAAATCTAAACAGAGAATACTCGATCGAAAAAAGAACAACACTTTTGTCCGTTTATCTTAAGTCTTGTAAAAAAGTAAGTAACTAGCAAACAATTCCCTTGTTCTATTCTTGAGATGTGGCTGAAAAATTGACCCGATTTTCGATACCACGCAACGAGCGAGATTCAACGCTTTGAAATCACTTCCGTTTATATTTAGCATTGAATCTTTTTTTGTCTTCTTTTTTTTTACACTTTCCGTGTTAATTGAGAGTGTAAATTCATGCTCGAGAGAAACGCTGCGATAAGAAAATCGTAATGTGAAATGTTTATTGATTGTACGGAAATGATATTTAAAGGTAGAAGACGGTAACGCGTTCAGGATGTTCATCTTTAAAGTTCCAAATTGAAATGATCATACGAATGGATGAGATCAAATGAAATTATGGAATAATAAAATGTAATCGATGAAAGTTGGATTAAATTACATGGATAGATTTTGTCACAAGGTGGGTTCGAATATCAGTGCCGAGGAAAAATTTTCCATACCAGTTCATCTTTTTTTAATAACAGCGCTCTGGGATTCGACGGAGGGGGCGGAGAAAGAAATTTGATCAAGGCGATGTTTCAAATTCACGGTTGAATAATTTAGCTCGAAATTAGAAAAAGGAAAAAAAAATGTGTGTCTCCTCTCCTCGCCCCCTCCCCAAATATATTATATACATATATCTGGCCGGAACGTCAATTAATGTAATTTTCCACTCGCAAGATTTTGAAAGCTACTAAATGTAGTAATTTTCGAGTCGATAAAGCCTCATAACAGAGCCATTTGACACGTTGAAATGAAACTTCTTTTCTGTGGATCCGCAGAAAAGCGAAAAAAGAGAAACGCTGGAAAATGCTCTCCGCAGAGAGAGAAAGAGAGAGAAAGAGAGAGCGAGCAAGTGCTTCTTATTTCACGTTATGTTAGGCTCTTCAGGGCGTAATGTTGAAAACAAAACCACGCCAGGCATGGCAATGAAGCGAACGAGTGGCCGCGATGTCGTTTCGCTTTGTGGCCGGTTTATCGCCCGGCCCTTTTCACCGACGTGCTGGATCTGGCTCGTAAAAAGTGTCAATGAGACGACGACGACGACGACGACAGAGGGGGACAAAAAAATATCTAGACAAATAACGGCCGGGCAAGAGATGGCCGAGGGGTTAGGGTTACAAGTTTCTTGACGTGTTGCCAAGTCGCATGTTGACGACGGCTTTGTCGAATGTCGACGCTGCATCTGAAAAACAAATTGTTCTTCCAGCGCCTTGGCTGTGAGGCTCGTTTGATTCGGTACCTTGAGAGTTGAAACGGCGCCAATCACACGCGACAATTACCCTTTGCCGTGGCATTGTTTCGCTCGCAGCTATGACGTTTCTGAGCAGCCACTTTTTTGCTTCCGCGCCGCTCTCCACAATCGTTGCATGGTTTTTGGCTTCAATCACGATCTCAATTACCATATTTATGAACATGCTCAAAAAGCTTGCTAAACTTGCCCACAGCAAAATAACTTGTAATAAACTTTTTTGGTCCACCGTTTTTGTCCTTCGTAATAACAGCTTGAATTGCAACGTAAATGTGGGCTTCAGCAAAAACAGAAACAAAAACAAATTCATTATTCAAATTTTGTTTCTTTCTTCGTAGATCTGAATCTGAAGTTGCGCGCTCGGGGTGGACACCAAGATGAGATTTTGTGGTGTACATAGCAGACCAAAGACAACTAGATCAGGAGAGTTTTACTGGTGCTCGCAGTTTCAGGAGGCTGCGCACGTATAGCCTACACGGAGGATGGATGCCGTAGGTGACTTGGCAATGATCGCCATCCGGTGCCTATGCCAGCCATTAACGGACACGTGTCTCCATCTGAACAATGTTCAAGTGTAGATCCTGAGATTTATCGGCCTCTTTTTGGCCAAGTGTGTCATGTGTGAAGAGATAATTCGTCCCGTTTCAACTCAATTACCGCCGGCAGCCCGACATCTTCTCATCGGCCATTGCGAAATAATACAAACAAACATTGACAGTTAACAAATCTCTGCCCGCATCATGAAAAAATACATTTCAGACGTCACGATGGCTTCAAAATATGATAACACGTTTCAAATTGTGTCTCGCATTGCGAAATGATTATTGATTTTTTTTCTCCACCCCACAGTCGGCCAAAGTCCACCACTACTTTTGTATATTCTTATATGCGACTGAGACTGTATTGTACGTATTTGTCCGACGATGCGAAGGCTGAGCACTCCGATATTGCCGTGCTTGGATATTGTAATCCTGATGGTTGAACAACAAAATTATTTCAAAAATTGACTAAATTTATCAGCCGGCCAATCAATGAGCTTCGATTTCTGAAAAAAATGAAGATGAAGGAAATAGTACCGCAATAAAATTTTGGAGAAGCAAAAGATGAAACTGATAAACAAGGAGGATGCGATTTCCTATGATTTTTCGCGAACTTTCCCACTTTTATTAAGACTTGATTTAGTTTCGAGTACCGTTCTTGTCTTTTTGAGAATCAAGTCTCGCCGAGGGATCTCCTCTTTTTTTTGCTGCACTATCCCGGCCCGTAGTTTAGCCAATACTTCTCGAAATCAAGTCTCTCGCCTTTCGCAAACGAAAGAAACAGAAAGAATCAGAGGAACAGGGACACCGATACACACACATAGACATGCGAACTGCTCCTTTACCTTGGTCGTGCTCCAAGAATTGAGTTTCGCTCAAGGAGATGTTCCTTATAGTTCGCCAAGTCTTTAAAATCGAGTTTCTCTCAAGGAGATATTCTCAATATTCTTATGTTATATACACCGGCGTCGGGTTTGAAATGTTAACTCGGACGGAATCAGTGTCGTTCGCGCGCGTTATTTTTCGCCACGTTTCTTTGCCCTCGACGCTTTCTTGTCTCCTTTTCAATCGAATTGTGGCTCGTTATGGTTTCACTTCCTCTCTTTTCGTACAGTTCAATTTTTTTCCCACCAACAATTCTAAAAATAATTTAAAAACGACAATTTTATTCTCTTATTTTTCAATTGGTGTTTTTTCATCCAAAGAGACAATTTGTTGAACATTTGAAATGTTCAAAATGTCGAATAAGAGAGGCAGACATTATCCCGAGAGTTATGTGGACCATGCTAGTTTATGAATATAAATTACGGGATTCGATTCTTTCAGCGTGGCAAACAAAATCTTTATTGTCATGTAAAGTGTCGGCATACGTTCAGCTCGCGGGCCATCGTAACGACATGCACACGGTAGAACGCACGGTTGTCCGAATATGCAAATGTTTCGCGGGCAAAAAACAATAACTACCGGGTTTTCGCATATTGATGTATCCGCGCAAGTATCAGACAAGCATGCAAAACTAATCGCACGGTGCTTGTCGCGTTCGACTCAGTAAATGGGCGTCGTATTTTTCATGCCAGATTGTAACGTCCCGTTTTGTGAGCGCCGGTAAAAGCGAAACTTGTTTGTTATATTTTTATTTCGATCGGCGCGCAATCGGGTAAATTCATTTTGTCATACACGACGAACACGCGCGTCATTTTATTTTTTGTTTGAAAAGAGAGCTTGCGGACATGTTCTGAGAGACAAAGTGAAATTGTGACAAGAGTGTGTGAGAGTGGGCAAGCTTGGTAGAAAGAGGCCTACTTATTTTTTGCATCTGAAACCTCATCAAGTCTTAATGCCCTCTCCTCCTCGCTAAGGTATTTTTGTATTTCTCCTTCTCTCATGACATTAAAAATCCTGGGCTAAACTTTCAACATACATTTAAGTTAAAGCCCTAGGCTCTCTCTCTCGCTCTCTCCCCTTGGCCTGCACACAGCTCTAGGTAAGCGTTGTCTCTTGAATAAAAATCACCCTCAATGGTGCACTTTACTTTAGTGCAGAACTCTTCAAAGGGTGACTACTGGAGAAAATGGAGGGGCAAAAGAGCACAGGAGGAAAAAAAAGGTTACAGATGGAGAGCGTCGCCAGAGAAGAATGTACCCAGGGTATTCCGAACACAAGAAGAACTGTCACGAATTAGAATGTAATTACTTCGGCCACACGAATCGTGCGCATCGTTTCTGCTGGTCTGCGTGCGTGCGCCACCTGATTCATAATTAATTGCTAAAACAAGGTGCCTTAATGGACTTGCATTAGAACCCTAGGATCATTACCAAACGTCCAACCTTTCTTTCCCTTTTCTTTTACTTTTTTTTTCTATTTCTATTTCCTCTCTCCAATTTTTCCTTATTTGCTAGAAATTTGCTTTTGGAAAATAATTTCAGCCGCTGATTGTTTACAAGCGTAAAAAGTTGATGTTTGATTTTTAATACGAGACATTTTTCACCGTTAAACCTGCTTAAATGGTCTCATTATGAAACACATTTTTCAGCCGCTCTTTTTTCTGTCCATTATAAACAAGCGCGTTTCAATTTTCGTCCAAGATGCAAATTACTCTTCTTGTCTGCGCGGAGCCAAACCACCGCAGCGAGGGTGGCAAAGGCTGTCGCACAAGCGCACTCTTATTTTGTTCATTAAAAACATCGTCGAATTTTATCCTAAACATGAACTCGTTTCGTTGACTTCAAAATTAATTGTATCAATATTTATTTTTTTTTTTATTGCATGTCAGTCCTCGAAAATGAAGTCAATATCTTGAACTCTCTCAGCATTGTCGCGGCGATCACATTGGCCATCAATTAGTGATTGGAACTAATCACATCGGACAGTGAATAATTCATTAAAAACATTTTCAGTGAACGAACTTAAAAACGTCTACAAAATTTCGTCACAGTGTAACAAATTTAAATTATTCTCTCTTTAAGAACAAAAAATGGATGTTACGTAAGTCTAGTAACCTAGATGTTCATTACCAGTGTGACTTTGATAACGATAGGACATCATCAATACGCAATTGAGGAAGTTTTATAAGCGAGTCGCAATTGGATGATGGGTAGGATTCAGGAACAATAGGGAAATAAATCGAGAAGAGAGGCGACAAACGGCGGGGAAGACCAAGAGTTACGTATAGGTAAGTGTTAATCTTGGTGGGTTAACGCAAGTGGCGTTCGCTGCCAAGTCTGCGGATTATCGCGCATCTTGTAATTGCCAACCAATCCCACGGGTGGAGCCAGTTGGGAGTGGCTAAAACCGTTTGGCATCTAGCCTGATTGTACTACTGCACAACGAACCCATACATATATTGTTATGTTCGTAACTCATTGGCTAGACCATCGTCACCATTATTATCATCATCAATATTATTGTTGTTTTAATGATTATCACTGTCTGCATTAGCACTCCGATTATCTGCCATCCTCGTTATTTATAATATAACTAGACAAGCTAGCTAACACAATCATTATACCGGATCCAAATTTGTCGTCGAAAAAAAAAAAAAGAAAAATAAATAAATAAAAGTGCGAGACAAAATATTTTGCTCAGTTTTATATAATTAACAAAGTGGTTAATTGCAAATGATTGCCTGTAAATTAACGTCTCAAATAGGAAAAATACCGCTGTCACATTTTGGAGCTGGCGCTCTCGCGCTTGGAAATGTCTAAATTAAACGACAAATACGTGGAGACACAAGGGTTTACACGAACTGCAAAACACGCACCGTCCATTTTCTCCACTGTCAGCTACCCTTTTGCCGCCAACCCCCTCGACGACTCTCGCGCATGAATTTCCATAAACTCATCATTCATACATCCGTATCGTCTTTCCGTGTTCCGCCGAAATAGTCTCTCTCTCGATGGCTTGGGGAAAAAAATGACACTCGAATTATATATTTTTGCTTCCTTTCCATCACAACACAATCTGAATCCCAAAAGTAATTTGTTGGAGCAAAGATAACAACACTGGAATTAACAAAAACAAAAAGGAAAACAAAAAAAAAATGAAATAGCTCTGTACATTACCCAGTGGCCACTCCATCTAGGACACGCTACTCTTACGTAATATCTCCGGAGACGCGCGGCAAGTTAGTCATTTTGGGCGAGCTGTACTATATAACTAGAAGAGTAAAAGTTTGATAAGTACACGTATACTATGGAAATCTTTGGGAGCTTTAATGGAAGCGACTTCTAATCTGGAGCTAACTGTGCTGATGTCATCTTTGATAGAAACGGAAAGCCTTGGCGAGCGAACCCAAGCGGAAAGCATTAGAGCCGGTTAAGGCACACATTTTGGGCGCAGCATCGGAGAGAGGCGAGTATTTGATCTATTGGTAAACTGGGCAAAAGTATCCAGCAGCAAAGTGAAGAGTGTCATGTGTGTTTTATAGTTTGATTGGAACAGGAGTGGCGAGGTGTTGACGGACGGGATGCAGCGCTAGAACCCAACGTTAGCCCTCTCCCTCTCTCTCTCTCTCTCTCTCTCTCTCTCACTTCGCTGTCCTTTTTTTTTCGTTTGGCTCTCTCCCTTTCACTGGTTGTCGTGTTTCGTCTTTCTCTCTCAGGCCTCTTTTGAAACACCCCCATCCGTCGGCTTTGCCCCATATCGTCATCTCTCTTTTGCTCTCCGCCGCAAAACACCCCCGTCTGCGAGCAGCCGAGCTCGAAACCCAAACAGTGTTGCCAAACGTCTACGACGCATGGCGTGACCCCATTTGCATTTTGTTTGTACTTCAACATGAAATATTTTACATGCAACATTTTATCTAGACTGAGTGGATTGAACGGGTGCGAAGTACTTTACCATATTTGGCCGCTGATTTGATAACACCAACTTTTCGCGCAACCATCGCGCGGTTTCACAGACGTTATGCGAAAAAAAAAGGAACGAGCAACCGAGGAAAATTCACCGCAAAGATCTTTTCATCCTGACGCGCACATCTACGTTTACATCGCCAGAATTCAACTTATGAATAGACTATGACGTGTAATTTTCATTCAAATAATTATATTCGTACGTTCGACAATTATATGTTCTTATTTTGTTATTTACTACGTTTTAGACTTTCATATTTTCACTATGATTTTCAACGTATCGTGTGTACGATAACAAGTTAATGATGCTTGTATTAAGTACTTGGCAGCCTACAACGTAGATTATACGATGAATAAATTCAAAACTGGAACATGAGTGTATCGATGAATCTAGAAAGTACACACCATCCTGAAAGCAAATAAATCATAGAAAATCTGTTTTCGACTAAAAAATGTATTTTGTTAAACTTGAAACAGAAAAAAACTTGTTGCAAAATGTGTACAATTTGTTTTCGTTTTTTGCAATTCTAACAGCGTAACAGCAAAAACATTTGATTGAAAAATCTCAAATAAAAGGATATTCAAATAAAATTTTGGGTTTTAAATAAAAGTCCACTTGGACTGTTAATTTTTTAAACAAAAAAATGGTTATATACAAAAAATAAGGAATTAAATTTAATTTCGAGTTAATAAACAGCGGCTGGGCAGAGCGCGTATAGCAACATGTTGATACTTGTGTACTCGGACTGCGATCATTAAACACGGCGTAACATTTCTTTCGAGAGCAGTTTTATGGACTGATTTGTAGGAGTGAAGATGCGAGCGTTTTCTACATTAAAACCGCGCGTCTACGAACTTGCGGACGAAAGGCTTCGCAACAGTTGAATTGCTGAACGGCTACCCACGAGTTGATGTAGTACGGCAAAACTTTGCGGACAAACAAATCCGTACCGGAAATCCGACGGATGCCACTAAACAGGATACGTCGAGTGATAGAAAATGGCACTTGTAGAAATAAAGTGAGTTGGGGCCAAAAAATAAAGGATCCCCGGCAAGATCCGTTTAAGCAGTTAAATCAGACGAAAGTTCAATCGTTATTCGCATCCGTATTTGGATTCGAAAGCAACGCGCCTTCTTTATAAGTAGATTAAAATTATAAATCAACGGCCCGTCGCGCAATCCAAGCCGCAGATGAAAAATTAGTATGCCCTCACACGTTGAAATAACTGTGAATTTACATTCGTGCTTATATATATAACTTGGACTCTCCATTGCAAGGATATTTCTCACTTTTTTTTTTTTTTTTTGGTTCAAATAGATCAATTTAAACTTACAATTTTTAAGTTCATTTTTATCGGGCTATCCATAAATTGTCTCAAGTATAAAAAAGCGAGTTGAACAATTTCAGTTTACTTCCTCACAATTTCACAGTTGTCAACTTTTTTGACATTCGTGGGCGTGGTCTTTGATTCGAATAAAAATCTCAGTTGCGCAAGTTTTTTGGTCAAGTGTCTAATAGATCTTTGGATATTTTTTTGAGTACGAGGAGTAATTTTTTGTCTGGAGAGGCCAACAAATGCAATTGAATCCCGCCGAATTCAATTTAGAGTTCCGCGTCGCTCCAAATCAAATAAAAGGTTAGCAAATAAAAGGTCATCCAAAGTAATATGTTTGAAATAAAAACGATTAAGGTCAGTATCGTGACTGGAGTATAGATAATTTCGACATTTCTTTCAACGAGTTTCAATATTAAAAACCATCAAAAACCGGTAAAACACCTGGAAAATTCTCTTCGAAAATTTTCACTGAGAGAATAGCAGAACCGGAAAATGAGGTGGAAGTGCAATCTTTGCATGGATTTTGAACAAAGTGCATACTATTAAACGTTAAGTTTTGACTTAAATTGTAGAATCACGTTTTTATACGTTAAGAAGATACTTGAAAACGAAAATTAAATAAAAGAATAAAAAGAAAATGAATGTTTATAAAAATCCTTAGAATAACATAAATAATACTTTTTATCAGTTAACGATCAGGAATGTGACGATTTAGTTATTTGAATTCATACGAATATATTAACTCGATAATCTATCCCACTTATACCAGAACGTGTTCAACTGAATAAAATATTTCTTGTTCCAGTGAACAGCGCGCGCCCAATGCCAGAAGAATTTTTTAATCTTTCACCGCAAAATAGTTCTGTGAAAAGCTAACGTGTACTAAACCGCAACCACAGTTTACCCGTAGGTTTGTGTGGTCGCTACAATAGGGAATCGCGTATTCTAAGCAAATGGAGCATAATCACTTATACTCTTTTGATTTCGTACATCTGTTTTGTCACCTTTCATAAACTACTTTTAATTAAAAATATAAGCAATCTGTCATTTATTAAAAGAAAGCCGAAAAAAAGTAGTCGGTGTAAAATTTGTTAGACGCGGTGTTTGTTTAACACAGTGGCTGATCAAAAGTTGTCAAGAAAAGTATCATTTTTATCGACAGGTTGGAAAAGGTGAGAAAAAGTGATGAAAACAAGGCGAAGGCAGGGGGCAAAGAAACGACGACGGCGACGACGACGCGGAGCGTTGACGACGTCGATGAAAGTGAGGAAAAAGTGACAAAGGGCGAGAGAGTGGGAAGCGATGCGGTGACGCTAAATGATGTGGTTTCTTTCAGCCCTCGACGAGCAGTGAAAGCGCCCGAATAAATAACGAACTGCGGTTTGACGTGAGTGAAACTACATAAAAACTACGTCAATTATACACGGCTAACGGTTTGCGCGCGAGCAAAAGACCAAAGGGTTTTGTAGAGGGCGCGCAACCGCTTAAACGTGCAGCAGTACACGAGGCTCCTCTCTGGCGTGTGTCCTTCGCTCACTCGCTCGCTCGCTCGCTTTTCTCTCCGTGTTGTCATGCGTACACCCACACATACACAATTGCATTTTCAATTCACCCGAAACAACTATTTTCAATGAAGATAGACATCGCCGATATCCCGATATAACCTACCTGACGAATCTATCGCTTATTGTTCCTGCGCCAACTGCCCAAAGAGACTCTGCCTCCAACACTTTTATCAATCTGTTACATCACATACGAAATCAATTGTTCGCGCAATTGAATGCGCGATTTCAATCTTATCAATCAGCATAATTGAAAACCCATCAATTTTCGCATCCTTACTTCACAACTCAAACTTTGTTCCACAAAAATTCATTACTGTGAACAATCAACTGCCCTCATAGCCGACAGATTCACTTGAAACATTCTGAAACAAATAGTTCTGTTGTCATATTAAGAACAGCTGAAATCAATTTTCAACCACCTAAAAGTATTTGAAACAAAAAATCATATCTGCATCATCTTGCACTTTTGCAAAAATACCGATAGACATTGAATTTTTTGAATATGCTTTATTATGCTGTATAAAAAAAATTTACTTTTATGTAGACATAAAACAGAATATTTACAAGTTGAAAATTAAATTGTATTAAAAACTTGAAATTTGACATTCAGTCCTTAATAGAGAAAAATCTGGGAAAGTATGACATAAAAAGTCACATTGGCACATTGTGAATTCAAGGTTGTGAAAATTGGTGTAAGTATACATAAAAATATTTTTTATGTTCAGTCCTCAAATTATAACTTGATCACCGAACATAAATTTGCAATTAATTCAACTGCCTTTTTAAATTTTACGATTACGATGTTTAAACTAGAAACTCAGTTTTACCAAAATGAATAGAATATTTTTGCAGTAAATATTTTATTTAAATTTAATCGAGAGAATTGTAAAGTGTTTCTTTTGAACTTCTCAAATTTATTCATCAAAGGATTGAAAATTTTTGCAACCCGCAGACAAATAGCATTACACAGGGGTCTATGTTTCAGCGCCAGACAAAATTATGAAAACACTAGATAGACGGGCATGCACTCCAGAATTTGCGTAACCTATCTGCGCGCATTTAATTCTTCTGCCGTCGACGCCGGTAAATCAAGTCACGTGTCATTTACCCGAATACGTAATGTATCGCATAAATATAAGAGTCATGCTCACGCATGTGCACACAAATGTGCTCTCACAAGTTCATGCAATCATGCCAGCCGAAAGAGCGAGAGCGACTTTCACCACGCCGGTGATGCGATGAAAAAAATTGCGGACTTGCTATGCCAATACGCCTATCGTTCATCTCTCACGCGCGGCGCTTTTGGCGATGTGCGGAGAAATAGTGGCGTTGGATTCGTGCATCTATTATACAGCTAACCACAATATCTTTGCTAAATTGTTATAACAGTTTCTATACAAATGACTTCACGATGTCATATATCATTTCTTCTCATATTCTTATCTCAGATAAAAAGATCAAAGTTCAAATGAATTAACAAAATATTGACAACAATTATTGATACATTTTCTTGCAGTCTTCAAAATTCTGACAACAAAAAGAATTTAGAAAACGTGGTTGTCTTTAATTTTCATTGAAATATGTTTACACAAAAATTTAACATCCACTAAATGGAAAACGTTAATTTAATTTAATAGAAAATAAAGAGGCATCAAGACTGGTCGTCGAGGTCGTTGAAGCAAAATGCCATAACACTTTTATGAAAGTCACTTTGTGTTTTTTTTTTTTTTTTTTTTTTTTTGCAATTTTCTTCGAAAGAAAAACTCTTCCATACCTCGGGAACTTTGTTATTCAAAGGTGTATGAAGAACAAACCCCTCGTGCTAAATTTCAAGACCGACAAAAATATTGATAGTTTTGACTGTCGCAATGTGAAGATCTACCATTGCTGCTCTTTAAGGTGTTTTATAGATAAGAGAAAAACACGCCTGGCATATAAGATAGAAAACTTTTTGCAAAAAAAGGGAGAGAGAGGCGAGTGCAAGGAACCCCGGGGAAATATGAGACGCGGCAAAGCAGCTGAGCATAAAATAGTCTCCAGATCCCGGAACGCCATGGAATTCAACTATACAAAACTTTTTGCCCCGCTTATTGGATCCCTGCTAGTTTTTTTCGACATGTTCACCACAGAAAATTGACGTAGCTCTTTTCACTTTTCACAAACCTCCAAAGGTTTAACGTTAAACGCTGTCTCCAAGTTTTCAAACTACAATCCATTTTTTAAAGGAACAAAAATTGTCTCTCATTTTGAATAAAAAATTTCACCATCCTCAAAATATGAATAAAAACAAACTAATAAGATAAATAAAAGATACACGAAAAATGTTAAACGTCAGTTTGATCTGAAAAGTTGAAACAATTTTGTTCTTTTCTATTTTATACTGGCCCCAGAATATCGAGCAGTTTGAGTTTAAGCTAAGTACAGCAGCAGGAGACGTACTCTCTGCGAAGAAGCTTTCTCATAGGCGCGAGGAAGCAGAAATAGGGGCAACAACGGAAATAGAAGCGAAGGAGTCCCGCCTCGTCTTGATCAATACAGCCACGGCCTACTACTGCTATAGGTAACATTTTCGCTGCCTGCTCGCTCTGCCGCCGCCGCTTTCCTCTTTGCCTCTCTTGTTGCTCCCTCGAGCAGCGCTGCTATAGATCTGTCTCTTATTCGAACTAACACGTACCGTCTCCCGAAGGCCTGAACGGAGAGTAGCTGACTACCCCGTGGGACCTTCGCCATATCCCTTCCGTCTTAATAACGTTGTTACGCCTATATCATACACGATCCTCTTACGCCCTTCTTATTAATCGCTCTCAAGACCGAACGTTCAAAATCGTTCCTAAACTATAGGCGCGCACAAAAATTGTATCCACCAAAGAGTTCTTCAATGACGACCCCTTCGAAACAATTCTTCTCTCTCGCAGAAAGGGAATTGTTAGATGAGATGTCTCAGCAAGAGGAGGGGGGAGGACAGTAATGAGATGCGAATAACATGATTTGAGAAATGGCTTAAACACGTTTGGAGTGCAAGTATGCTCGACATCTCAGCTTGACGAGCGAGCAAGTAGCGTGTACACGATTCCCTCTGTGTCATCCTGCTGCACGCAGTCATGTGTGTTATGATGATGGAGAACCCACTTCGAAACCCGGTTCGGGTTTAGTACCCAAAACTAGACACTGCAACATGGGCTCTGATGAGCTGCGCTGATTTGTATCACACTCGGCAGTGATGCTGAATTTTGCAATTTCACGGGGAATCGAGTAAATGGCACCGGAATTAGGAATTCACTTTCAAATTGGGGGGAGGTTGCGCATTCTTGCCACCTCTTCTCGCCGAGTATATAAATATTTTGCCAGAAGCTATGCGGGAGCAAAAGGGTTATAGGAGCAACATTGCGGGGTATATGGAAAAAAAAAAAAAAAAAAGAGAGAGAGAAAAATTTCGCGGCAAGGATACTTGACCGATTATCGGTTGACTACATGTGTTTAGAGTGAATGGTGGTAGGGTGTTATAAAGCCAGCGCATGGTCAATACAGAAGTCCAGACACAGCCTCAATCACCGCAACCTGCTGGTCTGCCTAATCCGCCATGGTGGCCAGCCGTTCAAAATCAATAGATAATTTCAGTGCACCTTTATCTTGCTCACACTCGCTTGCAAAATAACAAGCTGTATGCAACGCAACTAATTTTTGACCTCCCACAATCGTGCTTCCTTCTTATAACACCTATCCGGCCCGTGTAACACAAACTTGGGAATTTGTTATCACCGAGGGCGTTTCATGAATGAAACAAAAAACCGCAATTCAACTGGTTTTGTGTGTACAATATTTTGCACGTTTCTCTTCTTACCAAGCGCGCGAGGCACTCTGTCTTTGTTTTTCTTATAAGATTATCGTTGAATCCGGTGGCGCATGTTCTTTCGCTCCTTGGTGTTGTGCGGATATATCTTTCGCGTGTCTGAAATATCTTAGCAACGTCTGCGGGGGTGAGGGAGCGCGCGTGCATCACGAATATCGTGTCTGAAGAACAAATAGCTTTATGATTACATTCGTTCACTCAAGAACAGTGACAAAGTTTGAGCCCCCGAAATTGAAACTAAGTGCAATAAAACACCCATGAAAACGTAATTCTAATGGACATTATTTAACGATTCTTTTATATGGTTTTTTTTTTTTTTTTTTCGTCTATACATCTCAATTGGGGTCGGGATTCGTACTGTCACGTGTTGAATCGCATGCAATTACAAGCAACGCAACGTCAGAATCTTGATCTATTATTTAGATTGAGGAATTAATTCTCGTTCCTTTTTTTTTCCTTCCTCAACTTTTTCTTTAGAATGGGAAATGAATTGAATTCGCCGTTTTCAGCTGCGCGCACAATAAAACTAAAGACGAGAAAGGCTGTGAGAAAGTAAGCCGATAATTATGACTCTAATACGGGGAATGATTTTGGCATTGTCGAAAAAAATGTGATATTTTTTGTTGAAACTTGAATGCCGATCTGATTACACTAGCAATGGCTGAGGGAGAAAAAGAGAGGGATAGAGAGAAAGACTTTGGTCAAGTACGATCAATAACGAAAAGTTTTAATCAGTTCGTTCAAAGGATCGACTTGTTTGTCGAAGAGGGAACAGTTTAATTATGGCCCGATTACAAAAAATGAGCAAGCCCCAACACGAATCCATCTACTTTGGGGATTGATTAGCGAGATTCGCCGATTCCATTCAGATCACAGCCATTAAGGTAACTTCTTCGCTCCCACTCTCTCGTTTTAGCCAGGTGCATTAATCAGCCCGATATCTATACCCTTAATTTGCCGACGCGGATACGCTTGGAATCGCAAATTTCGTTAGAAAAAGGAAAGCGTGCGAGACGAAAAGAGAGTGTATAATAATCCATGTAAAGCATCATCCGATCGGTCGATTCCTCATCATCGCATCGCCTTTTGTCTTAAATAAGCCAGCTCAGAGTCGAGCTTTTATATTTCTTTGCGCCCAGCCGCCTGTTCACCTCGCGCGCTCTCTAACAGCATTATTTTATTTTCTCCATTGTTCCCCGGGACTGGGGAGAGAGTGCGAGAAAGAGCGCCCAGCTCGATACACACGGCGAAGCGAGAGACGTGAGAGACAAACCCGAACGAATTACCCGCACTCAGACATCCACACGGTGAGATACACACCGAGAGCAATAAGTACACACAAGTTTATAAACACACGCGGTAGCCTCGCACACAAACAGGTAAACAAGAAAGCCCTCCCTCTGTGTCTTTTTCTCGATTTGTCCCTGAATGTTGGCTTTATTTTATCCGCCGGTTGCTTTGTTTCGGCCCATCCTATTGAACCGCGTGCAAGATAATACACGCCCGCCACCAACTAAGTAGACATCCATACTAAACTATACACAGTGCCCCAACGCATACACATACACACACACACACACACACACACACAAATACACCTCCCATTGTGTTTTATTATTCAAGTGATGCATGATCGACTCCATTCCGATTTCTCTGCAGAGAGCTGCTGCTCTGTGTCTGAATCTTCTGCCATATCGATGGTACTGACAATTTTTAATGACCTCTTCTACAAAATGAAAACACTCTGTTACTACGAAACAGGAATAAAAAACAAGGACGATAACAATAGAATTATAAATGGCCTCTCTTGCAACAAAAGTTCCTTTTTCTCGTTGGTGATTCTGTTTCCCTTTAATCTATTAGTTGGATTACATCAATTTGTTTTGAGCACCTTCGCGTTCGAGTGCTTTGAATATTATAATAGGAAAAAAGACCAAACGATCAGCCTCTGTTTAATAAAATTTCACTTGATCCAACTTAGCCTCTAATTTTCTTGCTTTCTGTTATGGTATCACTCGTATAAGTAAGTTCTTTTTCTTTTTTATGTACATTTATTTATTTTCATTCACTTCTTTTTTTTATAATTTTTTTTCTTTTGTAGTGCACTTGGGATTGGAACATTATTACGGATTAAAATTAAAAGGAAGGCTCTTAGTTGGCGAGGGTATAATGGATTTAACAGAGGCCTTTGCAACGGAAACACCAAGAGCTGAGCGAAAAGAAGAGCGAGAGAGAGAGGAGGCGCTGACCGTTATGTTGTGGCAGAAAGCAAATTCGACGGTTGGCGCGTTAGTCGGACGAAAAGCAACGTCGATAAATGTCGAGATGCTGTGGTCACTTCTTAGAATCTCGGAGTTAAACCAAAGCCCCGAGGCAATGTTGCTCTGCTGAATTCACCCTTGGCCGAACTCGTACCTCCCTTACATCAACCTCTTGCAGGAGCTTTCAAATTAAAGTATAATTTCGTTCAAAAGGCTCGAGACTGTTTCGAGCTAAAGGGATCGCTGCCAAGAATAGTCTTTCTTTTAGCCTTAAGTGCGCGAAAAAACATTCGCTATATACATTAACGACGGATTTTCTAACGTAAATATTGCTCACTTTTTATTAAGTACATCGCCATCCCATCTTCCTTAGTCGCGTTCACCGCCCCCCTCTCTCCCATAACTCGCCCCACTCTTACCAGCAGATAACATTTTCGAACAATTTTCATTGGTATGCAACAAAGTTTGCTACAAATTTGTACTCTCAAAAAATGGAATAAAATGAAAATCGTATATATATATATATATATATTTTGTTTTTTTAACATTTCTGGTGGTCGCAAGTCAAATTTTAGGATGCAAATTTTAGGATGCAATTGAATAAAAGAGAATGAATCGAAACCGAGAGATGTGTGTAAACATATAATATTTGGTTGACGAGTTCATGTAACAAATAGGGAGGTGAAAACCTTGGCCCTGGGGCGATACCGCTTGCGCAGCACAATATATCCTCGTAAGTTGATGCCAGATAAAACTACAAAACGTTGCGCACCGTCAAACTCGCTCGCGAGTCATCGAGTACGGCCGTGCGGCATATATATCAAAGATCCAAAAATAGCTCATTTGTCAAATATCAACACCTGAACGAAACGGCAAAATTCAAAATGAAAATTTCTTTAATAAATTCAAAAGTTAAAAAAAAAAAGTTACCCTCTGCTTCACTTCTTTTGAAGTTTAGTCTTTCAGAATCGCGTTAAATAGAATGAATTTTACAACCAGCGAAACATTTCTTTGTGCACGCCTTATGTTTCCGGAGATTCATTAATTCGAGATAAATTATACTGTTTGAGTTTCCAGTTCATTATGATCCGGGGAAACTCACAAATAGAAAGCTTAATGAAAACAGAGGAATTTCGTAAACTTCTACAAAAGTTATCAGAGAGGATAAGGTAAAAGTAGGAGCGTAACAAAAATTATTTCGTACGTGGATTACCCCGAGGCAAAATTACGTGTTAATCTAAACAAATATTAAATAGGATTACACGGGCGTCGTAACTCGCTTCTAAGGTTGCGTAATCTCGAATTATTTAATTCGTTCCAAATTAAACGTTATTAGCTGTTGAAGCAAAAAAATACGTGACCTAATTTATTTAAATTAGATTTGTTTTGAGATAAAAAAAAATAAAAATAAAAAATTTTGTTTACGATTATATATTGAGAACAAATTACGTGTGCACTTTAACATTGAGGTACCTTTTTTTCTAACAATACAATTCATCGATATTAAATTCACATTTTAGAACAAAATATCTTGTGAATTTGCATTCTTTTTCAGTGAATAAAAAGCCCGTTCAAAAAGAACGTTCGCTGAGTAGAGAGGAGGGGAGATTAACCAATTTCGAACGGTTGTGATCGATGGAGAATGGAGGGTCTGAAAAACATCGAACGCTCGCTTTGCAATTTTACCTCAGCGAAAATCAATTTACACGGATTTTAATATTTTTCGCGACTCATTATGAGTTCACCTATATTATTCATAATTGAAATTGTTCAACATTAAAATAATATAGAAATATACTAATTTAATAAAAAATAAAATGTTGTCGCTTATTTTCATCAACAACATATTATAAATTATGCATGAGGACAGTAAAAAATGTTTCAATTAAAAAAAGTTATTTATGAAGAGATTTAATTTTAAGCGTTAATAATTCATCATAATGAATGAACGAAGAGCTCTCTGAAATGCGAGGAAAAAAAACAAACAAAATTCGGACAGTAATTTACAAGACGTGACCTTTGGTAACATTTAATTGGACTAATTTGGATTATGAGGAGGACTTTAAATTCGTTAAATTCTGATCGTGGCACACACGCATGGCCGCAAACACGAACACGAGTATGGTCGTGGTGTATAGGCGTAGCGTGTGCAGCCCAGAGGGGTGCTCATGCTCGTAATTTCGAGAACTCAAATGTCGGTTTGATGCGAGCTTAAATCACGTGGACATTTTCGAGCATCGGGTTATCCAAACTTTTTGAGATGTTCCAACTTTTTCAGTACCGCCCGCTCAAACTTCATACTACTTTAACTTTATCACATCAGCTTAAGCTAAATGCCAGATGTAAAGAAATATATTTCGTACTCAAATAATGGCGTTACTTTTTTTCTCGTCCCGATCGCTCACTTAAGGAGTGAGCATTCATATGCGTTTTTGATTTTACAAAAATTGAAAACGAACGAAAAAAATCTAACAAAAAAACAACTCCAAATGTAAAACTTTCAAGTTCGACGCAGAATAAAATAAGTATAAAAAAAAATGTCTTCAATTTATTCATACTGAGGACATAAAAAGTCCATCAGACTGTAAATTTCGGATTAAAATTTGAAGAGAGAGAAAAAGGAACGACAAAAAATGGATTTGTCTTTTCCCTTCGAATGAATTAGGAGATTGAATATTGATTAAAGCCCGAGCTTTTTTCTCCTCCTTCTTCTATTTTATACGAATACTCAGAAATACGAGGGAATAATTAAAATTCGCGGGATATAAAATATAAGCCGTGTCAGGTCGTGGCTTAATTCGTTTCGATTGGTTGCAGATAGATGTAGTACGAACGGAAGTGGAGAAGGTGAAGAAGCGCAGATACTCGACTGGGAATGAAACCTGATTTAGGAGTGCGGTGCAAAAGTATCCCGGGGGAACGTCCGGTCTGACCACGGCGCGTTCACTTCACTTGCTAGTGTTTCTTCGGATGCGACACTCGAGCTTTATCTCTGCACGCTCGAACCCGTCCCCTCTGCCCCATTCGTGTTCCACGTTTTCCTGTGTCCCTGGACACCAACAAGTGCGACTTTATACCAACATGGCGCTGGGTAGCGCGCCTTGCATACGAAAAATATTTTGGATATGAAGAGGCCAAGGCACAGAGATATAAAAGCTAAAGTTTGTTGTTGAAAGGAAATATAAACAGGTCTGAACAAAAGTTGATCTGATAAATATATTCCATAAGAAAGAGTGCAGCATAAAAAAGAAACAAGAGACAATTTCCCTGCGGAAGGCATATTTTTATTAGTTCATTTATTTGATTCCAGCAGAGGTCAGGTTTCCATCATAAACGATGAAAAGACATATTTAAGTAATGTTTCGGCGGATATAAGTTCTCGACAATTGCGGAAAATATAATTGTCAATTAAAATGAGGGATGAAGCGGAATACGAAAAAAGGACGGAGGCTGGTAAAAACACTGCATACTGATGTCGCGAAGTTTAAGGATTCGGGTCAGGCAGCAAACCCGTCTCGATTGCAAATACAAGGGCTTTTGGAAGCACTGCCAAAACCAAAACTCAAGCTGACACCTAAAACTCTTAACTGACCAACAACGGTGACAATGCGGAATTTAAATTCATTCCTTATCACCGTCTCGGAGGATTCGCCTACACTCAATTTGTATTTCCTTATCGAATCAAATTATATTTTTACATTAACCCAATTAAAAAGCGTACATTTTACTTGACCTTTCACATTTCCTCTTTCTCTCTCTCTCGTTCTTTTTGAACAAAAAACTTCCGCGGTCTCTTTTTGAATAATAAACTCTCATTTTCGCTCACGGTTTACTCCCCGGTATAAATAAACATAAACTCTTTAGGGCGTCCAGCAAAAAAATTGTAACCCGCGTAATGTTCCACGCTGGCCGGAATAATCGAGAAAAATGAATTGCAGTGTATACAGTGCAGGGCAAAAAGATTGATCGTACGATATGGATACACAACATTGTTTTATCCACATTTTTTAAAACGCAACGATTTATCATCCGGCGGGGACTATTAAATGATTTAAAGAGTTGAAAGACAAAAAAAATCTGTGCCAACGAAAACATCGGCAAGCCAGGCAGGGGAGGAGAAGAGAGTAGACAAAAACATTTTTTTTTGTGCTCTTTAACCAGCGCCTGTAACGAAACATCAGCAGGAGCGCCTTTTTTGCGGCGCTTAAATTGACGCTCGCGTTGAAGAGAGTAACTCATTTTCGGTGATATATCAACGATAATTTCATGCGATTATTCGTCAAGTATTCACAAACGACGTCTGGAACAATTAGCATCTCTTCACAAGTAATTCCATCAATTACTGTCATGTTCGGTACAAACTATTTGTACAATAAATAAGTGACTGATTACGGCAGTTGCCTTATGACTTACATTTGAAATTAATTACCGCCCAAGTTGGCGAATATGTTGTAGTTCAAAGTGCCTTGTTAGAAATTGAAATTAAATTATTATCCTTACAATTCCTCACAAACTTCTGGGATATCAATCTTTCGAGAAGGCTCTATGCAAGCATTTTATATATAATTACCATGTATAACATCACGGTCTCGGAGCGAACGTTGACTGCACATTAAATCAGCTATTGGGATATGTCAATTCTAATCCATAGATATCAATCAGAAGCCATTAGTATAAATGGCAACATTGGCATCAATCTAGTCAGCTGACGTAAATGAATACACGGGCATGATCAATCGCCTTGGTTATACAAAATATAACGTTGCCCTGCTGATTAGACGACACTACGCTTTTCGACAACGATTTTACTTTTCAATCAAACATGAATTCCAATGATTCCAAATGTTTTGTAATTTGAAACCAAGATACTGGCTGTCAAATCAAGCGAGAATCCAATAATCAATCATGTAACCTAAATTACTAACCAACATCGATTTCGTGGGGTCAAATTTCACATTATTATTACTCAGATAAAATTTGCATTCATAATTCATCGATCGAATTTTTTTTCGTCCAATTAATGGACCAAAGTTTAATCTAATCCAGATCTGATGAGGAATATCGGATAGATTTTAATCATTGAATATTTTAAATCCTGTCTGGCACATTCGGGCTTCTATAATTCGGCCAGAAAAAATGACTAAAAAACTTGATTGCTCTCAATACGACGCACCGTTGGATCGATGTCAATTTTTTTTATTTTCAGGTGTGGAAGAACCCGGCGTAACCGAAACTTCTAACACAATTTGTTCATAAGAAATTTTCAAGTTGCTTCTCAACCACGTATGCAGCCATCGATTCAAGCACGATAATGCATATTTGGAGCACTCATGAAAGTTTCCAAAAATAAATTCCCTTGATTGCCCCTCGTATAATCACGGACGATCTTCTGTTTTTTTTTTTTTTTTTTTAATTCACAAATTCAAATAAGATCTCTCAATTTAGCTTTGTTCATTTTTTCTTTCGATAATCAGTTTCTTCATTTTTATTTCAATTTCTTAACATGCATTTTTTTTAATGTTCAACAAACAACTTCCTTAGTGAAACATTTCTAAAATACTTCTACTGAGTCTCACACTTTAAATAACATCACTTCAATCACAATAATCGTAGGACGACTTTATCGAAAGTATATTTTTATTTTATTTATTTTTTTTTATTTCACGATACTATTGATGCAGATTAATGAGATTCCTCTATCCTCGTTGAACGGTTTTTGCATTGCACTTTAAGCGTCTATCCGCTTTTAAGGTCACGTTGCAACGTTGCAACGCAACAATTACGCTGCTGAGTTGAAAGCACGTGACAATAATAACAACTAAACCTCACTTTCAATTTCTCAAAATTGACTTATCATCTCATTAAAATGCACTCAAGTCCAAGGCATTTTGTTTGAATATTGCAACAAGAGGAAAGAAAAAAAAGAAATGAAGAATGGAATAAAAAAGAAAAAAAAATCTAAAATTAGGAAAAGAAAAAATGTGAACGTGACTCCAAATGAAAGATGTAATAGTTAAAAATAATGTTGTTGCTGTAATGAAAAATGAAAGTGTACCTGATTGATACAAGTAAAGGTCCGCCGCATGGGGCCACAGAATCACCGAGCGCTCCACGCTGTCAATTGAGTTCCGCGTGATATCGCGGATTCCACTGTTTTGGATAGAAAGCTATAAGATGAACACAAGAACTGTAACTTGCGGCGGTAACACGATCATCCAAGGAGATAACGAATGTGAGATAGAAAGAAAAAGAGAAAGACAGAATGAGATAGAGAGAGAGAGAGAGAGAGACTTTGGTGCGAGCCACGCGGCCGGCTCGCACACGCAGAAAGGGATCAGGCGAACGGGGATCACTGATCAGCAGCACCCTTACAAATAACGCACGCACGAAAAAATCCCGGCGCGGTCGCAAATTGTCTGCGAGTCTCGTTCATCGAGTCCGTGGAAAGGGACGGGAGAGAGGAGGACGTTTGATATCACAGAGGAGCTGGCACTGTCATCGCGATCTGTCAATTCTAGCTCGTGAACATGGGCCACGCTCGACGCTGCGGTCGCTCTCCGCGTACTGAGAGCATTTGACGTCACGAGCCCAGCACGCGGAGGTGGTTTCGCGAGCGTCGCGGAAGAGCGCCGGCGCCGAACAAAACACGCTGCGAAAACGTATACTATAACGTGACGGCGTGTTCGAACGACGCCCGCCGCCCGCTTTCCGGGCCCAGCCAACGTCCACCTACTCTATCATCAAATTCCGCATCATTTTCATCAATATCGCGCCTCTTAATTCTCTCTCCGAGCGCCCCAGCATTTTACACACGCCTAAAGCGAGAGAGACGGAAAGACAAATTCCCCGGTGTGCAAAAGCTCTCTCACACGTGTGCGCGCACTCGACCAAAATTTCAACTCGCTTTTTACGTCAAGATGTTTTGTCACGGCTCCTAACGGCGCTGTTTATCTTGCGAGCGTCTTTTTGTGGAAATATTTTCACAAAATAAAAAGCCCCTCTAACGTGTTGACATCATGGTGGGGGGACATTTTTTCAATTTTATTCACCATCCGCATTTGTTTCAAATTTGCCTTTCTCGTATTCTCCGGGTTTATCTTTTTTCCAACCGGCTATGACAAGTTTTTCGAAAGACAGTTGTCAAATTAGAATATGTACAGCGGGGCTCTGAGTTTTTGTTTACGATCATACGCGCCCGCAAATGTTACACCCTCTCACACACAAGCATTCAGAAACAAAATTTGTCACACGTCCATACGTTAGGTAGAAACTTATCTGGGAGCAAGTACCAGTCGCGATAACACCGCAAAAACAAAACGTGAACTAATATCTTTGCGGCATAAATTTGTTTTGAGAATTCATACTGCTGTCGCACGGAATCTAACTTATCCCTATCCACCGTTTGTTTTGCACGCCGGTCCTAAACGCTAAGGTCTTGTTCGCAGATTGATGCTAATGCCTCTTTGTTGCTTTCCTTCACGCAATGTTAATTGATATCACTTGTTGACTACGGGATCGTTCGTATGATAATAATTAAATTATATAACCAACTGCAATTTCAACAAACATTATTCAAACAAATTAATAAATAAATCAATCAATTAAATGTAAAATAAACTGAAAACAAAAACAACAGCAATGTATTGTATACGAAAATTTGGATGTGGAAGAATATTGTTGGACAAATTTGGTTAAAAAATGTGTTGCAACGAGAATCAAAAGGGCTATTATTAGAGCTTGAATGCGGGGCGCTTTTTAACGAGGTTTTGATTTTCGATTCATGTCGCCCGTTTTGTTTATAGTTTGCCACGCTGCCTCGTGTGCACACTTCGTAACAGCCAAACGGTTACGAAGCCGGAAAGAACAAACATAGCTGCGCAACATGACGTCAGTGTTAAAATCGCAGTTTCAGGGACAAGTTTCCGCGCAATAAACGGCTCAAAAGGCTACTTCTATTTTTTGTATCAGTTTGGCTAACTTACAAAAGCCGTCCGTTTTGAGCAACGTAGAGTGATGGGGCAAAAAAGAGAGCATGCCTTTTCTTTCTGCAACACTGAAGGTACAATAGCTCCGGGGCACAGGAAAATTTCATTTCAAATTTCGTTGGTATCTGAAACAAAATGAAAAATTGTAAATGAAAATGAAACAAAAAAAAACAAAATATATCAAGCTAAATGAAAGTGAGCTTTTATCGGTGAAAATTGAATAGAATAGAAAAAAAGGTTATAAACGATTGGGTGAGAATTAATGGATTGATAATGTGATATTTCATGTCAGTACAATGCGATGTGCGAAGAAGATAGGATACAGCGGGAGCAATGAAAATACGGATAATTTGATGGCAGTAATTTCGTATTTGTGTTTCATCGTAATTCAGTTTCCCCGGGAGAGGAAAGATCCGGGGAAGAACAAAAAGGCTGGAAGAAAGACTCCTGTGCCATGAGACGCGATTCGGGGAACTCTTGGCTGATAGCTTAGAGTCAAATTGAAACGAGCGTTACAAAACGAGAAATGTATTAGTATTCACAACAAGTGTTCGGGACTGCCGCAAGCCTCGCGGTTGAGTCTTCGAGAAATCAAAATATAATTACACAAAGTCGCTTACACGGAGACAGGAGCGTGTCGTGCAGCAATAGACGGGTCTCATTAAAATTGGAGTGCTGTTTCTAAAGTACAAGTCTGTCAGTCAGTTGCAGCCTTCTCTTATGCACCAGTCTCCGATCTTCTCGCTTCCTTCTCGACACGACGAAATACAACCAACTTTACTATACAATCACACGCACTCTATCAAATTTCTAAACACCTTTCAATTTCAGACTTCTTTTCATCCTCCGTAAACACACGATTCCAAAATGTTCTTCCTCCGGTAAACTGGTTTAGAATTTTCAAAATATGACAACGAGAAACAAATTTTACCCCGAAATTGTTTAATTCACAGTGTAGAAAAAAATTGAAAGGACCACACTGGTTGAGGAAAAAAAAAGGTCAAATGTACTGGCATGCGGAGAGCGGAGGGTATGTGAGATTTCATTTGAGTTGAAAAAATTATAATTAGACTCTATTTAGCGGGGCTTCTCCTCGCGTACGATCTTGATAAAAAAAAAGAAGTAGAAGAAATGGGATGAGCGCGCACGTCTTTTGAATATATTTATCATGGATGGCGCGAGGAAAAAGAAGAACAGCAGACGGGAGATGGAAAAAGGCACATGGGGATGCAGCACACGCCATTACAATGGTATCCCTTTTTCGATACGAGGCACAGGAGGGTTGTCTGTCTGTCTATATAGCACGTATGTCCGTTCGTCCTCTCTTCCGCGCGGGCGTTATTTTATTTTTTTCGCCGGCAAACCTTTTGTTCCATCTCTCATGTTCATCATATCGATTAGGCGCGCGTTTCAGCTGCTTTTTTTTCGCCAACCTCTCTAGCGCCCAAATGACAAACTCTATTGATTAACATCGCCCGCCTACATTTATTACCAACTTATCCCGCCATCGTTCGTAACTGTTAACTTGCGACAATATAGGTGCAATTTATTTGTCTGATCCGAGAGGAGGAAATGGCAAAAAAAGAAAATTCTGACCAAGACGGAAAGGGTTTCGTGCTGCACATTTTTTGCATTTTTATTTCTTTTTTTTTTTTTTTTTTTTTTTTTGTAGATAAATTTTAAAAACAGCTTGTAAAATAACAGTTTCAACAGTTTTCTAAAGCTGAATTGTACAAAAGACTTGTGTTAAATCTCATTTGATTAAATGTAAAAAAAAAGTCTGCTCGAGTCCAATCAGCACAAGTCCACTGACAAAATTTTTTGCTAATCCCCGGGCTTGCTTTTTGCAGAAATCAGAGGTTTCTTGCCGCAAACCTAGTTCAGATTCATTGAATTCGTTTAATTCCCTTCAAATATCGACAGCCAGAATTTCGACCATTACCCTCGAGGATAATCTATGAATACTTAAAACAGATTTCAAATCAATTAAAAATGTGGACCTAACATTTTGCAATGAGTCGTCTTCTTTCATCTCATTACAATTAATAAACCATTTTTGTTCATGATAAAATATAAAACAATTCAAAAGAGTAAACTTGAATTGGAAGTGAAAATGAATGAGAATGATTGGAATTTTACATTGGTAGTTGAGGCAAAGAGTTGTAATCACTTTTGTTTTGCTCGTCAACAGTTGGAATGATTTTAAAACATCGAAGTGGAGCAAAAGGGGGCAAAAGTTATGAGGCTCATCTCGCCCGCGTCACCCGATGAAAATTGAGTTTAGAAAGATTTGGCAAAAAGCCGTTGGATCTGGCTTTTCATTTTCGCAGCCTCCTCGGGTTGTGTCGGCAGAGATGCACGAGTGCTAGCATGGGTGCTACCACCTCGGGGTTCATTATTCAGGGCTATTGATTTCCATCCAACTCCTCTCTTGGCCGACACCGAGCGCGCACTAACACCGACGATCAACAAGAGAGAAAAAAGCCCCGAGGAGAGGCGAGCTAAGGCGAACAAACGGAGACAACGTGATTGTGCTATTTTTCTCATCTCCTCCTCTCTCGGTTGCTTATTTGCATGGCCTTTTTGCGCGAGACATATGACCGAGCCTTCGTGAGTCAAATTGACACAATACTGACAAACGTCAGCCTGCCTTTTTGTTTCTCCATCCGCGAAACTCGTCACGTTTCATCCTAAGGACTGATTGGTTTTCAATCTTCCGAATATAACGTCCGACTGAATATTTTCCAGACGATTGTTTTAATCAACCATAATTTTGAATGTTCAACTTGATTTGGAACCTGGAATTCAAAAAAACAAACAAACAAAATTTAGTTACAACTCATTAAGAAACAAATTAATTTTATTTTTGAAACTTTGCATTAAAAGAATATAAAATTTTGATGGAAGACGAAAGATTTTTTTTTCTTTTTTTTTTTTTCAAGAAGAGACTTTTCATCAACATCTGCCGCCGAACTCCTTTTTGTAGGACTTTGAGTCTTGGTCAAAAGTTTGGTTATTTTTAATCGAAAATTGGGAGTAACAGGGGCCAGACCGTCTCGCACATTTGCATCAATTAATTCTCAAAGTTTCTCCAGTTTGGCTTGCAAGAGAGCGAGCCGCGCGCGAGAATGAGGACAAGTCGTTAGATAATAGTCGCTCGCGATAAAGAGTTTTGGCTTGGTGACGCTATTTACCTTCCTTCGGTCGCAGGCAAGAAAAACAAATTCAAAGACGCAAGTCAGGTTACGAGCGACCGGGGACACATAACGATCTATGCCTTTCACACACTCGGCTGAGTTATGCTGCGCCGCCAAGTTATGTTCGCGCTTATCTTGCGAATTCCGCGCGCCCGTCCTCGTCACACCGCTCGCCGTCCCTTAGTGATTTTAAACTTTGCCTAAATCCCCCAACTTTAGATTACTTTTTCACATCCAATGTCGTTTCAGCTATTTTGATTGGGCTCTCGCCTCTTTTCTCTTCATTAATTTCCGCGCCATTACAGTCAAAACATTCGACAGTTCTGAAAATTCGAATAACGAATGATATGAATCTAAAAAAAGACAAAGAAAAAAGAAAAGTTAACACAAAATAAAAGAGAAAACAACATGTATAATGGAATAAAATGGAAAGAAAAAAATTGGGAAAAAAAAAATTTTTTTTTTCAAGCTTTGGTTAAAAGAGAGGAAAAAGTTAAAAAAAACGATGACTCGGTTTGTCTATACCTCTTTGGCGAGATATCGATCAATTAAAATAACGCGATTTGGGCGCTGTGACGAATGACAGCGAGGGGAATTTCTCTTTGTTTTAGCGGCGCATATCCTTTCGTTCAGTTCCGTGCTCGAATCGAGAGAACATTCAGCGTAGTTGACGCGCTCGGCATTCTGATAACCGCATTCGCATGACCTGAAGAATGTCTAACAATATCCACGATTATGCCCGTTATGCAGCAAGGTCGTTGCCCACTAAATACTCCATCCGTTCTTTTTTTTAACATTTCCAAACTTGTAAAGTGCATTGAATTAAATTTTTTTCTCTTCTCCCGAGTAAATATAACATAGATACAAAACAAATTTGTTTAATTTACTGCAAAAACGTGCAACTCGAGAAAACTCGAACTCCTTCTCAATAAGTGAATTCCATGAGACAGGAGTGCAAGTCACTCTTTAGTCCGACATTTTATACAGGAAAGAAGAAATGTCCCAATAAATTTTACCGCAATTCTTATTCCAATCTTCCATCTATTTGAAATTACTATTTTAAATTTTAAATTATTGTTGCATCTCTAATCTAAATGTTTGTTTGACTCAAAATTGTTAACTTTCCACCATTGTAATTTGTTGTCTGTTGGATCGCATGTATCAACTTTTTTCATTCAAATTTTTAAATGTTGAATTTTGATTTTGTGTTACATTTTTCTTGTAATCTTTGATTTCATTTCTGTTACATTTTTAAGGATTTGAATTTTTCGAGTAAGAAGTCTGATACTTTTTGAAAATACATTAGATATTTTATTTCTTACGATGAACATATTTTGGTTTTATTTTTAGGTGTGAACATCATTTGGACTTAAAAGATAATATTTCAGATATCGGCAATTTGAATGTGGCGAGGATTTTCTTCAGAGCAACAAATTTGGCCTAGGTATATATCTGGTTATAGCTCTTAAGCTGAGCTCTCGCTTAATATAACTTGCCGAACTATATCCATTTTATTGCCACACTATCCAGGATTCTTTGTGGACTTTTATCCGGATTTTGACCTGGTTCAATTCAAATTCAACCCCTTTGTTATATATTTCAACATTTGTCACCAAAATATTCAAGTACAAAAACTCATTATTCCCAACGTTCCAGAAAAAAAAATAATTTTCAACTTTATATTCAGGTCAAGGAATTTTTTTTCACTCAAATCGGTTATTTAAAAGAAAGCTAAAGTATTTCTGTAATTTGATCTGATTTTTTTTCTAGTGATTAATTATTATTCCTTGAATCAACTAGCTGGATAAAAATGAAATTTTTTTACCTTAATAAATTTAAAATGATTGAAACCACAATTAACGCGAGATAACTCGTGCGAGTTTTGAGGAAAGGGGTGAGCTTTCTGCGCGAAGCGGCACGCGCAATCGACGCTGTCATTAATCTTTGCTCATAAAACCGATGTATGTTCTCCCGAGTAATTTCTGTAGGAAAGCTTTTTCTTTCGCCCTTTAAATTCATCGTTTCAGCTTTTTTTGTCGAACAATATTTTTACTCCGTTCTAATTGTACTAACTGTTACTCGCTAACTTGTAACTTTTTTTTCTCTACAGAATTTATAGGTCAGAAAAAAATGATGATTTGATTTGTGCATCTTCAAACCTCAAATTTTCAAAATAAAAATTTGTGATCTTTTTCCTTGACAGTTCGTTTTGTTTATTTGTTTTTTTTTTTCTAATCGTTAATATTTATTATAATTTTTTTGTCATTTCAAACAAACAAATTTTATTACATGTTTAGGTCAATGTGACCTTGATTGAGAAAAAAAAACACTCTCAAACTAATTTGGTTGTTGATTGAATGAAAAAAAAAAAAACATTCTCCCAATTTGAAAGTCACTTTTGTTTTGATATTAAATTGTTTTAAAACGGTTGATATTTTTGATTATTTCGATGATCCCGTCGTCTCCCTTTTGGGAATATTTTGTGTAATATATCTTTTATGCAGACGTTATCAGTTATAATGCTGCCTGCTTACAATATCAATAAATAATTGAACAATGTTTTATTTCTACATTCGAGGACATCATTAATTTTTTGTTAATCGTTTACATAATACTGTATTTCAATAATAAACAATCATTTGAAACTTTAATACGCAAGGTGAAGATTCTTTATTTATTTATGTTTATATATTTGTGTCACTCGATAATTTTGTCTTGAAAACTAACAAAATATAATTATTTTGAAAAAAAAAAAAACAAAATTTTAAATCCTCATCACAAAACAAAAATGTGTATTCTATTTAATATCTGCCATTTTGATTTATTAGGTTTTTTTCTTTTATTCATGACGATTGATATTATTCAGCTATAGAAAACAAGAAATATTAACAACTCACCTTTAAATCTCCAGTGCCCAATTCGATTTTTCCATGTTGCCATTGCATCACTTTGATGATCTCAATCGGAAAAAGACATCTTATTTATTTAACTGCCCCACCATCCAATCTGTTTTCAATTCAAACAGAACAAAAGCAAAACAAAATATCCTGAATTCCGAATTTTCCCGAATTTTTTATATAAAAAACCGAACAATCGTGAAGACACCGAACCGATCACGTTACACATGCTTTAAAAAAGACTGCATCCTGTCATTTTTGTTATAAAAATGTATAATAAATAAAAAAAATAGAAACAACCATTTGGTCATTCTTTAACCTGCTTATTTTATGGTTATAATTCGCAATTGACACCCCCCAATGACGTTTGAACTATACCGAAAATTGAACACCAGTTAATTTGCATATTAATCTGTTTATGTTTACCGTTAAACTCGACTATAACAGATTTTCTTTGACAATCACACATTTTCGAACTACTCTCTGCAAATTATCCCGAACCGAGCACAAATAGCGCCAATCACGATTCCGCGCATGCGCAATTTGCGCCTACAGCCATCATATTTAGAACCACCTATTTTAAACTTGTTTATAACACTTTAATAATGATTTTAAAGCAGTTATCAATTCGAATAAATGTTGAAAAATGAATTAACTGATTAGGTTAACTGTTTCAAAATAAAATTTCTGTCATAATGCAAAATAATTAAAATGACGAGTTGATGTGAAGATAGCGAGAATTTCACACTTTGGCGTTATCGGTAATTAGCATTTTTAATTAATGATCATGATTTAATTTGCACAGTATATTTAATAACTGTGCCTACTGTACATTTTAAAACGACTTAATTTTTCATTTGTACAATAGAAATATAAATAACCCCCAAACGTTGTTGTTTGATTTCCATTGATTCTAGTGTTAAATAAAATTAATATTAAATTAAATCTCATAACTAATTTTGAGAACTTAAACTCTTTATGTGTAAAAATATAAATTGATAAATATCTCGATTGTTTTTTGACAAATTCACGAAATAAATTTTGGCCGGAAATATAAAAATTGTTTGTTCGGCTAAAGTTCGGTAAATTATAAGACATTAAGAGCCGTAAATTACGCGAACTTACGTAATATCACTTAATTCGAAAAAGTGACCATTGCAGTAGTTTGGCCGACTTGATCAAAAGAAGCAAGATGTTTGCGATCGAAAACAGGGGTCGTACGCCGGGGTTATCTCGTAGCAAAAGTAAACAATCATAAATCGAATGCGAGAAGCTTCAAGTGAGTTTAAGAAGTTTTGCTCCGGGGCTATCAATTTTTACATAATCTCATTGTTTGATACAAATTATAGCAGTTGAAATAGTCATCGTTATGTTTTATTTACAAGCAATCGTGAAAACTGAAAAAAAAAACAAATAAAAGAATTGTAATTAAAACAAAGAACAAATAAAAAAACAAAAAGAATAATTACAATTTTGGATGCAGTTAATTTCAAAGTGAATTTGGTATTGAATGACACAGCAAACAAAGGCAATTGAGCTTAATAAACTGAAAAGAAAATGGATACAAATTGAAAATAAAGGTATACGACAGGGGTCGCGGGGGGCAGGGGGTGATTTATTATCGATGGCTGACGAAAAATCGTAATGGCGATGTAGCGTCTAAATAAATGCGCAACCGTGCAACAATCGAATCGTTAGTCGGGCCGTTAATGAACACCAACTGACGTGGCTCGTATTTTATTTGAAAAGCAAAACGGCCGGCTTCCAATCGAGTTTTGTAACAAACAGCGGCCGCCGCCGAACGACATTCGGTAATGTACGGTCGGATTATTGGACCTCGCTTTCTACGTTGCATAATATAAAACACCCGCCTCAGTGATTCATTTATTCACTAATACACTCTGTTTCCGTTCCGTTTGCTCTCGATTATGCGCGAAAATAGATTTGTCCTGGGACCGATATCTTTCTATCACGACTAAATCACTGCCCGCTTTTGATTTTTGATTCCCAACTTCAGATGTGTGTTGTTCGGCTTTGTATACAAAATTTTATTTCTAGTTTTTTTTTTTTTTCAAAAGTAGTCGATTTTGTTTTGTAAAAAAATGTTTTTATTTCACAAGTTGATTTATAAATTGTTCTATGAATGGTTTTTCGAATACAGAAAAACGCATAATTAATGCAAAATTGCGGTTAAAAATAAGGGTTGCCAGTAAAATGGTAAAGGTCGTGATTTACAATTGACTGCACACGAATTTTCCACTCGAGTACGTAAAAAATAATATCAAATAAAATACAAGAAACAGAGAATCATAGATAAAACTTCATTATTAACGATCGTCTAATGATATGTAAGATCAACAACGGTATATAATCTCATATTCGTGCCGCTAAATGTATAGTTTCTTTTCCCTCTCTCTTTCTTTCTTTCTTTCTTTCCACTGAACAGGAAACGATACTTTAGATAATTCAAAGTTTTACGATAAAAGAAGAATATAAATTAAGAAACGCGTCAAAAAAATTAACATTAGGATTTCCGGTGTGTTGTTAACAATTATTCATCCAACACACAGACATGCGAATTAATGGTTTATTGCTTGTGTGAATGTAACAGCAAAATAAAAATATTGTATGTTGGCCAGCTTGTTAAGTTGCGGCGCACCGGAGCAGCTTTCTGGACAAAAGTACAGGGATGTGAATTAAAAATTCGAATAAACCTTCAAATATAGAACATCATTTATATCATTAAAGACTACTTGACACGTGAATAATGTGTTTTCATCTTTTGTTTCCCATAGATCTGTTTTGTGTTTCTTTTTTTTTCTCTCGTCTCTTTCTTCTGTATTAATCTTATAATTCTGTAATCATGTTCTATTCTGCTTTTGAATGTTTATAATTATTTACAATGAAAATTATCATTCGAGAGGAAACAATGCAACGCTTGACGTTGGTTTTCTAAGGCCTTCATTGGTCATCAAATCTAGCAAGACTGCGGGCGTTTCAACAAAATTTTCATAGAAAATTTTTTTCCTTATTATGTTTTTGTCTTTTTTTGTCTTTTTTTTAGTGAAACACGTGAAACTCCCTGGCTAGTCAGCCTTAACTCCTATTTGACACCAACGACAAAATAAATAATAAATCATTCGTGTAAAAACCATGCGATGCATGATTTCCTCTTGGCTTTAGAGACAACCATTACATGCTGTCTCCATAATCACGGTCGCCGACGTTAATGCGATCAGGCGCAGAGGTCACACTGAAGCCCAAGATCCTATTGTCAACTTTGAACATCTTCCCTTTTTTCACTTTTTTGGACTTGCCCTAAAAATATTACATTTCAATCATCTCAATCAATTTATTATCGTCATAATAAACGACAAATAAAATTAACTAAAAATTTGACAATTTACCTTGACCTCTTGAAATTCTGTACAAGCATTTGGATTGACTGCAGGTGCAGGTTTACAAAGATCATCGGCCTGGACTTGCGGTCGCTGTGCTGATCGCCATTTGCTACGCTTTTCCAAAAATTGCTTTGCAAATTCACCGCACTGTCTTGCATCCCCAAGGTACAAGCGTACATACTCTTTAACTTCGTACGGAGACTCGATGTCCCTCAGAAAACCGACAAACGTCGGGACTAAAGTGAAATAAAAATCGAATTAAAGAAGTACAGTCAACTTTGGTGAAATTTCAACTGTAAATAAAATTAAATTACTCACTGTCGACAGAGACTTGCAACCCAGCCAAAGCTTTGTTGCACCATTGAGTAAAATCATCAGTCTTGGCAGTATTTTGTTCAAACAGTTTCTTAACCAGTTCTTCATCTTGCTTGTTTTTGCTCTTGGTAACTTTACTGTTCTGCTGTGGGAGTTGCTGAATCGGGGTTGGTGGTACCTTCACCGGTGTCTGTTTTGCCGCGGCCTTTGAAACAGGCTGGCTGTTTTTCGGTACAGTGATATCCTCCCAAAAACCGCCAGTGCTGCTCGAAGAATTCCACGCCAGGTTTGCAGAACTGCTGCTGGAATTCCAACTAAGCGTTTGTGAAGCTGTACCCCAAATGCCTGTACTTTGCGCACTAACCACGCTTTCTTTAAGAGCCGCTGCCTTTTCTTGATGCTTTTCTTTCTCCTGTTGCTGCAAAATGAAAAAAAAAAAAAAAATTATCACCATTCTAACAATTGAATCAATACTAATTATTTTCTTTTAAATGATGCTCTCATTTAGAACAAGACTGAAAGAAATAAATATAATTACTTTCACTTTCGCGATTCGATCTTGTTCTTCCTGCTGTATCTGAGCAAAGCTCTTCACAGGAGTTAGTCTCTCAGAAGAATTAGCCTTCTCAGCCCATTTAAATTGCAACCGTTTCGAGGAATCGGAGGCAGATGATTCCATAGCTAATTGCATTTGCTTTTTATGAGCCTGCTGTTGTTGCTGCTGTTGCTGTAATTGTTGGAACATTCGTTGCTCTTCCTACGACAATAAAAAAGAAACATACATAAATGATATTCAAAAACTCATATTTTAATTAAAATTGCATGTTTTCATTTTTATTAGAAGTACTTGTCTTACCGCTTTTTTCTCACGTTCGAGTTTTTGAATTTCAACAAGAGAAGCATTTGAAGATGGTTGAGCCTGGGGTGCTTGAGCCCAGGGTGCTTTGCTCCGTTCCTGTAATTTTCGTAACGCTTCCACTTCTCTCCTTCTCTGTTCAGCCTTACGATTTTGTTCTTCCAATTCAAGCTTTTTGCGCATAGCTTCCTCGTTTCTAAAAATAATTAATTATTTTTTAATTCTTGTTTGTTTAATGATGTGAATTGATATCGTATTTTGTTTGAAAACTTACTTGATCCTCTCAGCCTCCAACCTAGCCTCTTCTTCCATCTGTTTTCTCTTTTCCTCTTCCTTTTTCCTCTCTTCCTGTTTACGGAATTCTTCTTTTTTCTTGCGCTCCTCCTCCTGCTTTTTCCTTAACAATATTTCTTCCTCCTGCTTTCGTTTCTCTTCTCTTTTTTTCTCGTCTTCCTTTCGCTTTCTCTCCTCCTTCTTCCTATGCTCCTCTTCCACTCGACGCTTTTCCTCCTCCCTTCGTTTTTTCTCTTCCTCCTTCTTTTTCTTACTTTCCTCGGCAATCCTAGCTTGCTCTTCTTCACATTTCTTTTTCGCATACTCTTCCTCGGCTTTTTTCTTCAATTCCTCCTGCTTTTTCAATTCTTCTTTGCGCTTTGTTTCTAGCGCTTCGCAATTTTTTTTGTCCTGCAGTTACAAAATATGATACTTAGAATACAGCAAGTTCTAAAAGAATGCAATAAAAATCTAAAATTAATATTAAAAAAAGAAAGTACCAGATGCTGTTGTTGCTGTTCCCTTTCGATGTCTTTGCACTGCACGTCCCACAAAGTCGCGGGCATCTGACCTGGCGAAATTGCAGGGATTGCAGCAACCTGAAGAAAAAACTTCGTATTAAAAAATGTCACAAACGAAAATACTATTCTTAGATGGAGAATTATTTATACCGGAGGCATCCAATTTTGAGCGGGAGGGAATTGCGCAGCAACATGGGGTGGAGGAGGTTGAGGCCAGACGGGGTCAACTGACATCGGAGGTGGGTGACTATTTGAACCCGATAACTGACGGAACAACATTTTCAACGGGTTATCATCTTGTGTAGAGACACTCAAATTAGTAGGCGGTATCGTCGGGATGTTTGGCATTGCAGCTCCACCGCCTGAAATCAGTTGCTGAATTGGATCCATCGGCGGTGGTGGATGGTGTGCCGTTGGCAAAGGACTTGTTGGTATATGGTTATCAGGTTGCGTTTTCGCCTGTAAAATTAGCATTGCAATTTGCGATATAATTTTCCGCTCAATTTCAAGTGCAATCATTATAGTTTGTAATTAATAAATAATTAATGAAGAACGTCAAACAAAAGATGAGAACAGCACGGTGCAACATAAACTACAATTTCAAAACACGTCATACCTGTTGCATCTGGTTAATCAGTTGCATAACAGGGTTCGCGGGAGGTGCCGCGATCGGTGGAGTAACAAACGGCGCGGCAGGTACAGGTATTTCAGGGAATTCGGAATGTTGATTCGCAGCCACGTACTGAGCTATCAGCTGGGTCTGCTCAATTTGACTCAGTGACGCCCACTGCTCGGACTGCGACAATTTCCCGGCAACATTTTTACGCACATTTCTCATTTGACCAAGCAGCATTTGGTTTTGGATCAGTTGCAATTGGTGCAACTGCTGGTGTAATACTAACAACTGGCTATTCTCCATGCCAGGCTTGTTAACAGGGGTTGGTGGTATTGCACCGGGTATAGGATTTGCTATTGTTGGAATCACTGGTTCGGCTGCCTAAAAGTCATTTGAATAATTACAAACCAATCACAAATGATAATTAGAAAACCGAAGAATCATCATGAAAAGTAGTTGTCAAAATTTACCTTCAGTGGAGGGATTGGAGGGCCTGGCTTAAAGGGAACCCTTCCACATAACGTGATAAGTTCTCCGAGAGTCGTGTAGCGTTCGTCGCACGCTCGCCTCACCATCAGGTTGGCAGTAAAGTAACCCTGCTTACACCACTCGGCCATCTCAGCAGGCGTAAATGGACCTTGGACTTCACCCTGTTAAGAACAGAATTAGAACCTCCGAAGATAAAATGTTTATTATCAAATTTTAACATTTGCTCATCTTTCATACTTGTGGATCTCTGTAGAACCACTTTTCTTGCGTCTTATCCATGGGAGGCTGAGGTGGCACCCCGGTCGGCGGACCTTCTTTGTGAGTAGTGGTTTCGTCGGCCATGAGTTTTGCCACAAGAGCATCTGCCTCCTCTTTCATCCTGTCCAAAGGAAACTCTGCTTTTTGAATGACCGTGTTGACGCTATGCGCAAGCTCGATTTCCGCGAGTTCACGCATCGCCGGAACTATCCTCTGGTGTGGCTCGACAGTCATCTTCGGCTTCTCGGGTTCCTTTACTTCTGCAACCTTAGGCGACACTGGAACAGGTTCCGTCTTCTTTTCACCTTCAAATAGCTTCGATTTTGCAATTTTCGGCTCGGACATAGAAGTTTTTAACGGAGTGTGACCCTTGGGCGCAGATTTTGCTGGACCTGGCGGTTCAGTAGCAGGCTCCCGCTCGTCTGCGGATCCTGCCGTAGCCTGCGTAGTCGGTTTGTCTTTAACGGATTGCTGGCGACTCGCTGGGGCACTGCTGTTTGCGTAGTTGAACATCTTAGGAGTACTTTGCGACTTCACCGGACCGCTGTTACCCTCAGAAGAGCGACGTGTTCGCGCCTCGTGCCCCGGTTCCTCGTCCTCATCAGAGTACATGCCGCCGTGGAACGCTCCGAGGGCATCGAAACTGCCACCACTTTCGCTTGGGTTCTCAGTCACCCTGTTGATGAAGATAATATATTTATAAAATGCTAACGGGTAAAAGCAATTTCTAGTTAATTTCATCCCCTGTTAATTGACAATGAAACCCTCTGATATTTTTACGCTTCGGCTTTAAATTTTGATCACCATACTCAAGAAACGGTCTTTGCAACATCGGCAAACCGTTTCAAATACTCAGATATAGCTAAACTTCTTCATCGGGGATGTCATGGTAAATTTAAAATAATTCGAAAAGATTATGAAAAAATGGTACCATTCAGGTAAGTTATCATGATTTTCATGATGGTTCGAGTCCCAAGGTTTCGTACGATGTGAAGGATTGTTAGAATCATAATTTCTATGATTCCCTCTATGTTCCCAGCGCCCCCCAGTACGAGCCTCTTCAGTATCCCCATCTCCTCGTTCTCGATCCGAACCAGACTCACGCCAGTTGGTTTTGCCTAAAACAAAAAGAGTACAATTAGACAGTGCAATTAAAAAATATGATTAAAGGTTACATACTTATCGAAAATTCAACTTGCCTCCCCATTTTTCACCACGAGAATTATTCATGATTCGCCAGCCTTCCTCTTCATCACCACTACTTCGTTGGCGTCGCCAGTTGTTTTCCATTAGTGAACTCCCACTAGCTCCTCGTCCGGGTTCCTTTCTTGGACTCGTTGAACCATTCCAGTCCCCGGACTCCGTCGCCCCGTTCCGTTCCGACCAGCCACGTTCACTTTGCGATCTTTCAAACGGACGACCTCTCGACTGTAAATGCAATTTGAGATTGAATCACGTGTATTAAGATGAAATCATCTCTTACAATTGGCTCGATTCAAACTGTCTATTTTATTAAAGAGGGGAAAACGAATTACAGAAAATGCCTGCGCTTCGAGTCGACTCCCTTCTCCGGAATCATCAAAACCGACTCCACGTGGATGGGTGTATAAACCTCCTCGACTACGTCCACCGCGACCCCCACGATCCACGCTGCCTCCTCTGCCCCTCGCACCTGTACTTGTTATTCCACCATTCCATAAACGCTGAAACAAATATTGTTACAAAGATTAATAATATTAAAATAAAACAATCGTTTTCAATAATCAAACAAAGTTAAAGCAACTAAAAGGAAATGAACATTCATTCATTCAGGTTTTTTATCCTACCAATTTTCAATTCGATAAGATGCAATTTAAATTTATTTTATTTAAGGGAAATAAAAGAAATTACCGTTTCCTCTTCTGTCATTTGAAGTAATGCTAATGGCAGCTGGGCTTTCTCGATGTAAATTGTGGAAAAAGTTTCAAGCATGTCCGGTGCTTTGCAGCTCTGATCGAACAAAGCCAGCATTTCTTCTCGACCGTATCTATGCTCTGCCAGTTGATAGCGAGGCGCCGTAAGACTTGCTGTTGAGCTCATCTTCGAATTACCTGCGTTACAGTTATCCGTGGCTGACCTCAACCTACAAGAAGACAACGATTAATATTCGAAAGTCAATGTTTCTACACTTTTATTTGAATGCAAAAAAGATAACTTACCACTCAGGTCCAAATTTCATTGATTCGGTCATATTGCGCTTCTTGCTGCAACAGAAAATAAAAAGTATTGTAACTCGAGCTGTTCCCACATGACAAAAGGTTGTACGAATAAAAATGCAAATTACCTTTCCATACTATGTTAGTTCTATGTACTTTAAATTACAAGCAACTGCAAAATAAAAAAAAAAGAAAAATTGACAAACGAAATTCAGATGAGCAAACAAACACAAACACAAGACAACAGGTAACAGGGCAAACCCGGAAACAAAGACGCGAATGCTCGTTCGATCTCGGGTAACCAATTAAATAAACAATCAATGAAAATAACCTCAATCTTGTTCCGCTTTTGTCGACAATTCAAGGAAATATAAAAATAGACGTACAATTGTAAACAATCAAAAATAAAGAAGAAGATATTTCACAGGTGGGATTTGGAAAGACGATTGGTAACCTCTTGCGAAAATGAGCTGGATTTTTGTTCAAAAACACGAGAGCCGCGTCGTTGAAATTAGAAAAGAATCTAAAAGCGTGTCGGATCTTTATAGATCTTGATATATGTGTACACCTATACATAGATGCAAGCGCGCGCGCACGCACTTATAAATACGTTCTGTATTGATGTTTTTTTCGGTAGTTTTTTTTTGCAACTTTCGGTAGCTCGCGTGTTTGGCCGATCGAGATCGAACAAGCGGCGATTCAACCAAGGGCGCACGAACGTCCGCGCCCGATGCCATCCATCGACACGACGACACAAGCTGGCATTTTAACCAAACTTTTTTTTTCTCTCTTTTTACGATCCACCACACGACTCTCATGAAGTCGATGGAGATGGCACGCGCAGAAGCATCCAGCGTGATACCGAACCTTCTGCGGTTTGCTTTCAGCGACGTTGAGCAATTCACAGCTGCTGCGGATTCTTTCCCTTAACTTTGAATTCACTAAAGCGAACGATTTAACACATCAATATGGCGAACACAGGAATATAAACCGAGAGAATAAAGATGGCGCACGACACAAACACACTCATACACACACGCACATGACATCCCATTTGTAAACTTGCCCTGACCTTCATTTCAACTGTAGAATCAAAATTGTTTCAGCAAATAATGCAAAGTATTCCATTTTTGCATATTTTCATGTCAACAAATTGATGAAAAAACCAAGTTTGCTCATATGTGCAAGAAGGTTTTTTTTTCTTTTCTATCAAACAACTTGTTTGTAATCATTATCTGGAAGGGACAAATTTGATTTTTGTTTATCTTGAAAATGAGCATGTGGAGAATGCATTTCCGTGTTTTTATTTTTGATTTGCAAACCCGCCATAACCTCAATTGCAAGCGTCCTGAAATTATCCGCGCAACCATGTTGGAGTTGGGGCCCACTTCAGAGCGTAAACTGTTGTGAACGTTGTGAACTCTCGCGAACGGCAACATGGCGTCGACTAAGTTGTGTGTCATCGTGAGGATTAGATGAAGATAAGGGCAGTGTTGTGAACGACTCGTGTGCGAAATTTGCCCAACGGAGCCGCAGAAAGTACGAAGGTAAGATGAAGCGAAAGGTTGGTCGGGCGAGCCCGCGCGCACCGTAGCGCAGTGCGGCGCGACACTCCGCGCCCTCCGAGTTGCGCCATGGCGGCAAATTCGCGGCCCAAAAATCAATGTCAGTAAGCCGTGCAGCGTCCACGGCTCGGTCGCGTGCGACTCCCCTGCGAACGCCGACTTGCTTGCACGTAGTGACCAGTCATCTCGTCGATTAATTCGTCCTGCTGATCCAACCCGCGTCCACGGGCTCGCGGGCGCGTGTCATGGCGGAAGCCTCCCCTTCGACTTGCTTTTTTTGCTTCTAACTTTCGGCTTGCTCTCACTGACAATTCACCTCGACCAAAATTCATCCTGTATCTGGAAACGAAATTTTTTTTTTCTGCAACGACCCTGAGCTTTTCCCAATCGTTTCGCCGCCTGGTTTGAAGGTCCTGTTTTGTGCCGGTTGGAAACAAGTTTATACTCGCTTCGTGGAATTGCACTTGTTTCGACGAAGCTGTCAAAATTGTCGGTATCCCAACTTGAGTTCTAAGAAAAGTACGAAATTAATATTCTCAGACAAAATAACAGTCTGGTGTTTGGTTTTGTTTTGCGAAGCTCATTTTGTTTTCTTTTTCTTTTTTGTTATTTTCTTTTTAGACAAAAATTTATGTTTGTTTATTGTTTTTATTACTAAATATATGATTGTTTTATATATACAATTGTTTTAGATTGCAAAGATGAATAAACGCCGGAGAACGTCGTCAGTGGCCAGTAGAGGTATGGATGATGATCCGGACGATACACAGCCAGAACCTGCAAAACGAAGGAAGAAACTTGATCCGGTAAATAAAATTTGATGCAATTTTAAATTGAAAAGAAAACTGAAAACTGGAAAAAAATATAAAAATATTAGGAAAAGAAATAATGTGGAAATAAATGAATAAATTTGTTTTTTTTTTTTCAGAGCGATTTATGTCAGCAATTGTACGACGTGCTGCGAAATCAAAAGAAAGAAGATGGTAATCTGTTGTGTGATGCGTTCATCAGAGTACCCAAAAGACGTCAGGAGCCTGGTTACTATGAAGTTGTATCGAACCCGATAGATCTTTTGAAGGTGCAGCAAAAATTGAAAACTGATGAGTACAGAGACATGGACGATTTATCTAATGATATTTTGTTGATGGTCAATAATGCAAAAGCTTTTTATATGGTAACTTATATTTACTTTTTTAATTGAAGAATCTCTGAGAAATCTCTCAAAAGTGTGATTTTAATATCTTTATTGTTTTTACTTTATAGCGCACATCGCCAGAATACAAAGATGCGACTGAACTCTGGGAACTTTGCGTTAATACAAAGAACCGTATTTTAGATGAGTATGAGGATATGGAACCTAAAGGAAAATTGATCCTGAAAGTTGGCAGATGGGTGAGCTTTGATTTCACATGAAATATTCGGAAGAGTATTTATGTTTCAATTTTAAATCATCCGATTTATGTTTATTACAGAATCGTAAGGCTGCGAAACAAGATGACGCAGAAGACACTTCGGAAGGCTCTACAAATACAAACCTTGACGAGGAGTCCCTGCAGCCATATGAAGATTTATTTGCAGCTGTGATGACTGCGACGGATCCGTTAGATAATAACCGTCCTTTGCATCTGATGTTTCAGTTGAAACCATCTAAAAAAGTATAAACCCTTAATCGTATTATAATTTTTGAATTAAGAAAAAAAAGCACTGGAGGATAAATACATTTGTTCATAACTTGTAGCTGTATCCTGAATATTATGAGGTGATCGAAACTCCTGTGGATCTGAAAACAGTAGCGAAAAGAGTACAAGAAGGGGCTTACAGTAGTGTTTCGGATATGGAACGTGATTTGTTGCTCATGTGTCGTAATGCCTGCCACTTCAACGAACCAGGCTCGCAGATCTACAAAGATGCTAAACTGTTGAAGAAAATAATTACAAACGCGACGAAAAAGCAAACGGATGGGTTCTCACTGTCTTCAAAAATCTCATCCGCGCCTTCAACAAGAAGCAAGCGAGGCACTCGCAGTTCTACGCAATCTCTCATTGCTCAAACCGCAATGTTGCGTGATGAAGATGAAGAAAGTGAAGATGACGATGATGAGGTTATTGATGAGGAGTCAGACAATCCCCAGTGGATGCTGTTTCAGACTATTAGGACTGCTCCGAATCAGCAAGGTAGTTAAGTTGATTTTTTTCACCATATTTTATAAACATTTTCTCTCAAAAATGTATGGTTTTGTTTTACTTTCCAGGCGTAAGAATGAGCGAATACTTTTGGAAGTTACCCTCAAAACGACTCTACCCTGATTACTATAAAATGATCAAAAATCCTATATCTTTGTTGCAAATTCGCTCAAAAATAAAGGTTTGTTATGTTGTGGGGTTTATTAAGTTATAAATATGTGACTAATAATATATTCAACTGTGAGTTGAATAATATAATTTACGGAACTTGTATTTTTTTCTTGTAGAAAGGAGAGTATGGATCACTACTCGACGTGGTATCAGACATGAACATGATGTTTGAAAATGCAAAAAAATACAATGTTCATACGTCCAGACTGTATAAGGTAAATCTGATAACATGATGTTGATATTGAATCAAATTGTGCAGAAAAATTGTTTCTAAGAACTTTTTTTGTTTAATAGTGTGCTTCGAAGCTGCAAAAGATCATGCAGGATCGCGTACAGGAGTTACAAGATGTTGACCAGGTAAATTGTTCATTTTAAATTTTCTAGTTTTCTACCAAACATTCTTATCAAGTTGTTTAATTGATAAAATTTTGATATCAGGAGTCGGAGTCAGACAGTGAAACTGAGGTTTTGAATTCTCATCCGAAATTGATTCGAAGAGCTTCGAACCTTTTAACAAGGGGAAAGTATAAGGACAATATACCTTTAAAAAAACGATTGTACACACTGGTCAAGTGTGTCATGGAATATGTTGTAAGTTTTTTACATAATTTTCGATCTAACTAATTGTTTAATTGAACAACATTTTATTTTTGTAACAAATTTTTATTGGTAAGTGAGATTTTGATTAATTTACTTTATAGAACGATGAGGGCAGACAACCAATGTTGAATTTTCTGGAGAAACCGTCGAAGAAATCATACCCAGATTATTATCAAATCATTGGGGAGCCAATAGACATGTTACAAATCGAGGCAAACATCAAAGCTGAAAAGTATCAAACTGATGCCGAATTGATTCAGGATTTCAAGTTGATGTTTAACAATTGCCGCACGTATAACGAGGAAGGATCTTCCATTTTTGAGGATGCCAATACTCTCGAAAGAATATTGCTGGAACGAGTAAGAGAATTGGGGCCACTTCCAGATGTTAAAACTGGCAAATCAGCCACTTCCACTCCAACGAAACATGTTGGGTTTGTATCTAACAGTAACATATTGAAATCGGCGAAAAAGAAAAATGCTGTACAAAAAAGCAACTTCTTCTTATAGCAATTTATTTATTGCTTTATTTCCGTCTTCTTACAGGAGATTAAAAAAAGTTATACCACTTCACGTTCAAAAGTTACGTACAATGTACGATACTATTAAGGATTACCATGATTCGAAAGGCAGACAGTTGTCGCTGATATTCATGAAGCTTCCAAATAAAAACGAATATCCCGATTATTATGAAGTGATCAAGCAGCCGATGAACATGGAAAAGATTGCTTCGACTTTGAAGAACAATGGCTATGAAAATTTAGACGAACTTGTCTCGGACTTTATACTTATGTTTGATAATGCGTGTAAATACAATGAACCTGATTCTCAAATCTATAAGGTGAGTTTAAATGTAAACAAATAGTATTCACATCGGTTAAGTCAAAAAAAAAAGAAAAAAATATATATAAATAATAAATATAAAGTAGAGTTAATTCTAAGTATGTGGCATGAAATAATGAATATTAACTATTCATTAATCAAACAAAATCTAATTATTTTAATTTCAATCTTCCTATTTTTTATATTTTGATTTTGAATTATGGATTCAAATTATATTTTTACTAGATCCATTTGTTAATGTTCAGCAAAACAATATTTTAGTCATTGTAGAGAAAATTAATATTTGAAAACAATTTTGGCCTCTTCAATTCTTAGTTGAAATAGAATTGAAAGTTCGCGCCTTACCATCACACGACCATATAAGAAGTCAGCCATTAGCAAGAGGTTATGTGTGGAGCGTTAGTGTCAGTATCCCTCTCCTCTCTCTTTCCTCCGCCCTCGTTGAGTATTCAGTTTGAGTATTCCTGACGGTTCGGAAGCTTTTTGTGTGTACCCAAGAAAAGAGTGCCGGATTGAAGGACATCGCGCGTATGTCCGACAAGTTTGACAACCGGGTGACAAGTCATGCTCCATTTTGTGCAGCTGTAGTGTGATCGATAGCCAGGCGCAATGTGCGACTCGATGTGCACCGACGAGAAAATGCCGACCAAGCCGATCCGGCCATGCTCCATTCGGCTGCTACGCGATAAGGACCTGGACGAGCGGCTTTCAAAAAAGAGCAAAAAAACTGAATCCAAAGTAAATCTGCTTTCGATGAATTGGTTCTCTCGCTTCCAAGCCCGTCTCCGTCCGACATTTTCTTTTCTTTTTTTTGTTCGTTCTCGCTCCAGTGTCTTTTTCTTCCGTCTCGCTCTCCCTCACTTTTTTGTTTATCATACACACATGTACTCAATTTGTGTTGAGCGTATCTATTAAAAATATCATAACTCGTCATAAAAAGAACATGGCCGGAAGCTTTGTATCTTTATGTCAAACAATTTCGAAGTAGTGTGGAAACAAATTAGTTTTACTTATTTCTAAATTACTTACATTGAAATACAATAATATTTGTGCAGAAGGTTAAGTTATTTGAGATTTGCAAACAATGTTGCTTAATCGAAAACTTGTCTTATTTCTAAATTGTTTCAGTGGAAAGAAATAATGTTTGCATTGAAGTTTATTTTTCTTAAAGTGTTTGGCATACATGAAAAACGTTTCTTGTTCGAAAGTTTGTTCGGCTTTCATTTATTTTTCTTTTCCATTTCAAATTCAAGAACATATTTATTACAGTTTTAAAATATAAATTAGTTAAAAGAACTTGGGATACAAAATAAAATTGGACTATTAGGATTATTGGCTTTTCATTAAACCTTTATTTATGTTTAATTTTTATTTTACAGGATGCCTTAATTTTACAAAGACTGGTACTGCAAACCAAATTGCAACTAAGTGAAGACGAGGAGAGTGTTCCTGACGTTGGCGCAGCGGTTCAAGAACTTCTTGCAACCATTTTCACGGCGCTTTACAATCATCAGGATGAAGAGGGAAGGTGTTACTCGGATTCCATGGCCGAGTTGCCAGAACACGATATTGTTGATGGAAAAAAGTAATTTTGTTTTAATTTAATCTTAACCTAGAGATCAATTTTAAGTTCATAAAGAACAGCTGAGCAAACAAATGATTTCTTCATTTTGATCTGTAAGGATACGTGGTCTGTCGCTGGATCTGATAAAAAGACGACTGGACAAAGGAGTTTACAAACGGCTGGACAGATTTCAAGAAGATGTTTTCTCGTGCCTTGAAAGAGCCAGGCGATTATCCAGAACTGACTCGCAACCTTTCGAGGACAGCGTCGAGTTGCAGGCGTTCTTTCTACGCACACGAGATGATGTCACCCGAAGCGGCGATCTGCTTCATTCGCCAGCTCTTAATTACACCCTCTTGGACTTGTCTAACCAAGTTTCTGAACTCAAGCGAGTGAAGATGGCACAGGAATTGTCCATGCCTACGGAAGACGAAAGTTGTGATGGAAATGAAAAAGTAATTCTTCACATTCAATAAAAAGAGTTTCTTTTCATCTTTATGAGCTTCTATCTTAAGGGGAATTTAAATGTCATTAATTAATATTTTTTTTAGGATAATGATGGATCAAAGTCGACAACAAATGGCGACAATGGCGGTTCGATGTCCTTCAATCAAGAAACTTACCGAGCTGGTGATTTTGCGTACATTGAACCTACAGAACGCGGAATGGAGTACAGCGTCGTGCTGATAGAACGACTCTGGACAAATCCAGACAATCAGCAGATGCTCTACGGTAATCTTTTCTACCGTCCAAGTGAAACTTACCATGTTGCCTCTCGAAAATTCCTGGACAAGGAACTGTTCAAAAGCGATGCCCACGTAGCTGTTCCTTTGACCAAAGTCGCTGGTCGATGTTGCGTTCTCAGTGTCAAAGATTATTTTAGAATGATGCCCGAAGGATTCCCAGAGAAGGATGTTTATGTTTGTGAATCAAGGTATTCGACCAAGGCCCGGGCTTTCAAAAAAATCAAATGCTGGAACTTTGATCCCGATCATCTCAAACTTGTGCCTAGAGATAAACCGCTCGAGCCTAAACGAGTGATTTCTGTGTACAAAGAAAGGCTTGAAAAACATAAGGAAGAAATTGCCGAATTGGAAGAGGGTGAAAAATTAGTAGAGAAGGAAAAACCGGTAATTACCAAGACTGATTTAGCATCACCTTGATTTTACAAACACGCTGTTTGTAATAAAATAATTTGTGGCAATTTTCTAAAGAAAATTTTCTTTCTTTATTGCAGAATGTTGTTCTTTACACTACAGATGACACAGAGTGCACGTATTACGAACAATACAACACGTGCGTTGGACTTGTAAAAACCGGTGATTTCATTTACGTCGCAACTGACGGAGGACGCCAGCAGATTGCACAAATAGATTCAATATGGTCAACCAAAGAGTAAGCGTCGCTTTAAAACAATTGTCTTTCTCGGAACATTGTGCGCATATAATTAAAACGCAGTTTGTCGGATAGAATTTAATTAAATCTATTTTCGTTTCTTTGCAGTGAGAAATGCTATTTTAGAGGCCCCTTTTTATTTTTACCTTCAGAAATACCTCACGCGCCGACGAAACTGTTTTATAAACAAGAACTGTTCCTTTCTACAGTCGACGCAACACATCCGATAGTTGCCATTGTTGGAAAGTGCGCTGTTCTCGATTACGGAGAATATGTTTGCAGTAAGTACTGCTTTTTCTCTATAATTAAATTTGTTACGTTATATAATTTTCATAATCATTTTATTACTTTTTTTTTAATTTAAAAAAAATAGGCAGGCCAACTGAGATCCCAGAAGACGATGTTTACATTTGCGAATCTTCTTACGATGAAACTAAAGTTGTCATGAGGAAACTTAGTCAGGAGGGATTGAAAAAGTACAACCACAGCAACTCAGTTACAGAGGATGAAATTTATTTCTTCAGAAAACCAATTAATCCAGCCAAAGTAAGAGTTGAACAAAAAAAAAGAATTTTTTCCATCAAAATAAATACAGAACACTTAATCAACCTATTAAAGTGATAGAAAATATTTAATTAATTTTCTATCATCTAAAATGATAAAGATTAATTAATGATTAAAATCTATTAAACTTTAGGTGCCAAGCGATATCGCCCAGCTGCAAGGGCAAGTCAAATCGGCAGGTGCATCCAGTTTCGAAATGGTGCGTATCAATGTAACATTTTATCTGTACAATGCCACCAGCACCAAATACAAAATTGCACGAACCTTACTTGCATTATTTTCATTCCAGTTTCAATACTTACTTGAAAAAAGATCTTGAGTTATTGTATTGCTTTCTGAATAAAGACTCCAAAAGATACAAAAAGTTAATAAAACTGGATTGAAATACAATGCTCATGCACATATTTTATGCCGGCATATTCATACAATTTTATTTGTTTCATTTTTATTAGTTATATTTTTATTGCGATTAGCTCTCATTTCATGTTTTTTTTCTCTGCCGATAAAATGTTTCATCGAATAATAAAATGTCAGAGCACCAGTTGGGACTACTTCTTTGACAAGACAAAAAATGACTGCTTTAATATTCAGGAAACAAAAATGTTGATGTTTTAAAAAAACTCAATGCGACAAATTAAATTTAATAAATAAATACAATTACTGGGACTCAAATGAATATGTAAAATGTGTGCAAAAATTATTTAATCTGGGAAATAGAAGATTTGCATGGACCAATCAAAATTTAGATAATCGGGAAGAGATAGAATGTCGCAGAGAAATAAATTTGTGATAACATAAATGGTGTAGGATGCGTCAATAACACCGAAGCTGGAACATGAAGTGCTAGGATTAGGAGAGGGAGTAGGTGAAGACAGCATGGATGCAGGTGGACCTCCTTCTGTTGGATCAATGGAAGCTCAACCGGTGCTAACTATCCAAACTCCTGTGTCCACAAAAAAGGTACGCCAATAAGAAAAGATAAGCAGTCAAAGAAAAAGGAAAAAAGTATACATTTAATGAATCTTTGTTGGGAACTGAAACTGATCACCCTCTTCATTTACGTTTGAATTTTTATTGCATTTGTTCATTTATCATTTTTTATATATTATATTTATTAATTATTTGATTCATCGTTTCTGTTGTTTTCATTTGTTCACTGCTCAACTTGAAATATGCCAGCATACTTATCATTTTTGCACAAAGTTAAACGTTAACAATCTGTAACATACTGTATGTAATCAATGTAACATATGTAATTATGATGTCATATTTAGATGGTGTATATAACATTTATTATAGAAGTCATGAACAAACCGTTACGGCAAACAAAAATTCAAGACTTAGAGCCATAACTTTGGAATAATGTACAATATTTCTTTTTGTTCTGTTTAGAAAACAACGGGTAAGAAATTAGTTACGGGGTATATTTTGTATTCAAGTAAAATGCGAACGCAGATTACGCAAAACAATCCCGATTCTACCTTTGGAGAGATTAGCAGAATTGTTGGCAACGAGGTATTTATTTTTTGCCATCCTTTTATTTGTTTAAATCTTATTATACCTTTTTTCGGGCCTTGAAAGAAAACCACCAGTTTTTCATTTCACTATTTGTTTCACATCTCATCTTCTTTCAAGGTCCACTGAACACTACACTCCTATCTTATAATAATTTTTCTTCTTTAGTACAATTCCAATCAGCATTCTATTTGAGTTTATATTTTTTTGTCTTAATATATATTTTTCATTATCATCAATCCCTTTTCATTTTAATAAACAAAAAGACGGCAATTTGCATTATCAGCCATGGCAGAGGAACTTTGTAAATAAGAAAATTTTTGTGCGGTCGTGTTGTAACGTAACTGCGTTCAATGTTACAGTGGAGAAAATTGCCAGCAGTAGAGAAGCAAATCTGGGAAGAAAAAGCGACGAAGATAAATGAAGAAGGCGGCGTGATTTCGATCAAAGGTACTCCTATTGTGGGTCATCAGGACACTGTGTACGAGTGCTGCTGGAAAAACTGCGATTGGCAGTTTGAAGACATGACTGACTGTATCGATCACTGTATAGCCGAGCAAACTGGCCATGTGCAATGCTCTTTTGTTGGTGCTAGTAATGGTAAATTTAAAAGAACCTCTACAGGCAAAAAATGTTTAGATAAATTTAGTTGTAGATAAATTTAGAAATTCGTGATTGTGTTTTTTCAGATACTGAATTCCAGTGCCAATGGCGTGGATGTGGTCGAATGAAGAAAATAGTTCCACCGTTTCCTAGTGTACAAAGGCTTGCACGTCATGTTAAAGAAGTTCATATTTTGAAGTCCAATGGACGTGTTATCCCACCGAGTGAAAGAAGCAAGTTAGTAGACTGGATTGTTTAAATATATCATAAATTTGTATAATTTTTCATGTTTTCTCATTTTTATTTTTCGTTTTTCTTATAGAAACTATATGCCTTCTAAAGGTACTAACGCTCTACCTCCCATGGAAACTGGTAAGCAACTATTGATGATATTTTTGCATTAGAAAGACTTTTTTAAGTTGAATATTTTAAGATGTTTGAAAATGCGTTCAATTTTGCAGAAACAACGGCAACTGCTACTCAGACAAATAATTTGGCGGCATCAAAGCAACCCGAGCCACTTTTTATCGCTGTTCCACCCCGACCAAGCCGAGTATTGCATTCAGACGCTTATTTAAGGTACATTTTGTTATTCATGTTGCATAATCCTGCAACAATTTTAAATTTAAATGTCAGATTTCTCATTTGTTTGTTTGTTTTTTTCATAATAGGTACATCGAAGGTTTGAATGTTGAAAATCGTTACATATCAAATTGGGACAAACAAATGGCTGCAACCCCAGAAAACACCCAAATCCCAGATATAACGAAATTACCCGCCGAATGGCTCGGAAATGGTGTGGGAAATCATGGTAATGTCGTGAACGCTTTGTGGACGTTAAGGAATATGATGATGCGCGACGTTCTTGCTATAAATAAGACTTTGTAGCTTATAGTTTAGTTCGATCAATATTTTTTGTTTCGGTTTTACTATTTACTATTAAGTAAAATTTATAGTTTTAATATCTCATTATTTCGGACACAAAGAATGTAATGAACGTGTATATTGTAAAATGAAATTGTTTTCATTGCATTTGAATAAGTCCGCCTTATTTGGTCACTTTTTTGAATTTATATACTTCAAGATCTGACGGTGTTTTGATTGATGAATGGTGCGCGTAACAATCGAACGCAAGTGTACATTATAAAAGCTACGACCAAGTGTAAATTATGTAGATTCGTAAATCTTTTTTTTCAATCGAAGACACACTTGATATAAATACGATGTGGGTGAAGAACAAAAGTTCATCGCTTTATTGATGACTCACGCTAACTTACTATTGTTCTTGTAAGTTTGAGATAAGATTTTTTTGAATGAAACGATAATTCATTCATTTGTTGAATGACACATTTTTCATTTAATGACCCAGATCATTAAATACAAACCGTTTAATAATACGTGCTATGCCAGTTGTAAATGAATATAAAATAATTTTGTATTTTCAATATATTCGTAAAATCACTTGGTATGGAAGATAACATTGTTTCCTTTTTTGTTTCAATCATCTTTACATGTAACGTGCTTAATCTTCATGCTTATTTTCATCTAATCATGTATTAATATTTTTGTAAATAATAATCAGTCATTATCAAAAAAAATCTTTTTTAGTTTTTGATTAACATTGGTTAAGTAATTTTGTTGTATGAAAAAGATGAATACAAAATGTCACAAATTCATGTCTTCTTCATTTCATGTACATACTTGTGATCGAACATTTTTGTTAAAATGAATAAAAAGACAAATTTTATTTGCAAAAAATGGTCTTTATTTTTATGTTTTTAACAAATCTTTCCACCTCTAAACAAATTTAAATTTATATTTAAACTGTTGGGCATTTTTGTTCTTGTTTATTTTTCAATGATTGTCTTGTTAATCAGAAGAGAAGCATTCCAGTATAGATTTCCGGTCGGCGCCTTTCTTGAAACCGAACGTTTCAGATGAATTAAAGAAGTAATCAGGTTGTAATCTTTATGCGAATCGTTGACGGTTCATCAAAAGAAGTACTTAACTTGAATTCTAAAAAATTCACAGAAAATTGTTCTCAAATGAACAATAAATGTTTTTCTGAATATTTTATATTATATTATACAATATAAAAAGCGGGCGATAAAAATGTAGCGTATGATCTACTGCCTGCTCTGGTTGCTTCGCATCCCGTGACTATTTCAGCACGCATCGCAAGTACCAAAATAGTCGTGCGAACGCGTTTATAACTCAGATAATTCAACACTAATAAAACTGTTAAGCATAGAAACTTACAATCGATCTATTCATTTATAATTTCAATTTTTTTCAATTCCCGTATCATTTGAGATGAAGTTTTTTTTTCATCTTCATGGGAATAAACTAACAGTAAATTTTAGTATTTGACAGTAAAGACTTGATAACGTTTAGTAATACCATTTATCGACTATCTCATATGTGTTGATAAAAAAGAGATGATAATTGTACTTATTTATGTAGTAATTGAGGTATAATTAGTGGCTACGATTTTATAGACGATTAAAGTTCAAACTTACCGATGACAGTAAAAAGCATTAAAATTAGCAAATCAGAATATATCTTGAGTGACTTTTTATAGAATTCTATTTTAATTTAAAGTAGTCCCTTATCCCTCATCTTCTCATACTTTTTTCATCAAGAAATATATATGTTGGAAATGGCATATATCAACAGCCTTTACCTTTTTTTATCTTTCCTTTAATAAATGATTTTACATGATTGAAAAATTATTTAAACATCGATCCCGGTTTAAATAAAAAATGTTTTCCTAATTAAAAGCGAATTAAAAGCATATCATTGAATCTGCCCTTGAAAAAATCCATACGAAAGTTCCATGCATGATCGCTATTCATGTTACATGCACGCAACACACGATAGATTTTTTTCAATAGATATTGTACTTCTAGATCCAGCTTTTTAGACCGATGAGAAAACGATTGACTTAATTATCTTCCACCTTGTTTCTCATTAATAAAATACTCAAATTAAAAATTCATATAGGGATACTATCTTGAATTAATGATCTGCATTTTAGAAGGGTGTCATCAAATTATAAGATCTGCTGCAAAAGTTTTATTACAATCGCTGATGTGGAGATATTTTAGAATGTTACAATTTTTTTTCTCTCTTTCCATACATCACAAATGAGAATTAAGAAATAAGCGAGCTAAGCTATTGCTTGTAAGTACGTTCTCCTTTCTCCACGAACTTACTGAATCAAAAGCCCCTGACCGTGGTTGCCTCCAGTGTGACTAAGTCACTGCCGCCTCAATCATTTTCATTGTAGGCGCATTAGTTGGCAGTGCTGTAACAAATTCGGGGGAATCCCCAAACACATTCTTTCAGATTAAAAATGTATCGCAAATCTTTGACGTACAAATTTTGATGATAAAAATGCCTCAATATAAGTCATTAGAACGTCTCATGCTAATACCCCGTGTATTATAATTTAAGAAAACGCTCGAGAACTATAACAAAAAATATCACAACTTGAAAAACTTGTTTACGAAATCTTGCAATCTGCATTTTCATAATTATACCATATTATTATAATATTCGTTATTGGCCAAAATTGTGGGCAAACTTGGATTCCGCAATGGTTTCAATCTGAAAAAAAAAAAAAAAATCAACTCTGAACGATCATTTAGGTGAGGTCGCAAGTTCAAATCCCGCTGCTAAAAACTGTTTTACGATGAAAAATGTTTGAGATTGTAAATTTGTAAGAGAATAAAGTAAGATTTAAAGTTGAGTGGAGGGAGAGATATATAAGAAAAAGTGAAAAAAAGAAAAAAAAAGGGAAGCATAAGTATAATGAACATTGGTTTGCTGATTTATCGGTAATGGAGCAACAAACTCTTTTCCAACTGGCGCAGGTGAGAGTGACGGGTTGAGACTCGCTTGAAGCAGCGGCCGGTTGCTGGGTTTGCTGGATGGCACGACGGTCAGCGGGGAGGCTCAAAAAACGCGTAGGTGCGCGCGCAACCGCTTTGTCTGCGACGTGGTGGAAGGGGGCGCAGCGAACCATGCAGCACGCGGGGCTGCTAAGCAAGGGGTCCAGGAGCATGGCGGATCAACTGACTACGGCCACTGCATCCTTTCAGTCGGCCGCTGAACCCGCGCGTCGCTCGTTCACAAAACCAACGCGTGTCGCGTTCTTTTTTCCCTGACGCGCCGTCACCTCTTCTTTCTTGTCACAAACAAACCCTGGCTCCATTCAAATTTCCCGCCACGATTTCCCTCGCGTGAACTTTTGGTAATCTCATCGTCTCCCCGCGAATTCCTCGTCGGCCTTTCGCAACTGGTGACTTTGCGTAACGGGCTGCGCGGCAGTGAAGTGTTATCCAGTAACGTGTGCTTATATAACTCAACCCGTTCACGATAAAGTAAAACAAAAATATCCTCCCCCGGATGTGCGCAGGATTTCCAATCGCCACGGCCAATTTTTTTTATCTCTCCTCTCCTCGCTCTTTCTCTCTCGCCACCGGCTTACAGGGATTAGTGCTACAGTTTTCGACGAGTGAGAACAACCGCGGGCCCTTCGCAAAGTGTCACGGCATTTTTTACTGTTCCACCGATGGTTTTTCACATCAATTAACGACAGGGAATAACGGCTCCAATCAACGCTCTGGTTGTTTACTCCGGGATCGCTAGGATCTTCTGATGAAATGGTAAGATTCGTTTGCCTCTGTCTGTCTAACATTCTCATACAAACTCTCAACTTGATCACTTTTGTCAATTGCTTTATTTCTGCCGTCATAATATAATGCGCCTTCTTTTGCAGCTCAGATGACGAGATCGAACCAATTTCTATTTACAAAAAAGAAACAATTTGTACAAAACTTTGTACAACAATGAAAGTAAACAAAAATTGATGCAATATTGAAAACGATGGAGAGGGGCAAAAAGTTGAATCTTTTTTAATCCAAGTCTTTACTGCTTCAAAAACTAGATAGACGGGTTTAGGAGCGTGCTCTCAAACGGCATACGGAGAATCGAGATTTTGAATAAACCACTAGAATAAACGTCATTAGATTTCTTATTTATTCATCGGTGCTGTTATGGAAGGAGGTGTATTTGCTTAATTTAAATACCCGTAATTATAATGAATTACAGTAATCTATATGGGATCCACGCATGAATGAATAATGAAAGTTAGGATTTTCAGTTACAAAAATTGATATTAATGTGGAAGAAAAGTGGATGGTGTTTCCAAAGTTTGCGATATAGAAATTGCTAAAATGCGTCTGATTATATTTGTACACTTATTGAACACGCACATACACGCGACTTACAACTGCTTTCACGCTTTCGCGATTAGGCAAACACTAACGAACAATGTTTCGAGGATATACGTTGTTTTTTTTCTACCATCGAATCTATGAAGCAAACTGGATGTAACACTTGCACATCATGTTTCGTTTTAATTAAAAAGAAAATTGTTTTTAAATTGCGATGATAATATTTTATTACAAATTGAAAACATCAAAATACTCCATCATTATTTTGTGTACCTTTTGTAATCTCTTCTGACTGAATATTGCATACATTTTGAGTTTTAAGAACAAAATATTGAGGAGGTTCGGATATTGGGATTCAAAAATCACTCGATAAAACTTGTTTAAATCTGAACAATGTAGAGTGGCCCTGAAAATTATAAAAGCAGACATCCGCTACACTAATTTCCACTTGTCCTTTTTTTTTTGTACACCTGTTACCCCTGAAATCAAGACGTCTGCTATTCTATAACCGATACAAAATGCAAAGAGCAGATGTACCACCGCAGATGATTTGGCCAAAATTTTGCGGTGCCAGTTAATAGGTACCTGCAAATTTGAATTCTGTAAAACATTTTTTTGTTCGGAGCGACCAACTTGTAAATGAATAAAAACATTCTTCTCGGTATGAAGGTGTTTATCTGTGGGGAGTAACAAAATTGAATAACAACTTTTCTCGGCTTTGCTACTTACCAGCGTAAGTAAGTTTCATTTTCCTTTCCTAAACGACTTAATTCCATCCGAGTGAAAAAAAAATTAACAATTTGCTTTGATTGATTTATTAGAGAGCCCGTGTGACAAAATTGAATGACAGCGCCGATTGAATGGCCATTTATGATCTGTATAAAAAAATTAACAAGCTGTTACAAAATGATTTAATTCAACGATAGAGAATGATTGTTATTAAATATTGTCAGTGACACGTTTTCTTAGGCGCGTCATTTTCATGTTATTGAATATGCATCCCATGTTATGAAACAATTATCTCATTATACGTGTGTTTGTTCGTCGAGTGTCGTTTGCTTTGTTTGCTGTGGGCAACTGATCCCCAATCATTCGTCTTCGTTTTTCATGAACTACACACAATTTTCCTTTATCAACGTCGATGAACGCGTTTCGTCGAACAATCATTCAAACGTATTCTGCACTATGATTGAACAAAAATTTAGGCCTTGTTTTTTTTCGTGCTTAAATTCATATCAGCTTGCCATGCAAAGCGCAACTTTTTTGTAAACGTAATCGATTTTAATCGCTGCCAAAGTTAGGAAAAACTTGGACTGAAATGCGCGGCGCAAAATGTCCCTTATCAAACTGATCAATTCTGAGCATCGCGTGACTTTATGCTGGTAATATAAACGTGCTTTTGCCGATCAAAAGTTTCTTGCCGGAACGAAAGTTCCATAATATATGTGTTCTTTTGTGCGCGACAACCCTTCCAGTTGATAAAAACATGAGCATGAATTGAGTAAAACATCAAAAAAGGAAAAGCAAACGGAATACAAAAAAAAATTGCAAAGTTTCAGTTAGGAATTGTGAGGCAAAAGAATATGATCAATAATTTTAGGGTTCCGATCCGTATGGCAACAAGAGCGCACTATGTTGGATGGTAAAAAAAAACAGAATAGAGCAACGTTGGTTTGATCGACTGAATGTGAAAATAACGTGAACCTAAAAATATAAAAGTTTAAAAGGAAGAGTTCAGTGAAGTTTACCGAAATCCAACCAAAGATATGCAGAGGATAGAATTTTAATTTTCTTCGAGATTTTCTTCATTGGTAAAGCAAATTTTGTCAGATTTTTTTCTTGTTTCTGTCTTTTCTTGTTTTGTCTGTATATATGTTTGGAACAAAGTTGGATAAATTGAGTTTTATTTGAAATTTCATTTTATCCCAAAGTAGACTTTGTGATTGTTCTATTTCCAAGTTTTTGACGCAATGAAATAATAAAATGAAAAGAAGACAACTTTTACATTGGAAAAAAATTGAAAATTGTAAAAATTGTATCTATAGATATAACTTATGGAACAGTTGTAATTATAATCAATTTGTCTGATGATTTATGTAACATTGCAAAATTCTTTCTTTTAGTTGTTAAACAGAATGTACAGAAAAAAAGTACCTTCTAATTAGAAGTCTTATTCATTTTTTTACTACGCCGATATAAGGAAAGCATATTTGAAACTAATTTTCAAATTGTCAAGAAATAGAAATTAGTTGAATTTTTACTGTCGCACGGTTCAGAGAAAAAAATGTTGTGTTGATATATTGTTTGTTGAAAAAACATACTGGTGAACAATGAAGAAGTGTACAAAATCATTAATATTATATGACAATTATTACACTCAATTCAAGAAGCTGAATCTTATTTTGGGTTATTGGCCTTATTATCATTCAAAACTGTATTGGCTGTTACATTTAGTACAAGTCTGTACGATAGTTATATTTTTAGGAGGCCAGGTAAAACGGATGGACTACATAATTGATCAAAATTTCACAAATTCGGAGGTATTGATTTTTTCCAAAATAACTTTAATTATTTTTCCTTAGATTAAGTTTTTGATTATCAATGAACTGAATCTACATATATTAGTGGGAAGTATTTTATGGATAGGGGCTCACTTGTTTGGTATTGAGTTATTCATGAATTTTCAGACAAATAAAAAAATTGTAATTTAAAATTTATTATTTTAATAGAAAATCAGTAACATCAAGCATGAGATAAATATTTGATAATTATTATATTTCTTACATGTGCGCAATATAAACAATCAAATATTATAACCAAATTTAGAAAAATTTTAATAAATTTGGTTATTCATTTGTTTAGTATTAATTTGAACTAAATTTTACTTCAATATTTCAAAATTATATGGTTTTATTACAGTTTAGTTCAAACTAATGATGGAATGGGGTGAAGAAGAATGGGTAACAGAAGTAAACGATGAAAACCGCACGCAAAGAGAATCAGAATGTCGTTTTGGAAATAAAGTCATAGTAATTATGACAAGTAATCTCTACTTTATGCTCTCAATTTTATGAATTGTCACATACGAGTCAAAGTTGAAATTGCACAGAGAAAAATGACGTAACAAATTTTAGTGAGTGCAGGAAATAAAAAATCGATAGGCATTACAAAATAACTTAGATTTTAAATAATTTTTGAACAAACATTTGAATTTTTTATTTGAATCTCAAATATAAAATGAAATATAATCTGGTTCGTAATTCTGTTGGTTACATCGTAGTTTCCAATCCAAGAACATTTTTGCACTTTTTGAAACGCACATCCCCTGCCCTGAGCTGTCAAGGCTGTTTGGGTGAAGCTGTAATAACACCTTTAGGATAGGACTTTTATGAATAAACATATATAATTAGAGTTCCAGCTCCCTATATGAAAAACAATGAAAAATAATGTTTATTTTAAAAGTTATGTGTTAGATCTTCAGTTTTCAGTATTCGCGAAATGTATCAAATAATCTTACACAATCTAAAAATAATGAAATAATAAATTAATAAATGCAGCTACATTCCAGCTTGGTTTAAATAACTCAGAAAAATGAATCAACTGAAGTTAAGTCTAGAATTTTACTTGTGATTCTCGCACCGTTTCCGTCTGTTCAAGTCAATCATTTACTTGAGTTTTATGAGTCGTGCGTTACAAACGACTGAATCTTGTGGGTCGAATGTGTCACAAACTTCTGTAGATTACTCAGTAGTTTGTTGCAGTCGGTTACAATAAACGACATTTCGATTGAAAACATTGTTTTCCTAACGTATCACAGTGCGCAAAGAAACTTTTTGCACACGAGTTTGAACAAAATTACTTTTCGGTGTCGATGCACGCGCAATAGCTCTTTACCATCCCCAACCACATCCTTCTCTACCATTTTTACACATGAAGTTGGTTGCGACTTCTTAGTTACCAACCACAGAGGTGTCATAAACTTTTTCTAAAGGCTTTATTAGATTGTTTGTCAAACTAACCTGTCCAAAGATAGCCCATAGTCCATAGCCATTTACTATAATTTTTATTTTATTTTCTATAGCTCCCTATAATCTACCGTCATTTTCCATAGCTTTTCTATAATTTCCCATAACCTCTTCGAAAAACTCTACTATGTCATTTCCCATTTTGCCGTTTTTTTACATTTCGTACATTTCTACGTTTCATACATTTTCCATGTACTTCCCTTAAGCGTCTGTCACAAGATTATTCAAGAAATATATAATTTTAGTAGGGTACAAACAAAATAAGGTTAAGGTTCCTATCATGTTCTTGTGAAAGATCTTTTATTTTATTGAAATATCAAATTCTAATGGCGGCCCACGCCCACTTGTTGAATAATACATTATTGCTCTCTATGAATTTAGGAACTTAGTAATTTTTTTTTATATTTCAGACATTTATAAAATGTTCGGAACAATATTGTGCACAATTCCACTAATCAACAAAGCTATGAAAGCTAAAAAGTGTTTTGAAAATAATTTTGAATTGTTGTTTCAAACAAATCATATATTTTTGTGGAAATACATCATTTACGTTTTATATTGCCTCTTCATCTTGCCTCATTTTAATTTGTTCTTATGTCTAGGATTTTTTCTTTATTATCAAATGAAACAATCAATCAAGAATTTTTAGTAAGACTGATGCATCCAATTTTATAAAGGTATCAGTACGGGCCATTATGCCAAAGTACAAAGTTGAAAGTTCAGTATCTGTTTTTTGATTTTTATGTAATTAAACAATTTTAACGTTTTCTTTTCTTTGAAATTATTATTCACGTTTTGTCTTTACTTTCAGAATGTAAAAATAATAGAACACAATATATATATATATATATATATAACATTTAAATAGAAGTTTTAAACTGTTTGACGCGTAAAAAAAGCAAACCTATGATTTCAATTTCTTTATTAAACAGGGGAATACATTTTTTATATACAAATTGAAAATAATTTTATTGCTTCATTCGGTTAACTTTGTTCAACTGATTGCTAGATAATTGACAAATGTGATTCTATAAACGTGTAAAAAAATGTCATTACTTTTATACCAAAATTGATAACTTTCACACTGACCCGTACTGTGCCAGCTCAATTTTTTTCAAAATTTCATTTGCACATTTTTTTCTATGATTAAAAAGTAAAAATTTACTTAAATGTGGCACCGTTCTACGCACGGAAGATTTAATAAAAAATCAACTTACTAAGTGCGTCAAGAGACACAGAATAAATGTATCGTAAGCTATAATTTTGATTCATTTGATATCATCTGAAAGGAACATAACTACGGTTGTATTGATTATCATATATTTCATTCAAATTCACATTTTCCCAAAATTTTCAACAGATCAATAAAACTACTAGAAAAATGGGGTCAATGGATATTATTATGGGGTATCTTATTTTATACTATCATGCTTTGTTTATGCTTGTATATCGTAAGACTATAACATTTTTAACATTTTAATTCAAATTTTTACAAAGTTTTCCTATATAATGTGATATATATTAATAATTATTGGCAACTCATTGGCACTTTTACTTTGTTTAGATAGTGACAAACATTAGAAGTAATCCACAAATAATTTTATCTATTCTACAAGTATTGTTTGTCGTTGTTATTGTTATTTTTGCATTTTGTAACATGGGTGAAAATTGTAGTGGATGGAATATTGAATTAAAAAACGTATGGTAATAAATATATTTAATTATAATTGAACAGAAATTATATACTTACGTACAAAGTTATCGATCGATGTATTGTAACCGATTTAATCTTTTAGTTACACATTACCTTGGGTGATATTTCCAAAGAGTTGTACTCAGATATTAAACATTATACAAATGAACTGTAATATTCCATGCCCAATTAGTGCTTTTGGAATCTTTGATTTAGACTTGAAGTATTATGTTAAAGTATGTATCCATATATATAATAACGTCATCCTTTATTTATGATATTAGAATGATCAATATCCAAGACTGTCTTTTAATTAAGATATACTTAATTGATTACTCTTAATTGAAGCGGTCAAAATGACTGTTTATTTGCGCTGGAACAGTAAAAGTCAAATTAAAAATAATCGACTTTTTGCAGGTAACACAATCAGCATTGACATATTTCACAGTTGTTCGAAAGTTTGATTCAATGAAATAATGAGAAACTACATTTTTTAACATTCTTATCAAGCGAAAAGAATCAAATTTTTAAATAAAACATCAGAAACAAAACCTCACGTAGAAAAAGTCATTCATTTAATAATGAAATATACCTAAGCATCAGAACATATTTATTCCTCATATATATTAGTATGAATGTTGAAATATATGACGCGGAACCCTGTATTTATATATAGTACTTACTATAGCCATATATGCTTACATATATCAATATTGGCATCGGTATATCTGTTGAAGTTACAATACTCTGATAAATTAGCGCTATGCTTTTATTTATCCATTTGTTGTTTTAGAATATTACAAAATTCTATTTTTGTAATTTTTTTACTTTTTAGTACATTTTTTTTTTTATTATCTTATAAATTTTGTTGTAATTTTTGTATGATGTATTATTATTTTATAACTGTTTTATTTTCAAGTTTATGCCATGTTGTTAAAATAAGTCACGTCAAAAATAAGATATAATATAAAAAAATGTACATTAAATAATAAAATAAGGAACTATACCTATAAAAATTATTGAATACTTGCAGCTGCAATTAATTCAGAGTTTTTTTCAATTTTTACAAATAAATTATGCAACATTTTTTCAGAGCCGATATTATGAATGTACGCAAAGAAAAAAAATGTTCATTTGAATTGACGATCTCATTAATATCCAAAGGTAACGTAGTTACCAGTACACCTTTGAAATTCATATCTAAAGTGTCACGTAAGAGAGTTCAGTTCAAAATTTAACTTCAATCTGTGCAGAAAGACAATTTTCATATTCAACTTTGTCTGACGGAAAAAAGAAAAAAAAAAACGTTTGCTTGCAAAAGCGAACAGTGAAACGTACGAAGGCATTATCGGAATTCGAAAATTATTACATTCATTTCAAGAAATGTTGAATCTCATGTTGGGTTATTGGCCTTATTAAAATTCAAAATTGTATTCGCTTTTACATTTAGTACAAGTTTGTACCATAGTTATACTTTTAATAGGGCAGATAATCTTGCAGCAAACCAATTAATAAAAACTACAAATTAGTACAAAATTTAACAAATTTCAAGATAATTGTTAAATTGGTTTCAATTAGTTTCGTTTAGATCAGATAATTGATCATTAATGAATCAATTTTAAATAATTGACTGAAGAATATTGTAAGTTTAGGAGTTACTTCAATTAGTATTGCGTTATTTCTGAGATTCAATTTACATAAGAATAATGTAATTTTGTACTATCCTTCGCTTCAATGTGAGATTATGAACATTGCGCAAGTAATCTGTCGAATAAGATACAGTATTAATGTGTCTGAAAAAATATCATTTTATTTCGATACAGCGTCAAAATTTATTTCAATTGAAATTCATAATTTGTTTTCTCAGTTTAGTACAAACTTTTATTGGAAGAGTGCAAGTACGAATGGTTGACTGGGATGAACGGCGAGAACCGCGCGGAAAGAGAATCACACACTCGATTTGGAAATAAAGCCACAAAAATTATTACAAGTAAGGATAGATACCATTGCTCATTCTTTGGTATTCAAACATCGTAACTTTTCCCTCGACGTGTTTCACATATCTATAAAATGTTAGGAATCTTTCTTTGTACCATCTTTCTTATCAACAGAGCTCTGAAAACTGAAAAGTGTTTTGACAATCATGTTTATTTATTATTATGTATAAACGAATCATACATTTTTTTATAAATACGTTTTGTTCTTTTTCCAAAACATTTCATAATACTGCATATCAATTTGTTTTGGATTCTTATATTATCATGTGATGAAAAATGTCATCTCAAACGTCATTTACACGTTACAGTAAGAGACATGAGTCATTCCAGATACAACTTGAACCGTTTTATTGTTTTTGAATGTTTTACCTGAAAATGTTATCTTACCTGTATATAACTTAATGATGAAACAGTAATAATCTATTGAAATGTGTCTCTGTCCTGCTCACTAAAGATGCGATAAAAAAAACAACTCTGTATTTGTGTTACAAGACACAGAAGGAATATTTTGTAAGCTGATTGATGTTTGGTACTAAAAACTGATAAAAAGTACTGTTATAATGATAAGTATTCCCTTTTTTGGAAACATAAACAGCTTAATAAACCAAGTAGAGAAATGGGGCTAAGTAATTTTATTATTAGGTATCTTATTTTATTCAGTCATTTGTTTGAGCTTCTTTATTCTGAGAGAATGTTTATCTTCCAATAAGATACAATTTTTATCTATCTTAAAAAAATAAAAAAAAAATTCGAGACCGTTTTTCACTCTTCTGATATATACTACCTTTGTCCTTTTATTTCTTGATTCTATTTCTTGATTCTAAATTGCGGCAAACATCAATGGAAATTCACAAAAAATTGTACCTGTTGTTCCAATCCTATTATGTAATAATTGGTATTTTTTTCAATTTGTTTCCTAGGCAAAAATTGTATCATTTGGGATATGGAGTTAAAATATTTATGGTTTATCCAAATTTGCATGATGATATCTGGAACATTTTAATCGTCTCGTTATGAAGCCATTTACTGTTCTACTAAAATTTCATAGTTTTACTCGAATTACCTTGGAATACGTTTCCAAAAAGTTGCAACGAGATGATAAATGTCATACAAATTAAGTGTAATACCCCAAAGCACATAAGCGTTTAGGGTTTTCGTCTTTCTTGGGATTTCAGTATTACATGAAAAGGTATCATAAATGAAATTTAGAAACAAAATGTTGATGAGGAAAAATCTTTTACATATTTTACAATTGTCTGGAAGTTTACATTTTAAATCTGGGGTTATATTTCAACAGTTTATCAAACTAAAAAAATGTTAAACGTTATCTGATTTTATGAATTAAAATCAACCAGGAGCAAAAGATCGTTGATCTTATGAAATGTTCTTTAATACCTATAACTTGAAATTCCTCATAAAAAAGTAACGCGGTACTTTGGGATTGCTTTTTAACAAATAAAATTATATTACAGCAAGCATGTCTACATCTGACCAACGAAGACAGCAAATACGCTTTTTTCAAAGTTAAGAAGCTGTTTCATTTTTAACGACCGCACCACCGAGTCAAAATCATATATTATATGCTACTTGTAAGGCCTATAGCCTGCCAGGTATGGTTGAGTGCAAGTCCATTTGCAATTGAGAGAATGAGACAGCTTCAAAGAGTTTGGCCAAGAGCGTGCCCCCAAACATATTGCACTCAAAAAACCAACTTTGAAATGATTTGAATCAGAGAGTCGCGGTTCAATCTAAGTTATGGTAAACATTCTGCTAAAAATTTTTTATTTCTGTTTCAACTAAGAGATCATCCCAGAAACAGTCTCGTTAGAATGTAATCATAATACATTTTTTAAGTTTGAAACAAAGGAGGAACTATAAGCTCACACTCGAGTGATTTTGTTTCTTCATCATATTGAACTAGACATTAATCGGCAATTTTAACTTTCACTGAATTATTGACTTGTTTGCATACATATATGTATAGATATATAAGAAATGAAATCCGATTCACTTGAGCTTCTTCAATTAAATCTCAAGATTTCGTTTAATTAATCTCGTCGAGCGGATCGTCTGCAACCTAAAAAAATATAGCATAAAACATTTTCATTGTTCACATGGTCGAATAATCTTGGAAAGTGGCGAGTTTTCATGTGTAGCTTTTAATTCAAGGCTTGCTAAGGAAAATAATTGAGAAAGCCAATTAACAAATCACACACGCCAAGCGCGAGTTTTTCATTTCTTTTTACGTGAAAGTTGTAATTTGTTTTGAACTCTGCGTATAGGTTCTTGTACCATCAAAGACAAACACAGCTTATGACAATTAAAATAATATTCCAGGTAATAATCGGTTCTTCACAAGAACACAGCCACGTTATCACTCGCAGTGCATTTGAAAGTACGGGCACGCGCGTGCGCGCAGCAGCCTCAGACCGTATCAGAGGAGGGCTCGCATGGCGGCAATGACCCAGGCCTGGCCTTGCGTTTTTATCATCTTTTCTTTCTTTTTTTTTTATTTATTTTTTTTTTGTATTATAGGTGTTCAAGTGGCGCTGATGCGAGCGGCCTTTTTTCCACCGATGTTGAAACTCAGTTCATTCAACAGAACACTATTCCAATAGTTCATATGGGATACATATAAAAAATGTGTAGCTCACTTTTATTAAGTATATAAAAAAAGTGTATAAAAGAGTATTAGTCAGTCATGTCATGTCATGTCAAATCGTTTTCCTTGACAAAGTAAATAGTTGATATTTTTTCTTTTAATAGAGATACACTTTCTATTCAGTTGTCACTTCATCTGTGAATCTAATAATGTATTTTAACAAAAATCTAATAGTTTAGACGACAAATGTGTGATTATAAATGATTGTATTGTATTTTTACTGTGAGTTTACATCTGTTTTGTTTGTGTTCCAGGATGAAGTGAAAAAAACGTAGGATCATCGAAGTGTGTAACTACGTGGTGCTGATGGATACACGGAACGTCACAAATGAGTAGAGCAAATGAAAAATGTTGGGTGTTAGTCAACCAAATAATCCGCCAACGAGCCTCAGGCATTCGGCGAGCTTCTCCTGCCTGCAAAGAAGTTCGGGAGACGTCCACCGGTCCCGAACTTCGACTTTGCCGCAACAGCCGAATCAGTTCAATGTGAATCATAGGTACAATCACTTCAACCCGTTAAACTGCCAACAAAAGACTTGTGATAGTGGTTCGACTGCAGACCTGCGTAAACAGGATGACTGCCATCATCATCTGGACGGAAGCAATGACTACGGTTTTGTTTGTATAAGACCCCGATTGCGCAGCACGAACGCAGTTTTGTATCGCGAGGAATCGCAGGACGACAGCAGATCTCACACTCGCGAAGCTGTAAATAAAAGGGACTATAGGAAGAGCTATAGGAATTCGTACCAACAGTGTACGAGCAGCACCGAGGACAAGAATCGAGATTTCAGAAACCAAAATCCTCTTAGAGGAGCTTTAATACTCTTTTCCACTTCGACTTCGTCCTGGTGGAAGAACAAACCACGCGAGGATCTCAATAGTAGTGCGGTCTCGTCTTGCACCAAACGGAACAAGTCGACAAACACGGCCATCACGGCCCCTTCAACTTCTACCTCTCCAGCGCAAAGTCAAAAATGGCCCGACCCGTTGGTCTCGCCATCAAAGGAACGAAAGTGGCCGAGCATCTCGAATCCTTCTTCAGGCGAGAAAAATCGGCTGGTGAGTAACAGGCCCGATCGGAGATGGAGGTCTCTTGGTGCTCTTCTGCGTACTCCAACGTCAACTAGTTCTCAATCACGTTCGAGTCAGACGTCGTTTCACCAGACTGCCGGTTCTTCGGCTGGTGATACTGCGGATGCGGAAATCAGTCGCTACAATTTACAAAGTGGTTCCGCTTACCTGCGGAGAGCTCTTCGAGAAGACGGCAGGTTTTCTAATAGCGAGAAATCCAAAGTTTCGAGTAGGTTATTCTTGGATGATGATATCAGTGCGGCCCATGATAAAGAGGACGAACAAATAGTCAGTAAGGAGCAGTTCGAGGACGATGCCAGGAGTAGTCAGGAAAGTCAAATCATTAAGCTAGTAGACCACAACACCGAGGAGGTGAAGAAGACTCTCAATAGGTCGAACAACGCACAGAGCTTCTATCTGCTGGATGACTTTTTGCGTCCCCAGCCCCAGCAGATCGGTGGCTCCAAGTACGCGCCGCTTCTGAATTTGTATTCGTCGTCTCCGCACTCGCCGCACCTGTGTTCGGCCGACCATCGCAACAGATCCGAGGAGGCCAAGCAACCGACATTATCAACTGTTGCTACGCAGAGAATAGTTAGCAACATCACACCTCCGAAGAGGCACAATTCAAGTTCAGACAGTTTGGAGGTGGCGACTAGTCCCTTGCCTCCACCAGTCCCACCACCACCCCCGCAAATTTGCGAACAGATCGACAAGCGAAAGAGACGTGACACCGGATTAATTCATAATGGGAAAGATTCCGAACACTGCTTTTACAAATTTTGTTGGACCGGGGATCATAGGACCTTGTCAGAAGAGGTGAGTAAAAAATTGATATCACGAAGAGGTGAAAAATAAGTCATTCTATTTTTACATTGATGTAAATGATGATTAACAATGAGTTATGTATCACCAACTAATTATCATGTTGAGAGTGTTAAGTTGATCGTCTTATGTGCATTTATTTATTTCAATCATTTTCTGATTATACGTATATGTGATTTTATAATCAAAGAGAAAGTTGGAAATAACAGCATAATTTATAACAAAACGGCATTCTTAAATTGTATACGTCATCGTAATGATGCCAATAGGTTTTCCAGATAAGTCACTTATCTTTGAACAATTCAAGTTGAATTGACATCGTAAATAATGTGGATAGTCCAGGGTTTGAAAAAATCTACTACATTGTTGTTTTTTTTAATCAAACTAAGCATGACATGTTGTACCTAAAAGTACAGAATCATAAGAAGGTTTTAGTTTATGCGGTGTCCAGAAACATGTCTTTGGGCTTACACTTTGTAGCAGTCTGAGTCACAGTAATTTTTTCTTTTTTCAACCGAGCAGCGCATGCAACGTGGGTTGGACTGTAGCTTGAAACTGTAGCTTGACTGCCGATGTTCATACGCCGGCCACTTCTTTTACATCGCGTAGCGGATTTCCTGTCTCGGCAATTGAGCACTTCACATTTACAAATGGATAGAAGGGCCATAGATACATTTTGCATCATTTTTCTAAAAACAAACTTGAATTAAATTTGTTTGCCGTTATATCAAACAAAATCAGTGGAGCAACCTGTTATAACATTGTATTATCATAAAAGTTGTAATAAAATATGTATAAGAGATCTACTTGGGAAAAGAGTTTTTCAAAGTGTGGACACGTATCCTGGAAATATGTCGTTCATTAGTAATATGTTGGCACATCCGCGACACTTGCAGAGGTGTTATGAGACAGTAGAGAAGGCAATGCGAGAAGCCACTCCTGACTTGGAGGAGGGAGGCCGAGAAAGAGAACAAATGACGAGAAAAGGACGGTCGATCGGGCAGGAGGAGGACCTGCGCGCGAATTTCCCGCGTTCACCCAACCTCATATTGATCCTATCCCGGAGCAAAAACGGAACGAATACTCTCGTTGATTCTGTCATCATCAAGAATTCGTAGAATTACGACGTGAATTTGGAGAGTGGGCTATTCCTCTTTTGAACGTTCATAGTGAAATACGTACTGTTTATGATGTTCACACCTATCTGATAGGTGCCCAAACGCCACTTGATAATCTAGTCGTTCTTGATAATTGGAGTAGATCCAACTGTGCAAACCGATCGTTTCCGAAAGGTTCTAGTGAGTGCGACGTACTGGTGTTTATTTATTTGCGTACATGTGCGTTGCTTGTCACACATTTTTGCGAATTGTTCGCTGGTGAGTTCAAAGTGTCATGTTGGTCATAGTCGATGTCTGACAAGAAACTCGGCCGGTTCGTTTGGCATTTAATTTATAATCCAAAAGAAGGAATTGAGACTGTCGAATCTCTGTCAGAAGTGCACGTTTAGTAGGTCGCCAATACACATTTTTTCTCAAAAGTCGTATAATGTCAGTTAACTTGTATCATAGATTTCAAACTGTCAAAAGCAGGTGGGCTGGGCATTTTAATCCGGAAGTAATTGTCAAGTAGGTTGAACAGCAGCAAGGGGATATAAAATACAATCTAACTAAAACAGTCATCTTTATTGTTCGAATCATAAAAACGATTTGAATATTTCAAGATCAAATCGACTTCAAGTTTTACTTGAATTTGTAATAAAAAAATTTGATTAATTATGCTAATTATACGATTAAATCGGAGTTTGTTCATCATGAAATCAGATTCGAATATTAGTGAATAGTTCGAAGCATTGTAAAATATGTAAAAGATCTTTGCATCAGCTGAAATAATGTTGACAATTATTATTAATTGATAGTCGTGAAGTTTGCTTGAAGATTTTTTCTCAGTTATTATCTTGATGTTTGGAGAGTCAACTCGAACCACGTTGTATGCTCAATGTACAAACATATATAACAGCAAACAACGTAGTGATCAAGTCGTTTCTTCATTAGTTTAGTGCTTCAACTTTAAAGATCTTACTTTGACATAAAATTCGGTTCCAACAATAATGAGGCCTAATGCAGTGAATTGACATGGTATATTCAAACGCATCTGAAAAATATTCAGAATGGAAATACAGCATTTGGGAAAGTGAATCCAACATGTTTTGTAACTGTATACAAAAATTTGTTTGCATTGATGAGAAATGTTTCCAAATTTTTTTTTTCAATAAAATGAAGACTCAATTTTAAAAATAACTTTTTGGTAATACCAACGAGTAGAGCTGATCAAAGTGCATATTTTAAACGTAAAAGAAATGAGAAATATTTAATTGCATTTTTAAATCATGTAAAACATGAATACAAAATAAGTTACCCTCAAATAATGAATAAGAAAAACTCTAACTCATTGTCCAAAAATGAGTAAATAGTAATTATGAAGGTTTATACAGACCAGGAAAGTTTTATCAGTTCATTCCATTCTTTACAATCCTCTGCATATATGCAAAAAATGAAAACACTAAACATTTCAATGAAGCAAAATCCAAAAACTGGTACCAACTTGTCATATGTCATATTTAATTCATGAAATGTTGATACCTACATTAAATAATGTTTTGAATTGCAATATTTTTAACTTTTTTATATAATTTATCAATAGATTTATTATTTCATACGATGTTGATGCCCAGGACTAGTGAAATACTGTAAAAAGTAAGGCTCGCTAGTATCATGCTCGCCGCAAAATCTACCATTTCTGATATGATTCTAACTTAGAGAGAAACAAATATCAATGAGTCAATTTTTTTGAGATGTTTAGACCACATAAAAAATCAAATATTAATTTAATTTGTTTACCTTTATGATAGGTATTTTGATATTTTTTATTGAATAAAAGACACTTTACACTTTGTAAAATAGCTTTTTTTTCAATTAAAAAATTTTATAAGTAATATAAAATGAAATAATAGTACACGCCTTGAATAAATAAAAAAGATCTTTCTACAGCAACGAGCTCATAGCAGGAACGATATCAGCTAACAGGTTCATCTGAAATGAATCACATTTATAGGGCTTATCGTTATATATATATATATATATAGCCATAAAAAACCTCATTTATTTATTTAATATTATTATATAAAATAATTTAAATTTGAAACATAGTTTTGTAAAGGAAAAAGTGTCTTTAATTTGACACAGAAAATCTACTGGTAAAAATACCTATCGAAGAGGTAAAAAACTAAATATTCGTATTTTTATGTGATTTAAATACCAGACTGACCCTTTCAGAGAATGTCAAAGTGCAGCAAATCAAAGCAAATTCTCTGATCTGGGAAGTAAAACTAAATTTTCATGAAATTCGTGAAAAATTTCATAATAGAAATTTATAAAAAATTAAATAATAAATTATAAAATGCCATCGTATTTAATAACTAATGAATTGCTCATAAACAAAATATTGGCGTCTTCTTTAATTAAAGAATTACCGCAGAAAGAACAAAATGATACTATTGTCGATAAGGTAGGGAGCGTAAACACTTTGACACCCTTTCAAGTCAAAAAGGTGTATATGTTTTTTTGTTTGTCATTTTGAAAATACATTCAATTAAGATTATTTATTCAATTAGAATGTTATTTTTGGTGAAACTTTTATAAGAAAAAAACATGAAGAGTGTTAACTTGAATGAAACTGCCAATGTCACATAGAAATTAGTGGCAATCGCACGTTGTATAATAGCAATCATAAGTTTTTCTGCCTCGGATTCTTGGACAGATTCAATTCATAAATATAACTACTTGACTGATACTGAAAATTTTTATAAAGCTATGCACTCTCGTCTCAAGTTGAATGGATGACGTTATTTCAAAGGGCGAACAGTGAATGAATTGAGAAAAAATGATCGAAATTGAAAGAGAGAATGAGAAAACCTGTTTTTATCTATACTCGAAACATATCGATTGCAAAACAAAATATGCGTGAAAATTTCACCACTCTTAAATGTGCAAAACTTAATTAAATAGTATACCTTACTATCAGAAAATGTTTTAATATGTTTTGAATGAGAGTAACCTTCATTTTTTGACCGTACTCATCATAGTTGTTGAAATTACAACTGTCAGATATAATTTCAATTCGATACCTTGAAATACAGAAAGTCATAATCAATCAATTTTTTGTTCATCATCAAATTTCAACGTATTATGCATGTAATTTAAAGGCTTGATTGCAAGTTATTGGTCATGATCCACCAAAATGTATAATACATTTTTATTTGGTAGTTATTATATATATAAATAATTGTATCACTACTGGAGAGTTTTCACAGCACACTTCATGTGATGAAAAAACATTGCTGCACCAGTTATGTACGCAGCAAAATATGGCATTGTCAAAGTCATATAAATAATATATAATGCATACAGCCACAAAAACTCATATTTTAATTTAAATGGTAAATCATATGGGACTGTAAAGCAGTATTTTGTCGACAAACCAAAAGCTTTTCTTATCAACGGTGTGGTTATAAGAAAGCAATAAAACGTTAAAAACAAATCTGCAATTAAACAAAAATATATACATCATAACTGAAAAAATATACATTTGTGAATCTTTGTTGCTTACTTAAAGCATATTGAATTTTGGATTGTCCTGCTGCAAGTTGTTGAGCTTTTCTTTCATGTTCTTCAATTGTAACTGATTCTTTGTAATCTTGTACGTAAAATTCAAACGTATGTATAAGCTATAATTTTGTATAAAACATTCGAATGAATTACTGTTATATAATTAACAATATTAACTTTATTTTACAATTTTTTTATTGATATGAAGAGTCATGATCATTAATACTCCATATGACATTGCTATAAACCACAGGATATGTGCTATTAATATTTTAAAAGGTGCGTCATCGTACATCAAAACGGTGCGTATCTGAATGAAAAATTAAGCGTATTTAGTATTCAAATTTCAGTTTTAACAAATATTTGTTCTATTTACTTGGATTGAAATTTGAGTAAACATAACAATAAAGTGTGTTACGTGGATGATCCAGTTTAAATATGGACTTTGAGTAGGCCACAATCCAGTCATCTTACATACTATTTTGAAACTCCGATAGTATAGTTCAAAGAAATTTTCCATTTCACTACTATCGTATGTACAAATGGACGATTCTGTATAACCGGTTTTTTTGGGTTGTAAAAAAGCTAAAAAAAGACAAATTAATTTAATACAATTAACTTTCCAATTTACCAAAAACATATCAAAGTATTATATTCAAGAAATCGAAATACATACTCATATTTATTTAAAGAAGGCTCACTTAAACTAGCTCTTTTGTAAATAACATTACACCTGTGCAGATTTTTAATAAATTTAAAATCTTGACTTATAGTTGCTAATCTAAAAATCCATTTTTATCAAAATTATTCAGTGGTCTTATTTCTTGTTTTTTCCCTAAAAATGATCATTTGATGAAAGTTTTATTTAACAATAAAATAATAATTTTAACTTGTTCAAATTTTATCATTTTGTTAATTGCTATGAAAAATGAATTAAGAATATAATCAGATTGCGTTGGTGTTTCTCCGAAGCCGTTTGAAAAACGGTGTCCTTAGGCGGGATATGTCCTGATCGCTGTATTTATTGTAAATTAAAAAACAAATAAGATTTATTACCTCCACTATTAAACCTGTAGAAGGAACATGGCGTCTTACAAATTTGAATATTATTACGTTTTCTTGAGAAACAACATTAAAAACCTTAAAATAGGAAATTTTACATTTTTTTCATGTTAAATTAGGCGTTAATGTCTTTTATAATATATAATCTTTCAAAATAAAAAAAAAAAAAAAAAAAAAAAAAAAAAAAAAAAAAAAAAAAAAAAAAAAAAAAAAAAAAAAAAAAAAAAAAAAAAAAAAAAAAAAAAAAAAAGCATTTGAAGTAGGAATGACTTACCGTGCGTTTTGCAGAACACTGAACAAGAAAACTCGTTATAACTTTTTTGATTTATTGAATTTTAACTTAATATTGTTTGACGTAAATCTAAAAACATCAAAGAATTGATTTTTGGGAACCAAAAAAATGATTGATTTATTGACCTCAAAAACAAAAGAAAGACATGTATTCACGTTATATTTGTGATTGAAAATATTTCATAATAGAAACCGATTCCATCGGTGTTGTTTACATTTATTAAGAACGTCTTATCTCAATCTTTATAGTGAACCTTATTCGGTTAGATCTAAACGTGAAATGCCTTTTTCCTACAATATTTGTATGAAGCTTTCTCCCTCGGTATTTTATTTCAGAGTTATAATCGAAGTTTATAATTAAATATGACACGCGTTTGAATATTTAAGCTCTCTTAATGTACGTAGACGTTAAAACTTCATACCGATTAATTCAAGCATAAATTGAAATACCATCTGAAGTTTCGAGACGGAAGTATTTCATTTTGCGCAATATTTTATTAACTTTAATTGTGACCGAAGTTTAGGGTAGTCGGTAATAATTTTCTATGCAGTCTAGAAAAAAGAGATAATAATTTGAGCACTTTTCATTTAACATTGTCACGCACTGAAATTGTCTCAGTATAGAAAAAATAAGTTTCTTATTATAAAACACTTTTAAACAAGAATATGAGTATCTATTCTGTTACAACGTTTTGTTTCAACGTTTTACGCTATTTCTATTCATTAAACAAAAATACCTCAGAACAAAACTCTCAGTTTTAAAGTGCAGTTATCTTTTATTCTTCAGTTCCATACAGGTATATGTTGTTTAGAACATTCTAATTTTTATAAATTAAAACAGTTCATATATTTTAAACTTTTGTCAAGGTACCACTTTTTGCAAAACGCAAGAAAGTCTGTAGGTTTTTGGATCATTTGATTGATCATTAATTTTCCTTGTTAGGATTATTGAAATTTTCTATGATATACACTGGTTCCCAAATTGCACAACAATGATGGAAGCATATACGACTTTCCTATATTATAACGCAACATATTGTGTAACTGAAAGCAATCTACGTAAAAATGCACTCTGTGCATTGTATAATTCAACAATATACCCTGTTATGACAGAACAGGAATATTAATATAAAAAAATTAAATTGCCAAGCGCATCGACACAGTTTCGAAGACTCCGATCATCGAGATACACCAAAATTAAATCATCGTAGACTTGATTGACAATTTAAATATTTATCGGTGATTTATTTAACACAGTGTCATATTTTTTTATAATTCATTTTTTTTTTTCATCGAATTAGAATCATTTATTCATGTGGAGGTGCTAACTTCCATGGCAAAAAAAAAGATTTCGCGCATAAATGCTTGCATGTATGCAGGCGCGTAAAATTGCATCCGTGACGCATAAATGGTTGCATATATGTCCTATAAATGCCACAAGCAGCAGCATATACTGCTGCCCACACACATATGTGCAGTATGTACTGCTGTATATGTGCATGCATACACGGAGAGAAATGAATATTGAAATTTACCACCAAAAATAGTATAACTGGGATAGACTCGAATTAATATCGAACTTTGGAATAATATCCACTGTTCGTGCAAATTGTTCATGTTTCATTGTAAACATTAATATTTGATTTGACAGTTTAGAATATACATCATTTATTTAATATGTAAAATTTATATATTTTACTCTGAAAGTATAGACAGTTAAAAAGTTTTAATAATATTTTTTAATTTTCACTAATCTGTATGATAAAGCGGAGAATAAAGTAGTTGTAAAATTGTTTGTTATTATTTTGTTCTGCTCTGGTTCTAACTTATTTTCTTTGTTTTAAGGTAAAAGTCGAAGTCGAATTTTACTTTTTACCTACCTGTTAATGGATGGAATTGAACATGGATCTCTCGTTGCGCGAAGTCTGTCCGGAGTCCTTGAGCCCCTTAGCCATTGATCCTTTGTGAGAATGATTACATTTGATTAAATTTAAAAAAGAAATTCAAAAATTGATTTGTGTTGTCTATGCGTCAATATACTCCGATAGAACATTTGAATAAAAATGTTTGAACTGTGAATGATTTTTATCAAACTGGTTGATAATTTTGCTCGCGTGATATTTAAAATAAAAAAAATTCAATAAAAACCAACGAAGTAAACATTTTGTTACTGTTATATGATACAGTTTAGTAATTTGATACAGACTTTTGATATATTTATATACTATAACCTTTTTTTTGTCGTGTGGGAATAAAAGAGACGAAATATTTTTTTTTTATTTTTATGCCTTTGTACATTTCACAATTTTTTAAGTATATCCCACTTTTATTATGAAAAACGGTAAAATGCAACAGCAAGTCACATTTATGCTTAAATGCCATATAAGTATGTTTATACAAACAATGTGTGTATTAATAAATAGCATTTATGCGCATATATTTTTTCATAACAAGTGCCAGTGTGCAAAGTAACTTTTTCAAACTCGTGTGCAAAATATTAATTTTGCACATTGGTACGCAAAAAGTTACTTTGTGCACTGACACGCATTATGAAAAATGTCGTTTGATACACGGAAGCCGAAGTCTTTGTATCAAAATATATTATTTTTGCCAAGATCGTGGAACATGATAAAAAAGTGTCCATTTCTTGCTGACAAATTTGTCCATTGTGCAGAAACATTTTCAGTCCAGGAACATGATAGAGTTGTCAGTATCAATGGCAATGGTGACCTTTGACAGGAACAACCAATAAAAGTGATCAATTGAGGGAACTTTTCATATCAAATAAATCAATTGCGATTTATCCAAAAATGGACGCTTTGGAATTACAAGCCGCACTGGTACAGCTGGACCCAGCAACCACAGTAACTCCAATCGGGCCTAAGATGATCACACGAGTACCCATTGATGTCAAAGTTGACGAGAACAGTCTCACATCACAAACCGTACAGAACAACGGTCAGACTGATAAAAAAGCTCTGATCAGAAAGATGCATGAAGGCCAGAATCACTTATCAACCAAGATTAGCCAAATGGCAAAGTGTTCCATAGCGGAGGTCAGGTGACGCCAATCGTCGATCGGGATTAACATTGTCTATCATACCTATCCGCCTCACCGTGGACGAAAAAATCACAGCAAACATCATTCGAAGGAAAAGAGACACCACCACCATCATCATCATACAATCCACCACCAACATGCCAAAACCCATCTGGTAAGTTAGTAAGCATGTGGATTGTGGATGTTGAACAGATGTTGTAAATATGTGTACAATTTTTATATTCGTCAGGAATTTCTATGTGAACAGATGGTATCAATTTCGGTCAGTCCTCCCGGGTCAAAATATAGAGACAAAAAAAAAGACTTTTTTTTTGTTGAATGACCCAGCGACAAGATTTGAACCTATAAGTGTAAAGAAAATGGAATCCAGAAGATGCTGTTCAATTGAGTGGTAAAAGTTGAACGCAGCGTGATTTATTGATGTGATACGGTAAATCCTAGAGTAAATTTTCTTGATGGATCTTGAAATTTTGATAGATAAATAGCTTTCGATCGATTTAGTTGAATTAATGATTTATTTTATCGGAGTGCCGCTAGCGCATTGCAAATTTGATGCTCCAAAACAAAAAACGATTTATGTGATCTCTGTTTTTAGCGCAAATAAAATATATCCAGACTGTAGTTTACTTAGGCATGATTTTATATTGCAAAGTGTTTGCAATATATAAAAATTGATGGCTTTCATTTGTCTTCACACATGAAAACGTAACATTACGATGGCCTTAACTGTTAATCAAAACACTTGGCCCTAGCTCAGCTGAGCGGATTCCGAATGAGGGCAATGGTAGCTGGCAATTTCATGTGGTATTTTCGTTTCTAGCACAGAGCTGAGACCTATATTACAAATTTGCCGATCGCATCCTTATGTAATGCACACAACGAGGCACACAACCACACGAGCACGATGATGCAAACGATCTTATTATTACATAAATGTATACCTTCCAATAATAAAGTGAGTTTTTGTTCGTTTCCCAGAAATAAAAGAAGTGAAGTTGAAAACGAGAAAAAAAAATCGTGAAGCCCTGACCCGAGTGTCAGCGCTCTAGTTATATATCGTGTTTCATCAAAATTGTAGGCTTTCCCATCATTTCCTGTGGCTTTCGACTTTTTCTGGATTTCAACTCTGTTTTCCCAGCTTTCGCCTTTTTTTTGACACAATCGTCTGGGCTTTCGCCCTTTGAGATTTTACCCTTCGGTCTCTTAATCGAAAGTGCCAAGGCCCTGACCTACTCGCGTGTCTATATACCGTTTTCGCACGTCGCTGCCAAATTTTGCTCATATAACACTCTTTGCTCTCAAAGTATTTAATAAAATGGAACTAAAACAAAAATAAACTTTTTGTCACGCTAATTATATGGTAGCGGCCAATTGTAATTTTCACGTGCAAAAACTTTCAATTTGCACAGTTTCTCGTCACAATGGCTTGTTTGTTGTAAATGAGTTTTATAATGATACGTAAAACTGATAATCGACCTGTCAAAATTTTCGCGAACATTTAGACAGCAAGTAGACGATATTATGTAATTGTTTTTGACATGTTAGTGAGAAAGTCAACACAAAGATTCATTCAAAGGGAAAGTTTTGCTTCACATCGCAAATCCCATCACTATTTCCACATCTAATGTATGAGCATAAATTAATTTAAAAAAAAATTATTTTTTATATGAAATCTCTTTCCTTAATCATGATAATTGTATGAAAATAAGAGACGAGATATATCTTTGAAACCGGAAGAATTCAAACTACTCGTAACTTTTTCAATAAAATCTGAGATTGCAAACAAAGGTGGACTTTTTTGGTTCATTTTATACGTGATATTTGATTATTGCAAATATAAGTCGCGAACAGATGACCTGGCGAGAAGAGCGCGCACGATTTGGCAACGTCGTGGAAAAAATTCTATATAATCGCGAGCGGGTCAGTGGCCCGACACTTTTGTACAGAAATTTGTTTCCTTGTGTACTATCAATATGTACATCAGGCATGAATATATTTCATCTATAAGAGTCTATTTAGAAAGTTTTAGTCCTTAAAAGTATTTTTAAACTTCATTATTTCTTAGATCGTGAATTTGGAACTTAATAGACACTCTTTGTAAGAAGCTATTGAAACTAAATTGTATGCGAATAATTGAACTAAACAGTTTATTAACAAATTTGTTCAAAATTCGATCAGATTATGACTCAACTTTAATATGAAATTAATGAGACTATATGAGGTGGTTGAATGATACAACAAAATGGAACTCATTGAAAGATTCATTGGTGAAGTAAATGAAGAAGAAAATCTTAGGTGATCAATAGAATCAAGCCAAAACAGAGGTCTGTCGTGACGTCGCTGCCTAAACCATTACTCCAACTCGGTCGTGAACCTTTGAAAAAGCCAACAAAGAAAGCGGAGCAAAAATCTGAAGATCCCATCCCTGCCTTTCTTGATGGTCCGCGCCCTCGGACAAGGCTTTGAATACGAGATACAAAATATGGAAGAACACACGTGCAGACCTGCTGCGGTAGTTGCATTTGTGCACGTGGCGGTATCGCCACTGAGTGGGATAAGGTAGGGTTTAAGAGGGGCGTTGGTGGGGCGCGCTCCAAAGTGGGGGGAGGGGACAGTGGCACAGACAACCGCGCGGACAAAGAAGAAACGTAAAGAAGAAAGAACAGGCTGAAGGAGGGAGAGAGACAAAAGAACAAGCTGAGAGTGAGGCAATGTATACCTCCATACGATTCCGCTCGATTTCAAAGATCTGCGAGTGAAAAGCAGTCAGTCAGTCAGTCGGTCCAAGTCCGACCACGGACATGCGCTTATTCGCGTCCCGCAGCTGCGCGTCCATGCATTTGCTAGGATGACGTGAAAGAAATAAATTAATTGACGCAGGGTGGTTTCGTCCAGGAAGCATATATGCATAGTTCATTAGTCCCTCCGGTCCTCGTTGCTTTCTGTTCTCTCAGGCTTAGATAGTTTGGTTCGTCTAGTGCTTTTTTTTGGTGGCAGATGACTGAGATTAAGTTTGACTCAGATCGATGGATGTGTGATCAGACAACATGCCCAGCCAAACAACCACCATTCTTCTCAGGTGCTCCATGGTCGACATTCCGGTGTTGAATCACGTGCAGCTCTACGAAGTGAGTCAAAACAAATTTGAGCAATATAGTATACAGTTTTGTACAAACAAGAAACGTGTTCAGTCTATCATAAGTTTTTCAAATTTTATGACTGAGAAAGTATCGGCACAAAAAGTGTATCCATAATACTAATCATGAAAACAAGTGAAAATTGTTGAAAACAACGGCCATGCTATAAAACTATATGCTAAAATTCGGGCTAACATTTTACTGTGTATAACTTTTCCCAAGTAACAAAAGTTTGTAATTTTATGACTTGATATAAGTTGAAATTACCACCCCTCAATCTTGAAATCTAATTCTCCAACTGTGGACTCGCGCAGATGCGGAAATTCGTTGACTTGGAAAAGTTGTAGGAAATCGTACAACTTTAGCTCATTATAATATTAACCATTGACGACATAGTGCGAACGTATATATCGTACGTCAACAATTTTATAATTGGAAAATATATTTGCGACACGAAAAAAGTCCAAAAACAAATTGCGCTATTTGTCCATTTAAAACAGGAAGTCCTTCAGACAGGTTCAACGACGACTATTCACACTTGAGGCTTGCCAATTGGATTTTATCTCTTGCGAACAAACGTGTAATTGATGGTATCTTTTTGTACAAAATTATGAATAATCTTCCGTGTTTCACTTATCGTTTTGGTTTAAATCGAATGATTGCAACATTCATTGAGAAAAAAAAAGAGTCCGAAGACAAAGACCTATTCGAAGTTCGATGTCTATAAACATTTATAGATTTGGAATATCACTTGTATTTTTTTAATGACTCACATACAACATATAGACAAAAACCGCAATTATTGTAAAATTGTTGTGGTATTAGTAATGGTATTACTGTTTCATTTTTTTGTTTCAATTTATTTATTGTTCTTTTGTGGTTTTACTTTCATTGATTCCTTAATTGCATACAAAGTATTAATTTCCATCGTTATCCTATCATTTTTAAGTTATATTATTGTACTTAAACCTCTTGTAATCTTCTACGTCCCATATTTGTGAACAAATGATAAATAATTTGCACTATTATCAACAAAAATTTTACAATTTATTTTTTAAGTTTCCTAATATAATTAGAACTATTCTTCATGGATATTCATGTTGATTTCTGTGGTCATTGTTAAAGACTGCACACCGAGTTGAATGGAATAACAATTTGATGCAATGGAAATCAACCGGACACTGAATCGTTATTTCAATAATGATAATAAAAAAAAATATTGCGTAGAAATTCGAATTTACTGTGGGTTCGACAGTAAACAAATGAGTGCAGACATAACTATCACTACAATAAACATGTTATGTTACACAAGGGTACGTTTTCTCTGAAAACTTATAACACTTAGAACAAGCAAATAGAAAACGATTTTTATTATACTTGAACAAAAAAAAAAATAAATAAATAAATACAATTATTTCTAACCAGGTAAATTTACTTTCCGATTGTTTTATCACTTTAGATAAAACCTAACGAAATGACTGTTGGTCATAATAGATTTCTTTTTAACTGCGTTCTCAATAAAATTATGAGGTGATTATATCAGTTATTGCGATCAGAGTCTCTAATCGATGATGTGTTAACGATCACAGCTTCAGTTACTGGTAATAGAAAAATATACTCCCAAACACGATGTTGCATACTGTAAAGGTTATTAAAATGTATTTATTCATATAAAATAAGTTTTATAACGTAAATTGTAACACAATTTGATATCGCAATAAATGGATAAAAATGAGAAAAAGTTATGAATGTATAATGGATATATTTCACACTGAATAACTGATTACATTATTTTTATCGTCACTCCGAAAGATTGCTTTGGTAGAGATAATACCCCTTGTTGTAAAAACTGTACTTTTTGTTATTTCACATATGAAAACATCAATTAGTATAGACGAGATTCTAAGTTGAAATTTATTTTTGAAATGAATGTTTAAAAACAATTTACATAAAAAATGACACCGATATAGTTACACAGAGTTGCGATTAAACAAAGACACACATGAGAAACAACAAGAATATAAGCTCTGATGCTATTCGCAGAAACATTAGTATTTTATTCCACAAGCGGAAAAAGTGCAGTGCCAAGTTTACTGCCGTAGAAATAACTGCGAGAAGGTCAAGATTCCCTCAATTCCATTTAACGAAGGCCAATATGTGATACGTTCGTAAATTAAATCCTGGGGTTTTTCCTAGTTTAATGAACTTGCAAATTACACAAAAATGTACATTATCAAGCCCATCAAGTTTAAACTATTCATTCATAAAAATTTTATCTTTGCAAGCAATATTCGAAGTCATTCATGTTCGTACTACAAGTTCGAAAATGTTTCAGGCTCTTTGTTTGCGAATGGATAATAGCTTTTAGAAACTTGCAAACGTATAAAATATGTTACGCATTGTTTTAGCAGAGTCGTTGGAATTTCATCTGTGCTCTAAACTTTCTGTTATGTTTTAATAAAAATTTAGCGGAACTTTTTTTTACACTGTAATGATATGATACTATGCACACAACAAGGAACAGAAAAAGGAGTACACGACAACATGCACTAAGTGGTGCGAATGAAGTGGCATTGAAAAATATGACCGGCGAAGAGAAGGCGAGGGAGTAACATGATTTGTTACCTACAAAAACAACCAGCAGTGTTGTGAAAACGAAAAGAACAAAAAAACAAAAAAACTAAAACTCGGCCCGTATATGAGATATCTGCAAACTCTGACTGACGAACATCGCGAAAGATAATGCCATCACATGTGGGGAGAAATAATTGAATGGAATGTTCGCAGAGATATTTTTTCAGTAAATAGAATAAAGTTTTCTTATTGGCCGATCCGTACAATTGTCATTTATTATACACACTTGAGCAATCACTCGCTCTCTCTTCGAGAGAAAGATGAAGTCATGAACCGGCTTTTTTGCAATTTATTCTCCTGACTTCGAGTACAAATTACGAATTCAAATTCGTGTACCATAATCTTTCCGCAATTTGGGCCATTACTTTGCCGGAGGCGCTATTGTATCTCCCTCGTATTTCTCCTCCTTCATTCTTTTCAATTGACCAGCTTTAATAACAATTTTTTGTTTCCAGAACATTAAAATTTATACATGTCTTAGGTCAATCAAACTTTTATTACCATTTTGTTTCTGTTTCTATCCACAGCTCAAAGTCAACGACCTTTTTAAAACGGCCTTCCACGAAATCTATTTAACTAATTTTGTCGAGTTTCCACCTTTTTTATTCGCTTCTGCTCAAGTTATTTGTTGATACTATTCCAAAGAATCTGATCACGCATGGAACAGGAAGTAATGCTAGGAAGAAATTATCTGCAACATATATTTTTTCAAATCCTTTCTTCACGATTTTCTGAATCAAATTTAACACCCACGGTTGAGTGTTTGGTTCAATTTTTAAAAACTGGCAAATTTTTTCATTAAATAACGCTTACGCGGTGACTTGAATGCAAAGTTACTATAATTTTAATCCTAGCGTAGAATCAATTTATATAAAGAGAGAGAACAGGTTATCAAATTGAAACGTGAAGGCCTCGGTTGCAGACGTGTAATTTTTAACCTCTCTCGTCTGATGAGCCCTTTTGAAATTTTCCTTCTACACGCGACCGAGTCCATTTATACACTGCAACACCATAAAATTACCTCTATTTAGTTGGTTTTTTTCATCAGAATAACAAGTTTTGCACGCAATTAAACGTAATCTACTTTTCACGACATTTTGCAAAAAATTAGAAACCACTTAATCCGTAATTAGTATGTTAAAGAAATGTATATATTTATTGTTATTTAAAAAAATTCTGTACAATTAGTTACAATAACGATTTCCTACAGTCTCTGCTGGTGAGGATTATCGAATTCCAAATTTGCATCTTGCTGGCGCCTCAAGGTGCGCCTCGGCGACCTAACGGTCTTCACTCTTTAACATCAACTACGTTACTGTTGAAGCAACGTTTTATTAAAAGAATGAAAAGAATATTAGAAAATACAATTTACCTTTTGCAATGAACTGACCTACATCTGTTTCATTTTATGTCAATAAACGTTTTTCTACAATTTTGTTCTCTTTACAAAAAAGTGTATCATCTAAATAACTTGATTGTTATCATTACAAAACCATTTTTAGATATTCTTCTGTTTTTTTTTTTTTTTTTTCAAATTTCTTAAATTTAGTCTTCAATTTTCCACGCTGTTTATCCCATTGCTGAAAGATGTGTTTTCGTTAACCTCAATAAAGAAAAATGTTGCATACACAAAGCGTCGTTGACAGCACGGAATTCCTTTTGCAAAATTTCACTTTTTTCAGAACTTTCTTCCGCGACAGATTTTCTCTGTGACCATCATCATTCTTTTAATAGTCTTCGAGAAACATCCAAGTGTCAATGCACATCAACAGGAATCAATTCAAGTGAAAACCAATCACTCGATAGCAAAACAATTTTGTTGAAATCGAAGCGATGTGGTGATCCTCTAAGAAGTGCACATTCCCATGATTGCTATACTTTGCAACCTTATCACGTATACAAACTTGTGCCTGAAAATGTAGAGAATTTTTTTTTCTTTCGGAGAAAAGTCGCACTGCAGTTTTTCTTTTTGTTAATAATAATAATAACAACACCGCGACTTTAACACTGAAAAAAGTAGAGCGGATCAATTCTGAAAACAAAATTTATTACACTGAAAGACAAATTGCACAGAGAGAAAACATTGATACAATCTGAAAAAAAAAGAAAAAATTTCACCCTTTTGAATAATTTATTCTCGCAGCTTAGAAAAGACTGTTTTCAAATTGTCGAATAATCAGCACTTTTTGCCAGTACTGAAATTTTTTATTTCAAAATTACGCTAATTTAGTAAAATTATCTGAAATCTTCCCTCGTGTGAAACTAAAATATATGACTCAACTCAATCATGTGCATAAAAGGGACACAAAGGAAAAGTGCCATATTTCATAAACTAAAAGGACAAATGGGTGGTTAAAAAAGTAGCAGAACTAGTTTACTGTGACTCGATAATGACGAAAGCATTCGAAGTGTGCTTCGTGCGTCGGGCTCTTGCTGTGTTAAACTATTTACTCCTATTCTACTTTCGCCTATAAAAATGCGTGTCAAACTCAACGGAAACACTGCGCCGTTGACTCATGGTCTCAGTTTTCGATCGAAAGTAGCATCAGATTTTGCAATGGACAAAAAATGAGGCGATTTTTTCCCCGTACAGTTGGTCTATTGATGAACGATGCGTAAAATTAGAGCGAAGTTAGATTGAAAAAAAGAAACAAGAGCATTCGGGTTACAAAAAAAAAAAAGAAAAAAAAAACAAGTATCCCAACAGGTTCATTGGAGCTGTTTGTAGCGACCCAAGACCACATCTAGCAACCTGCATATGTCCGCATACACTCACTCAAGTGGAGATAAGAAAAACTTGGATCAGAGTTCTCCGGTCTCAGTGTTGTCCATCGCAATATGTGCCCCTCGTGAAAGGCTCCAAACTGCGAGCAAATCTCCAATCGATTGTGCTATAATGTTGAACCATACACAGCCAGGTTGAATCCGATGCGACGTTTCTTTTTTCCGTTCATATTTTTCGATCGGTCGCTTTCTTTTATAATTTTGTATTAAATGTTATAGCAGACGGAACGACTTGGAATGTCCCATTGTAATGAGACGTCTATTTATCTGTTACAGAGTCCTGGAACGTTGCACAAAGATGTCGGTAGCGGTGGGACAAAAATTGACTCTAAAATGGTCAGTGGCGTAGGTTCAGCGACCCTCACCTCACTCTCAACTGTTACATATTCAAACTCGAATATCAGCCGAGGCAAAAACAATCTATTTTTCCTAGCGAAAGAGGTAAATCATCATGGTCATGTATTGAAAACTAACTGAGATCAATAGTAGCCCGCAGCTGGTCAATAAACACTAATTCAATCACAATTGAATGCTGAAAGTCATTGTCAGTCATTGCTTGGAAAAGAAATATAATTTCGTGGGAAAAAAATGCTGAATTAACACGCTGGTTGACGAAAGTATATAAATAGGTTACCACCGAACTTAACTTTCCCATGCAAATGTGTCTATTTTTTTTTTTTTTGTTTATTCAAGTAACGTGACTAAAAATATTCCGTTACGAAATCTGCACACGATCAGTTTCAAAATTAATGAATAAACAAATTTCCTTGTAGTTTCCGTAATATTTCAGTATTTATAATATCTCCATCTCAATGAAAAATATGATTAATGAGTAATTTCAGTATTATGTGATTGAGTAGATTCCCTTTCTCCTTATAGTACGTGTATAATCCGCAAAGAAAAGCTCGCGAAGTAATAACCGGAGGAGTAGCTATTGAATTTGAGTAAAACTGAAAGGTAACAGGACAGAAATACAATGACAATATATACACACATCTTTGTACTGTCCAATTTGGCTGGTTGCGGTACCAGCCACTTTGCCCCTTCCCAACCGAACGTGCACGTGCGTGAATACATCACAGACAAAGAGAGACACATTGCCAAAGCCTCAGACTTAACACACAATCATATCTTATACATATTCCTTTTTTATCCACATACGACTAACGATTCTTTGCTTTTCGATCAGTTAACTATATCCGTTCATGAAACGTTCCTGAAACGATATTAAAAAAAAAAGTATTAGCAAAGACTACCATAAAACTTACGCACTAGCTGTTTGATTCTGTTTCGACAAAGTCTGGCTTAGAATTACAGCCAATATGATACATGACGATGTAATGTCAATCGGAAACTCCGGTAATCCGAGCCAGTCGTGAAATGTGCCATGACGATACTCATCTTCGTTGCATATGCATGATATATTTATTAATCGAACAACAACAGACGCTTAATTGTGTTGCAAAACGTGTTATAAATACAAATATACCATCGCAAAGGAATTCTAACTCAAATTGTCGTGTTCAAAATTCTAAGAGAATATTTTTTTCGTGTTTTTTTTTTTTTACAATTTGACTGAACATCCTTGAAGTTGTGTAAGCCATTATCAGTACAATAAAATTATTATTAAATTTCTAGTTACCGTTCTTCTTTTTTTTTTTTTTTTCAAACGATTTTTGCGCAACGTAATGGAAGTGGTGTGTTTTACGATGACGAATGTTTCAAATTAAGTGCAGTGAACATTCCGTATAAAGTTTTCTCCTGATGTTTCCTAGTCTTGTTTCCTGTAAAAATAATTCACTACGATATCGAGCCTAATTCGTACGTGAATTTAGAAAGTCCCTCCGACAGCGCCCAATTGTACTTGAGTTGCGCAACCGCATTATTGTGCCGCATACGAGGAAAAACGTCAAGCTGCCTTAGTACTATCACTTCTTTGTGCGATATCAGCGATACAATTTGATTCAACCCAAGAGCACTATGGTACGTTAACACCGCTGATATGGATAATTGTGCGCCCGATCTTGTCGAACATCGTCAAGATCCGTATCGTGCAATTTTTTTTTCCATCTCGACTCGCCGTTCGTGTTCGTTAATTAAAGTAAAATCGCAGAGTAAGGTGGAAAGCTAAAGTTTTCGTCATCACGATTGAAAGTCATTCTATAAATAATGTCATTGCAGGCGGTTCGAAATCGGGTGCGAACAATTTTCTTGAGAACAATTGTTGCAATTGTTTTGTAAAAAAGAATTAGAGTCAATGGAACTGTGACGCGCGTTGTTACAAAGCTCAACGGAGTATCGCGCATATAAACAAGCCAACAGTCGTCGGAGGTTCTGATTAGTCGATTAATCGAGAACAATAATCAAGTCGCATCACGCACTCGGTTTCTTCCTCTTGTTCATTTGGTCGTTATTGCTTATTCTTTCATGATTGTTCGCCCCCTTTTTTTTTGCTTCTTTGATGTTGTTGACTTTTTTGTTTGTCTTTTTATTTTCTTACGCACGAATGTATGACATTCCTGCGTTGGATCGATATACGTGCGTTGCGATCACGATGAAAGGTTCATAGAAAAATCGATCCTTCCAATGGAATCCTAATGATACTGCATGATACGTAAAAGTATCGGTAAAGCATCATCAGGAGAGAGTGCCTTGGTCACACTATAAAAGGTCGCTGACCTCACTTCGTTAAAGCGTTGTCATCCGGAGGAATTAGCATTTCAATTAGAACCAACAATTAGGCACCTGAAAATACGTTCGTTCGATACGATTAACAGTGTCTCCTATTTTCAAAGGTTCGATTCTTCTCAACTCTATACTTCTTATCTCAAATAGGAAATCAGTTCGTCAGCCTTACGTTTTAATAACTGATGTCATGACAGATGATCAACTTAGAAAATATATGTTTTGTCAAAATAGAGAGAGTTTGAAAATTAATCAGTTTTCGGTCCCAAAAATTTTGATGACACCCAATGTCAATAACCGCAGAAGAAATATAAAAAAATAATCTTTCTCTCTTTTGAAAGCGTCCTCAGTTTAATTTGTAAGGATGAAAAATGATGTTTAAGCTGTCAAATTATTTTCAATTAAAAAAAAATAATAAACTTAAAAATGTAAAACGGTAAAAAATGGTGAAAGATTGTTTTTGCATTTAAATCTGCCGCACGATTTACAAACAATTCAAAGGCAACTGTAATATTCCGTTGATGAATAATTACGTGTAGAATTTAACTATCATGAGTGCTTTGAATTTTGCGAGTTACTAAGCATAAATAACAGCGTTAGAATGCGAAAAAACATGTTTTTGCCAATTTCTTCTCATGGATGCTCCAATTTTGAGGTGTGACTTTTGGAAAAAATATATGTTTCGTGTTTCCACCTCTAGAATCGAACTATCATGATCGTTTTATTTTTTACGCTTAATTTTACTTTCTTAAAATTTGTTTAATCGTGTACCGAAAAAAAAAATGCATTATTTTCCACATTAGAAACTTGCGCTACATGAATAATTATATCATGCATATGCAACTAAGATGAGCAGCAGCGTCAAGTTGTATACATTTCACGACCGGCTTTGAATAACCGTAACTTCTGATTCACATTACACCGTCGTATCATAAAGGTTGTTATAATAACACAGTATCGAAAGAGGATCGAATAATTGAAATACCCACACACTAAGCAAAAAATGCCAACTTGTCGTGTCATTTCATAATCTTGAATTCTTTTGTTTGACGGTAGTATAAATCTAGATGGGAGCGTTATGTTTTGTCGTAAGTTATTTATATATTTTTAATAACTACTGTTTTTCATCTTGTTGTTACATTTATTTTGAGTTTTATTATAACGTCGATTGTCATAAGTCTATAGTGTTAGTAATTCTTAATCACAAACAGAAAAGTTATTTGTGTTTAGACATTTTTTTCTTTATTCAAAATGATATTGTTGAAAACAAAAGAAGAATATTCATAAAGCAATTAAAATATAAAGAAAAACAGGAGTCAAAACCAGTTTGTGAATTCAATGATAATTCTAATGTGGACAAACAACGCCTTCTAACACAGAAGTACACATCACAATGACACCGTACGTCTACATAGCCGAACAGAGTTGCACTTCAAGCGACACTGCGGATAAAAATTCTTGACCCACTAAGAGACATGATTATAACGTTAGTCGAAATAAGCGAAGCGTGCGTTTAAATGCTACCGCATCCTGCGCACGGCGACGATTGCAAAACAAAAGAATAATTTTTGCAGCATAAAAGTTTGTAATTTCCATCCCGTATACTTGTTCTGCAAGACTTTATGAATCGTTCGAGTAAACATTTTTTCTACTTGCCCCGATAGATTTGCGTGCCGTTCAATGAATGTCGCGGCATTAGAACGTTGCAGCAAAGTGCACTCGATTAGTCTCTTTGCTCCGAATGCACTTCCCAACCAAACGACTTGTCAATTATGAACCGTGAAAATCATTTTTTGATCGCTCGAGACAAATCCGGTCTTTATCTTCAAAACCGTCGAACCAAAAAGGAACCGGTAAATACGTTCCACTTTTCGTTGCGGTGCGTTCGTTTTTATTGCAACGAAAGCGATATTTCGGCGCGCGGCTTACTTAACGCACTTTTAACGTTAACGGTAATACGATGTTTATTGCCCCTGCAATCGTATACTGTTACCTTTTGTACATATCCATATCCCTGATAAAATTTTAGTCCACATGACTAAGCCTGTACCTGAGTCTTTTATAATCACTAATTGTATGTACATATCACTTTTTGTTGTATACATTAACACTCTCACAATTTTGATCGTTCCTTCGACGTAATTGAAAAGAAGTGTTCAGAGAAATTGTGCAAGTTCGTTAACCCTTCCGAACGCGTGCCCTGAAATAAACACAAGCTCGTGCGACGTGTACTTTGTACGCTGCGATGTATCGCTTTTTTTGCAAACTTTTCTCTTATTATAAATGGATTCCACATCTCATATACGATTTATGTTACAATCTCAGCTGCATGATACCCAAAGTCAATGATTTTATATCCCTTTATGAAAAGTTGATGATACCTCTAAAGTTGGCCGCTAAGAGATAGCTTAGCTATCTTCGAGTGTAGAGATCGTAGAGAGTATGACCGTAAGATGATGGAATATGGTGGGGGATGGTAGAGAGCTAATGCAGCCACATCCACATCACATCATCACGAACAATTTAATGACAAACATTTGTTAACAAACAAACTAAGTTATAGATTCGATGAACAGAAGGAATAGAATTGGAGACATAGAAGCAATAACCGGACTTGTCCTCCTTTCATCCTAAGCATCGAGAAAAATTTAAATTTCCATATACTTTAAGTGGCAAAGTTGCCTGTTTTGAATATAATATATTTCGAATACAAATATATTTTGCCATTCACAATGTATCTAAATCGACCATTTTTTCGATACTTTTTGAATTGGAAAGAGAGCCTTCTAAATGCAAGTCTGGTAATTACAGAGAAATGAATAAAGGTTAACGAAAAGTCCTTCAAGAAAAAGTTTGCGATGAGAGATGACTAAGGAGTGCGTTTCCTTTTGAGGTCAATAATATTTAGATTGCAATAAACAAAAGAATAGAAAAACATTTCGTTTAAAAAATATTTTCCAATGAGTAAACGCACGTTTAACAAGAATTACATAAAATCGGAATTAAAAGCCAATCACAGGATCAGGAAAACTCTAAGGACGATATAATAAGCTGAGTCATTTGCTTACTTGATTCATCGCGAATGATTCAAAAGTAATTTTCTGATTCATTGTAACTTTTTTCAATTCCAAAAAACGCGAGATTATAGCGAAATAACATGAGTTATAACAATTCGCGTTATTTGACTTGATACGATGATGATGCCATAATTATAAAATCAGTCATTTATTTGAATTGCAAATATATATTTTGATGCTTTTTTTTCGTTCGCTCTACGCGTTACGGCGTATCAGTGATGTTTCCTGTGACCGTGCCACGTGACTTCCGTCAGAATCGCCCATTTGTTAAACAAACTATACGATTCGTCTACTTCAATCGTCACGTACAAACTGACGCTAACCAATTATTAAATGAACGGCTTTTTAAATATACTGGTTATTAGAAATTATCTTCTTCCTTCGCCTTCTTTTTTATAAATATTTAAAAAGATAATGAAAAGTAAAGATAGTCCTTCTATATAATTATATAAATTTCGTTTAATTGGTTTATATCATCAGCTTGAGTAATTAGAAATTAATCAAACTAATTTGATCATTAATGAGAATTACGCAGTAAATAAAAGAGAAAGTTGTAAAAATATGATTTCAAGCTGGACGATGAACTTTAGGTAGAAAAATTTATTAGGCGTGAAGTAGATTAGCAACACCTGGTTTGTCGAACATAAAAGTAACATATCAAAAATTTCAAAACGACTTCGTGTCGCTGCAACTTAATATTTTAAAGAGAATTAAAACGTAAACTTGCACACACAGAATGGACAAACTTTTGTTATTCTTATTTTTGTGTGTACGCTACGTAGGTTGCACACAAAGCTATATATAGATAATAATAAGCACCTACACAGTTATCATGTTCGCCTTGTGACATCTTTACCTTGTGTATATACCTTTCTACCATCTTCTGTTCTGAACAGCGACCAACGCAGATTTAAAATACGCCTACCAAATCAATCCGCTCGCGAATGCCTATTCAATGGCTAACTGTACACGCCGATTTGTATTTTATGATCGATCCCAAGCTCGGAATCATAGTCAAATAATCAGAATCCTGATTATTTATTCATGCTGAAAAAAATTATGACATGAGATATTAATATTTGTAATCTTCATTCCGATTGCAAAAATTGCAGTACAATTCTGGGTAATTTAGTATATCGAAGAGAAAACTTTTAAATTGATAAAAAAAGTCGTAATCAACGAAACAAAACATTTTTCTCAACTCTACTATTTTTTAATTAACTGACAGCAACTGCATATTGAAGTCATCTAATTGTTTTTTTTTTTTGTTTCAGAACCTCGCATCCTTAGGGAGTACGAAAACGACAAAAGTGGAGAAACCTGAGAACAACAATGCCAATAATTCGAGTGCAATCAACCTCCATACTAACGTCAGAGAGACCCTTGGCAACAGTCCACATGGTAAACAAAAGTTTTTCCATTCAATTAGTCAGCTCGCATATTAAAGTAATAATATTCAAGTCCAGATATGTTTTCACATTATGCATCAATGAAATGAAAATGTCATGGTGAAAAAAATGAAAGAAAAAAAAATTGTGTCTCCTTGCTGCTTGATCGAAAATCATGATGATTATCTCCGATTGCTCGTATCAATTAATTTGTCCTTCACGTACAGTAAATTAGCTCGACAATCGTAATTACGTATATATAGATTTGCGTTGGCTCGTTAAATACAAGCTGCCATTTGACCGTTTTATTGCCGAGTGTCCCGATCAAGTGATCGGGCATTGTCTCGGGTGACGTCATTCACCACGTCTGGCGAAACCTTTGTTTAAAGATTCAGCGAACTTCTTGGAAAAGTTGTTCAGTCACAAGTCTTGTTAGTCACAGTATAACTGAAAATTTTTTCATTCCTGTCGGTTAGTCAAAGAACATTTGTAAATGTTATACTCGCATTGATATTACAATTGGATATTTTGTGTTCATGTTTTATCACTTGAAGTTTCTATTTCGTTTATTTCAAATTTTGCAGCTTGACTTTGTTGTCTTTCATTGACTACTTTATTCTTATGAAAACTTTGTTGTCAATGAATAAATGAATAAATGGTTTGGTGTCTGATGACAGGTGGAAAACTGCCCATGACGCCCCAAGAGGCAACCAAGTACTATGGATCAAGACTCACAGAATTCGAACGTAATGAAATCGGCAAATATTCGGAAATATGGTACTTGGGTTTGTCGGCATGCAAAATACACGGAGAGGAAGGCACGCCTCAGAACGGAGGATATGACGATGACAATGGTAGTTACAACAAAGTTCTGCACGATCACATTTCTTATAGGTACGTTAACGAACAGTGGAACCACTGTAATTTTCTTATGATTAGCTGTAAATTGAAAAACTTTTATTAGTCATTGTGATTTGACTATAATTGACTTGAAATGAAAATTAAAAATCTGACTTTTGCAGATATGAAAATGAAATTGTAGCCGTTGTAATGTTATGTTTAAAAAATTTTTTTTCTGAATGTTCAATATAAATATGAGAATTGTAATTTTACAGATACGAAATTTTGGAAGTTATCGGCAAAGGAAGTTTTGGTCAAGTGATAAAAGCATTGGATCATAAAACCGGTCAATATATAGCAATTAAAATAATCAGGTATGTTTATTTTTGGCTAACAATAAAAAAATGACGTTTTTGTTAGTTGAATTGATTAAACGTTTTGATTTCAGGAACAAAAGGAGATTTCACCGCCAAGCTCTCATTGAAGTGAGGATCTTAGATCACCTCAGGAAAAAAGACTTAGATGCCAATTCGCAGCACAACGTAGTCCATATGCTGGAATTTTTTTATTTCCGCAACCATTTATGCATTAGCTTTGAATTAATGAGGTAGATCTCACAGTCCAGACGAAAAAACACATTTCACTTTCCTTTTTTGATTCTAAAACTGTTTCATTCTTTTTTTGTAGTATAAACCTGTACGAGTTGATTAAAAAGAACAACTACAGAGGTTTCAGTATGTCTGTGATACGAAGATTTGCTGCTTCGCTGGTGAGCTGTCTCAAGCTTCTTTATCGAGAAAAAATAATTCACTGTGATTTGAAACCCGTAAGTATCAAAACCTTGGGATAGAGATATTCAAAACACTATTTCAGATTACAAGATTTTAACTCTGACATAGCTTGAGTTTGATTCTTAAAAGTCAAGGCTATAAATAAACAAGATTCAGAATAGCTCTGGTATTGATTTTTGTCTTTGTTGTTTTTTTAGGAAAACGTATTATTGAAGCAACGTGGAAGTAGTGGAATTAAAGTGATCGACTTCGGCTCATCTTGTTACAGTCATCAGCGCGTGTATACGTATATACAATCGCGATTCTACAGGAGTCCTGAAGTAATCCTGGGGCTTCCTTATGGAACGCCCATTGACATGTGGAGTCTAGGATGCATTCTGGCTGAGTTGTACACGGGCTTCCCGCTGTTTCCAGGCGAGGACGAAATGGAACAACTGGCCTGCATAATGGAAGTCCTTGGACGACCGCCGGAGTCACTCATTAACCACGCATCGCGGCGCAGACTATTTTTCGGTTCGCTTAACCACTTTTTATACCTGCAACCGTTTGACATAAGTTAAAATCATTCATCTGTTCATTTATGTATATTGATTTTTTATATGCATTTTTTTGTTATTTCAGATTCCAGAGGGGTTCCTCGTTCCGTTTATAACAGTAAAGGCAAGAAAAGGAGACCAGGAACGAAAAATGTCGCGACAGCTTTGCAGTGCTCCGACTTTCAGTTTGTTGATTTCGTGAGAAGATGTTTGGAGTGAGTGGTTTTTAGTATCATCAAAAAAGAAGTAAACATGATTTAAATGAAAAAGAAATGAGATTAACAGAGATAAATTTTTCAGATGGGATCCAAAAAAGCGTATGACGCCAGACGAAGCAGCAAATCATGAATTTTTAAGCTCATACTCATTTCTGAATTCATCGTCTTCGTCGTCGGTCAACAGCAATACACTGAGCAGCGGTACCCTGGAAACATCGCAAATAACGAGCCAGGGTGCTCAGAAACTCACGATCCGCACTGTACATCCGCCGAGACAACGCGCAACCACGATGGAAGAGCCGCAGCAACAGTACTGTTTGTATCGAATGTACTCCGGACGTAAGGAGGGCGATTTGAAATCTGACATGAACTACTCGACAGGAATGATCAAAAGTAAGCTCAACGGCAGCGCGAGCAGTCATGCACTCACAACGGGCGCCCAGGCCGTGACTAGCCGACATGCGTCCACCGGTGACATAGTTGCCAGCCTTGACCCCAACCTTGACGATTCTGGCACTTTTCTGCCAGCTATTTTGTGAAACCGGGTCTGCGCATGCCACTTCTAAATCCCCTGTGCCACAGTTGAAAATCCTACATTCATTTTAACAACTTCATTAATTAGTGCAACATGTCTCGTCGTTTTGTTCCATTCGTTCAAAGCCAGAACAAATTTGCTTAAAAAAAAAAACCAAGGTAAAGAATTGAAAATATTTCATTGTAGTTTTCATAGACATAGAATGTGTACTATATGTTTGAAACAAATTTTGATTGATACACGGATCTTATTTCTTCTTGCACTTAATAAATTGGAGTTCAGAAATATCATACAACGATGTTAAACATTGAGTACAAAATAAATTTGTATGTAACTCTATCACTCATATGCTTATATATAATAGCTTGTTTTCCATATTATAGTCAGAAACAAGTATCAATGAAAATAACATTTATATAATCAGCTTAAAATTTGATCAGTGCAAGAAGATGTTGATCATTTTGTAATTAAATTATGATTCAAAACTAAATGTCAATAAGGATTTGAAATGAGTTATATTTTAATTGTTTTTGTTTCAATGTATCTGTTCACTTATTTCAAATCTGTTTTAAACTTTGAAAGCGCATTTTTCTGTAACTTTTATCTGCCAAATGTACAGTATTGGTGTTCAATGATCGAACGCAACTCGTTTTTCTAATTATGATATTAATTTTGGTTCAATTTTACTGCTGTATTTCTCAAAGTCATTTTGTATAATTAATGATGATTTTGAATAAACCATAAGAAAGTAGCAGTCTGCAATGTATGTATATCAACACGATTCAAAAATCATTGTAACTTTCAATTCACATAGTCATTGTGTTCAGTCTCAAAGTCTTTTTTATATAATTAATAATCTTCTTGTTAGGATGTGATTTAACAAGCTTTAAAAATGACTGAGATAATAAAATGTATAAATCTTTTGATTTTAATGAAAAAAAAAAAAATGTAAAACACGAATTAAAAAAAGTATATACATTTTTATACAGTGTAACATTTTAAATTTAATGTTTACATATTTATTTATTTATTTTCACGTTTTAAACATTTTGAAATCATAAAAAACAATAATAAAATAACATCAAATGAAAACAAATGGCTAAGAAAAATTTGAAAGTGGTTAAGAGAAATGAGAATACACAAAAATTTGCAAACAGCGGGAATCATTGTAAAACTGCCAAACGGCGATTTTGACCTAACACGAGATACTAGACTGAATATGAATCCCGATCGAATGATTGCGCGAAAACTAGCGCATATTTCAAAAGTGCAAACTAAAAAAAAATTGCGTTAAAATGGAACAAAACAATTTTGTACAGTCTCTTTTTGTATAAAGAATTATGAAAATACAAAAAACTTAAATGTAAGTAACGAAAATTTTTAGTCTTGAGCCAAAATTCATCGTACTGCAATCAGAATCAAAATCATCTTTTGTTGCACCGAGCGTCTTGTTAATGCCAAACTTTTATCGAGTAGCACCGCCCTTTCGCTCCAAAGAAAAATGCTCTCTATTTTTTATAAAAACTGCGAATAGACGTAGGAATTGAATTTCGATGCTGTGACACAGTGACTTCGTTTTATTTGTCGAGCTTTGTGCTAATTTTTGAGTTTTCGATCAGTTTGCTTCTACTTCGTTAATAATATCAATTTCAATGAATAAGTTTTCATTAATTTTTAGGAATCTTTTACTATGTTTATCCATTTAGTAATCAAAGTAAACTGCGAAGTATAAAATTAAGTCTTGAGCTAAGTAAAAATGTAAGTGAAATACGAATTGAGAGATGACCAATCGAAAACTCAAAGCGCCATTAGGTTTGTGCGAAAATACGAGCTTACAAAAATCGTCACTAGCTTAATGGTAGACGATGTAAATAAAAAACCACAATGAATTGATTAATTAAGGGAAATACAGCGAGTTCAAAACCGAACAGATTGGCACATAATTACAGTCTATAGTACCCTAGTAGTTTATTAAACGCAATAATTTTTGTTTTCTGTTACTTTTTTTAGAAAACAAAAAAACGTTAAATTACAATGTAATCGAAACGTGTCTTTATTTAATGAGACCTGAATAGTCTTGTTGTGATATTAATCTACCAGTCTTATTTAGATCTCCGACTAAGGCTGAGCCATTATCTGTATAATTTTTTTTCATCTCTATCAATTTTTATCTTTTAATGAATGAAAAAATTCAATTCATTCATGTCACGTTGATTAATTCTACGTCTAAAATTACATCAGGATTAGAGAGAATTTATGTCAATGAAAAATGTGTTTTGTAGCAGTCATATTTTCATTATACATTCAAATGAAAAATCAGAAAATGCTAAAATAAAAAAATATCATCCACAAGACTGAGATGAAAATGCTTATCGTCTTATAGTTGAATGTTCATTATTTCTAAAAATTGTCACTGCTCTCATTTTAATTTGAGTCTGAACAATAAATAAATTATAATCAAAGACCTGATCAAGTTTTGTGATCTCAACTGTTAGATAAGTAGGACAATCATGAGATGGCAAAGCATTGGAACTTTTCAAGATTCAAAATAATTAACAAATGTTTTGCAATGTGTGCTACGAAATGTAAAAAATATTACAATAAATAAATTTTAACGTTAATTATGTTGTTAGCGAAAAAAATATTTAGACTTATGACTATTCGTACGAAGAATGTTATTTTGCAAGTATGAGTTAAATAATTCTTAGCGCGAATGAGGTCGTAAAATAACGTATATTCTTATAAGCGAATATACATTTTTTTTGAATGTAAGAGCTCTCCTTTTGATCTTCCCTTACTACTCGTTTTCTGTTCAAGATTCTGTACATGAATACTATATTTTACTAAATCTAATTATGTGTGAACAAGAAGTTTGCAAAGGCCTCAACTTTTATAAGTTTTACGTTTCACATGCGCAGAATCGTGAATTTATTCTGACTCAAGACTATGTATCGTACTTGTATGCATTAACCCTTTCTTTACAAATTTTGGACGAAGAACTTTGTAATGTCAAATACAATTTAATTAAAAAACACACATACACATTATTAATTGCTGTAAAATTGATTTAAAAAGAGAACGAAACCTTTTAATTTCATCAATCGAAATTCTTAATTTGATTTTTTTCAAAAATGTCAAATCTTGTTTGTTTGAATTAATTTAATATAAAAAGACAGATCAAGTATTGAAAGGGTTAAAAGCAATTAGTGAATCGATATAATAGGTAAGAATTTCAGATGTAATGACGCGATGATCATGTCGTTGAAAATGACAAAAATCTGCATCGTTATTTTTTTGTATCAATTAGTTTGTTTGTTTATATTTTACTGCGTTTGTCTTTCATTTATATTAATGTAACATTACAAATTGAGTTGAGTTACGACGTCTTGCATGTAAATATACTAATAAAAATTATACAGACGTATAATTTGATGAACAATCAATTTCCCATAAATTCCTTACAACTATCTTTTACAGCTTAGCTTTTACATACTTTTATATCACTTATATTTTATATATAAAAGGAAATGTTGGCCAAGTTTTATTGCGAATTCTGAGCCAGCAAGTCAGTTTTATATCTTTTTTAAATATTACAACTCTTAAAAGTAAATTTGACAAAATGCACATATAGGAAATTTGTTCTATTCTTACCTCAAGCAGAACTCCACTTAAAAGTCAGCGTACGGAATCATTATCTTAGACGTATGAGTCTTATTCTTTTATCGCTTGTCTTTAAACGATAGTGACGATAAATTTTAACAGCTGTATACTTTGCAGTTCTATTGCTGTGTAATCCTGGATTACTCATCCATAATTTTGTTTTTCAAGATACTTAAACTCTTCATGGTAAAAAGATCTTGAGTTTTTGACAATCATGCCACTTTTCCTTTATGAATTTTTCATCGACTTAATTTGTATCTTAATCTTTCTCATCTGAAACAAGAAATTGTAGAATAAGAATAATAAGAATCTTGATAAGTACAAAAAGAAAAACTAAAATAAAACTAAGTAAATATTAATTTGAAAATCACTTACATCCAAAATTCCGTATTCTAAAAAATAGGCTCTCAAAATTACTGCTGCTACAGGAGTGTGGAAATAAATGATGTTAGAAATCACGATGTTGGTATCTGGAAGGTTCAATCATTGGTTGAAAAATTAATGCGGCGTCGTAATAGCACATGAATTTTAGAGGATGCAAATTAAAGAACTCCTTTTGTATTTTCCCCCTAAATGTGAAACAACTTGCGGTCTTCTTTAGTTTTCTCGAATTTGAAATAAAACAACGTCTTCGCTACAAAATTATTTTTACCGTTTAAAATGATCGTACGAATTTGTTCATACAGTATTTGTTTGTTTTTTATATATTAATTTTTGTAATGTTGATTTTTCTTTATTTTCAAATTACTAGTGCTTTTTTTGATGTATTACTAGTCTAAATTATTACATTTTTTTTAAATTTAGTATATTGTGCTCAGTATTTGAAAAGCATCAAAATAACGAGTTTTTTTTCTTGTGCAAATTCGCGCAAACGTAGATTCAAGAGGACTTTGACAAAGCAGCTAAGATTTTTCCCTGGTCAAAATGGTTCTTGTTTCCCATGGGTTTGTGGCCTCTCGCGTCAAGCAGAACAATATTTTTTTTGAGTTTTGGATACTTTATGTATCACATGACGCTTGACTTTATTGATCTTTATTTTTCCTTACAAAGCTTGGCGCTCTTAGTGACGAACCTAACCGAAACTCTGCCTTTTACCACGATAATTTCGAGATTGTGGACATTACATTCTCACACTAAAACACTCAAATTTCTAGTATCAACTTCTCTGAAAGATTTCAATGTCAATAAATATCAAAATGAAGATGAGAAAGCAACATTTATGTCTTACAACTTCATTGCCAAAATGTATGTTAAATTCATGATCGTTGAAATTTTGTTTACCGGTGCATCGTATTATCTGAAACCTTTAGGTCAACTTGGGGAAAGTGTGTTTTTTTCTTACTTAATTTTTTCAATTTTTAAAACATTATTTAGTTCATATATTTGCTCGTCTTCTTTCAGTGTTCGCAGCAGGAAACGAAACAATGCTCAACGAAACCGGACCGATCGTTTTCCCAATGCCATACCGATTTTACCAGGTTTATCCGATCGAAGATTTTGAAACTTATCTGATGACATATTTATCGCAGATTCCATTTTTGATAATCATTACTTTTTCTACTGCCGGGGGGCATTGCATCATGATCTCTTTGATATTTCATCTTTGTGGGCAAATGGCTATTTTAAATATTAGATTTCGGGCCTTGGATAGCATAAGAGGGCATGAAAAATCAAAGAAACTTAGGGTCCTCATAAAAGAGCATATTAAATTGTTGGAGTAAGTCGATATTTTTTGTTATAACATATTTTCTTTTTGAAAAGTTAATATATTTCAGTAGAGTTGGTGTAATCGTGCCTTTATCGAATCTTGTGGTTTTCCAATGAATTTTTTAGATAATTTAAAGATAAAAGAATGACTAGAGTTTCAGCATTAAACATGCAGGAAGCATATTGTGGTTTACAAATGGTTTGAACGACAAGTCGTTGATCTATTATTTCACATTTAACGATGACTGTTTGGTAGTTCTTGCTGAATCGGAAAAAAAGAATAGAGATTTTTTCTTGAAATTTATATTATAAATCAGCATCATTAAAATCAAGAATTAACATAATAAAAAATTATTCGGAAAACAATTTGCATTTATGAACATTATATACGATAGGAAAATTCTCTGTTCATTTTGAAAAATGTTAAAACGCGTTGGAGTTCACTGTACGGGTGTGTGTGATTCGTATCGATAATCGCTGCGCAGTACATTGACAATGAATACGATTCATAGTATTGGATCCTGTATGCACACTAATAATAATGAACGAGCACTAAAATTCCCGGCTTGTTTATTTTTAAAAAATGCACCTGACAATGAGCCGAACAATTTTGAACGTGTACCAACAAAAATCAATACGAGTTTATATTTATCTGATAACATTTATAAATTTTATAAATACAATTTATACATTTTCAAACATTTTTTGTAAATATTCAAATTAACAAAAATCAAATTGTAATTTTTCAAATTTTGAAAAGCAAAAGCAGCTTTAAGTGCCTACATTAAAATTTCAAATTTAACATTTCATTATAATTTATTTTAGTTTAGTATTTTATAAATATTTTTTGATATTTTCAGAATTTTAAAAAGTTTTGAAAAAGATTAAATAATTTAAAATTATACAAATTGTTTAAGCATACCAAAAATAAAGTGAGATCCTGAAAATATAACAAAGTATAAAATAAATTTTCAGAGTGGGAAGAGCTATAGATGATTCCTTTAGTTCCGCAATTTTGGTCGATCTGCTATGCGATACAATAGGCCTTTGTCTTTTGGGTTTTCATATGATCACAGTAGGCGGCTAAAAAATTCGATAAATATACAATATGTCAATATATGTTGATAAATAGATACCAAATTAATTCTGAAATTATCTAGAAGTTAAGTATCATTCCTCACTCAAACTATAATTCAATAAATGATTTTAGATTTTGGCAGAAGGTGGTGGTGCAGGTTTGGTAACTTTTGGGGTTTTCTTGTCACTTACATTATTTGTCATGTACATCATGTGTTCAGCAGGAGAACAACTAATAACGGAAGTAAGATTTTCTAGTAGTATTAGTAATGTTTAACTTAACTCAGGGATTCTTAAACTAGTTCATTTATTTTTTCTTGCATTAAAGAGTTCGAAAATTACTGAATCTCTTTACAAAATTAACTGGGTTGAAATGTCCAAAGACGATGCAACTTGCATACTTTTCTGTCTTCTAAGGTCTCAAAAACATCTATGTTTAACTGCTGGTGGTTTTGGAACTTTTTATCTCAGCACAATGACAGAGGTAAAAAAATTCTTCATAAATTTAAAATAAAATAATTTGTTGCAACACAAAATGTTGGTATTGTTTATTGAATTTACGTTTCATGTCATGCACATAAAAGTTTCAAGAATCAGAAAAGAAATGTTTCAAGAATCAGAATGGAAAATGGAACCACACAAATTATTTCAGTTTCGATGAAATATTTTCCAAATTTCCACTTCTGATAAAATAAGTATTATCAAGAATTCCTGAAGTGGATCCCTATATTTTCAAATGTCAACTAAGTAAAAAGTTTTACAATTTTCATAGTTATTCAAATCAAAAAATATCATACAAGAACATACTTCTTGTTATTTAGTGGAGCATACGCTGCAATTTCTTGTTTTTTTTTGTTTTTTTTTTCATGAAAAATGATTCATTTTTCATGAAAACATCTAAAAGTCTAACATTTATAATATGTATTAATTTTAAAGAAATAAAATAATGAAAATTAAATTACCTAAGACGCTTCTATAATATTTTTTGTTTCCTTTATAAAAATAATCTGATAATTTTTTTAATACAGGTCATAAAGACGTCCATGGGATACTTATCAATTCTCAGAAAGTTCATGTGAGTTTGAAATATTTTTTTAATGCTAATTTATGTGTACAAACATTTAATAAAAATATTTATTCCATTCCAGGACTCCATAATAAATTTAAAAAATGTATATGATAAAAAAGCGTGTCCAACATTTTCTAAACAGTTAAAAAGACAAATCAAAAACACAATTTGTAATAATAAAAAATATTTTTCCAAACCTGTTTGTTTTTAATTTTGAACAATATCATCAAACAATATCGTTAAACTTGCTATTAAATCAACTATTTTAGCAAACTATCTGCAATCTCCACAGACAAGGATATATTTCCTACTGATCAAATCGATGAAAATTTAATCACCACTTAAAGACCATATAAAAAGAGATATATATTATGAAAACATTTTTTGTATCAAGCATGCAATCTCCATTACAATCCCAAGCGATCAGAAAAAAATCATACTTTATTAATCGTGATCATTTTCTTGTCAATGACTGTCATTTTCTTATCAAAGATTAAGCGTCTTGGTTGAATCATACGACTACCATATTTTCCCTTTGTCATCCACAAATTATGATAATTTTTCAAAACTACAATGCAAGTAAGTACTCATTCAATTCTTTCGTCTTAACTTATATGTTTGTAAAAACGTTAAAACAATTTTAAGATAAATTTTGTAGTTGAAAACTAAGTCCGCCTTGAATCAAAAAGCTTTCAAAGAGGCTACGTTGATCTTGCCATGGAACAGAAATTTGCTGAATGTAATGGGCGTCTGGCCGAAATCGCCCAGCATGATACGATACGGTACAGCTTTTTTATACTACGTCTACTGCTTGGGTCTCATCTACCTGAGTTTTTTCCTCGCTCTTGGAAATTTTCGAAAAGTTTTGCGAACCCTTTCCGAGATCATCACTTTTACACAGGTATTTTACAGACTGGTAACTTTGAAGAGATTCAACAGTGAATTCGGTGAGATGCTTGAAAATATCAAAAGGGACTTGGACGTGAAAAAATACCGCAACGAGGCAGAAATGAAGAGTGTCCTTGGGTACAATCGAGTTTGCAAAATATTCTGCAAAATGTTGGTTTATTGTCTAGGTTGTACGGTTTCGTTGTACTTCTTTAAACCTCTGCTTCTTCAGCTTGGAAACAGTAGGTACAATTTTTTCAAATGAAATAATTCTAACAAATATTCAATTCTAAAAGTAAGTGTATAGATTTTTGATATTTTGTAAACTTTTATTTTTCACAGAATTGACAGCACCAAAAAATGTCACCGTGCCATTCACATATGAACTACCTCAAAGGTTTTATTCATTCTACAAAGTCGACAGTATCAGAACATATGTTCTGACGTACATTTTCCAAATGCCTTTTGCACTTATAAACAATTTTACTCAGGCGTCTATGGATTGTCTAACGTTAACTGTGACTTACCACTTGTGCGGACAGTTGGCCGTGTTGTCATTGAGGGTTGAAGAAGTGGGGCACGAGCCAAAATACGAAACTCATTCCTTATCACACCATATCAATAAACATCAACAACTTTTGCGGTTTGCTTTTCATTAAATTTAATGTTTTTCAATAGATTAAAATTACCATTTGATACATGAAAAGGATTTTTTTAGAACAGGTATAGTTTTAACAAAAGCTCTTGAAAGTTGTCTTTTGGTACACCTAGTTGGGGCCAGCGTGCTGATTTGCATTCTGGTCTACAATATTTTGTTTGTAAGAAACTTGATGTAATTCGGAAAATCTTTGAAATTGAAAATAAATAAATTCGACATGACAAATAACAAGTTTTTATCTTTTAGATGTTAACGATTGGACAGAAAACAGGTCTGCTAACATTTTTTGTCTATGGATCGTTGAATGTTGCTCGTCTCTTCACTCATTGCCACGCTGGAGAGTATTTGATTCATGAAGTTAGTGCATTATTATATCTAAAGAGTTTAATTATTACGTTATACCATTTGTTAACACAATTTCCGCACGTTTTAGAGTTTAAGTCTATGTGAAGCATATTATAACTGCAAGTGGTATGAATTGACAATCCAAGAGCAGCAATCGATGGTTATGTGCCTAAAGAGATCTCAAAAACCTCTGAAATTATTGGCCGGAAAATTTGGAACTATGTCATTAACGTCATTTGGTGAAGTGAGTTCAATTGAACTGTACGAATAATGATAAAAATGTTCTCTTAATGATTCACATCATTTCTATATCAATATGTTTTACAGGTGATGAAAACTGCGATGGCTTACTTGTCTGTACTCAGAAGTGTCATTTAATGCTATAGAGAAATAAAAAAGATATTTTTTGTAAAAAAATGTTAAACTTTGTCTTCTCCAGTTTTCTCCAATTAGATACTTAAAAAAATATGTTACGAGTTAAAATATGTTATTATTTTATTTTTTAAGTGTAATTCTGTTAATTCTAACTGCAATATGACTTTTTGTTCATAATTTTATAATAGCACAGCCCAACGTGTGGTATAATAATTGGAAATATTATAATTATGTTTTTTAAACAAAAGATTCTAGTCAAATTCAAAAAAATAAAATCCATAGAAAAAATTGACTGACGACTTCAGTGACTTAGAGAAAAAAAACTCCAAGATAACTTCATTCTAAAATTAAAACAAATTTTTTTTTTCATTTCTTGGTACTGTGTAGATCCTATTTTTTTAACTATTGCATCTTTTTTTTACAATTTGCAATCTTTTTTTGAGCCACTAATTTTTTTTTTCTAAATGTTTTATAATTATTCTGTTGTTGGATATTTTTAGAGAAATTTTTATCGTACTTGTAGTGTAAGTAGTTTTCATATCGGTAAAGTAGAAATGAAGGATTGATGTGAAAAAAATAAGGCACATCCATAACTTTAGTAAGTTTTATTTTCTTGTAATATTGCTGTTCATAAAAAATCAAGTTTGAAATTCATGCATCAACAATTTTCTCAGGAGAGCAATAATTTGCTACTTAGTTGCCGGTTTTCGTATTGGAGTGAAAACATTTTTTGCACTACTCTTGGAAAGCAACTGGTCTCTGCCAAAAATATTATTATTAATAGTTTTCACATATACATAGTCATTGTTACTTTTTTAGATAAAACAATTTACTCTTTCAATGAATCTCCTTTGATGTGGTGTGATTCTAATGGATTTTGAATTTTCGGAAAAGGTTCCAAATCGTACATCAAAAAATGTGCATAAACGGGAATCTAAAATGTAATTGAAAAAATCAAACAAAATAATTAGTAATCTTTAATTCAACTCCAAAAATTGTAGAAATAAGTTCAAATTCGATATGTCAATCGAAAAAAATATTACAAAGTATTTAACCTATTTCTTAGCAATTATGCATTAATAAATCAATCTTAAAAGCCTTTTTTTAATACTATTATGACTCAATACAAAAAATAAAATGTTTATAAAACAAAATAATTGTGTTAATGCATAAATGCAATTAATTTATAATGGCAACAATAATTGTTGTAATAATACATTGTTGCAAAGAAAATATTTTATAGCATAATTTTAGTAATTCAGAGATGGAGACACAAGAGATAATAAATAAAAAATATTAGAAATTCGACTGCTTTAATGTTCGGCAATAAATGATGGGTTGAAATTTATAGCACTTACACGTTTTTTTCGGCTGAATTATTTATTAGTCATACAATAATATAAGTTTTATTAAAAGCATTAGTATTTACTCACAAATGGCATATTGCTTTCCAAAACAATTGGCCTAACTTGAGGTTTCCGCAGATTTGTAGTTTCTTCATAAAAACGACTCCCTAAAATAGGATGGTTCAATCTTTGTCCAAAAACCAAATTTTCCTTTTCCATTTTTGTGTATTTCAAGTGTATTTCAACTGCTATACACTGTGCAAAACTATTTATTCTGAAGTAAGTTGAAAATCAAATTCAGGTATTAGTATTTCAGGAGTTTTCAGACAACTGCAGTTGAACTCGAGTTTTACTTGTATGGCGGTTAGTCTGTAGTCAGGGACGGATACTCTTATATTTGATCGATAGCTAAAAAGTCAATTATTAATTTCATAAGGAAGACCATGCTCATTGACTTTCATGAGGTTTTTTTAATTTTATGGAAAATTGTATATCGGTTATGATTTATTTTTATTAATATTACTTATTTTTTACAAGTCTCCCGCTCAGGAAATAAGAAAAAATATTATTTAATTTCTCATTTTTGAAAAATTAATTTTTCATGCGATTTAGTTCTGTCATTGAATCTTCATTGTTGTGTTGTATTTTATTTTTAATATGTAAAGAAATAAAAATAATTTTAACTATAAGGAAATTAAATAATTTGTTTGGTTTATTCTGCTGCTTGACTTGTAACTAAAAGCAGGAGTTATATTTGTTGAAAAAAATCTCCTGCTGCAATGCTCTTAAAGCCCTCGTACTTATGACAATGAAAGGCTATCGCCTCCCCTAAGAAGATTTTCGATCCTCAGCAGCAGACCAACTTCTTGACACGGTCAGTGACAAAATCACCCTTATTCGATTCCGTTTTGGTATAACTATCATTACGCACGCAGCATCGATTTCTTACTATTCGAATCCAAGAAGGGACTCACCATAAAAATCGTTTCAGCATATACTAGGATCATGACTGTTTACTTACAACGAACCACATCTTATTTATTTTTATCAAAGCAAATATCAGTCAATGAAAGATGATTCATCATAATTCAACTTTTTTTAGCAAAGTCATCCGTAGTAAAAAGTAAAAAGGATAATATATTGACAATGTGTTGATTATATACTGATCATATATTTATCATATACGATTGAATATTTTCATATATGGACAATATATTGACAGTAAATTAGTAATTTCCAAAAATGAATAATCTGTTGTTCATATATTGGCTATATATGGTCAATGTATGGTCAATATATGGGCAATATATGAATTTAAAATTAACGCATTGTGCAGTATATTATTAATATATTATTGTATTTTGTTTAATAAGTTATAAATAATATGAATAATGTTAGTTTATGTTTAAAATATGAAAAAAAAATTCTCATGCATCATTTTTTGTAACAATAAATAGTAAGGATTTTGGTAAATATATAAGAAAAATGATCAGGTCAGACACAGAATTATGATAAATTCTTTTTCTTGAACAGTATGGGTTTCCATGATCGAACATTCAAATAAATCATAATTTGTAATGGAGAAGGGTCCAATTCAAAATAATACGAATACGGTCGAAAACCAATTTATGAAATTGAGGCCACAATTGGGAGTCACTAATCTTTTTTTTTGGATTAGTTTTAATGTAACTGAATCAAAAACAAGTATAATCATCCTGCAAAATTATTTTATAATAAGTTATTCGTAAGGAAAGAAACTTGAAATTGTTACATAAAGATGAATTTTGATGAAAGTTGATGTTATTAAGTTAAATAATAATTGTTTGCATAGGCCATCAGTGCAAAATAATAGGACGATGAATTTGTTTGCATCCATCGCAGTAAGCGCGGTTAATTTGAATGGCGCGTATAATCGTGTGCAGGAGCGTAGTATGAGTAGATGGTGAGTGGAAACGGCGTCAACCCCCGGTAGATCGTAGGGTGCGGCGTCGGGGGCCGACGTCGACGTCGCTGTAAAGCGTAACGTGTTTTATCGATTTGTCAGCCATGTTTATTTCTGTGCGGTCAGGCGCACTCGGACTCCTCCTTGAATGAGAGACACCGCGTTAGCGATAGATTTTCTCGAGTTGTTCGAACCGTGCGAGCTCATCTTCGTAGCCGACAATGCGCTTTTGAGCTAGCGCGACGCGACCTTTGACGCATTTGGACACTGAGGTCCAGCGGGTTAGTGCGCGGGCCTGCTTTTTTTACCTGCCGAGACACCCGACAAAATTTGTGCCAGCGAGTCTGAGCCTTCACCGAACGCAACCAAAGATTTCTCTTTGAGCGGAGCCGCAGCGAGATAGGTGAGTGCTTACACGAAATTCAAAGATCTAACATTAGTTGCATTTTCACGAGTTACATTTCTCACGAAGACCTTGGTCCCCAAGGACTCGGCCACTTGCTTTGCATTCTCGTTTTCGTTCAAGCTTGTTAGGATCTCGCTCGTCAATGACGTTTGGGCTCAATTGCTAATCGGCCCTCAGATTGTCATTTCGAGCGCAAATCGTGCACGTCTAACTTTGGTCAGCTTGAGAGAAGGTCTTTCAATCGATCTCGTCATCGATTGAACCCTTTGCTTGCCTTTGTCTTGCAAAAATAAGAGCCATCCTACAAGCACTCCAATTTTTTTTCTCACGTAGATGCGAGTTCAATTTTGTGTAGAGTTTTTGCTTAATAGTGCTTTCAAAGGTTGGTTCAGAATTAGGTTACAAAGCGCCGTCAAGTGAATGGAAAGAGAATATAGAGATCCTGGCTGAACGAAAATGAGGTCTCGGAGTGACGGGTTCTGAGATTCACGGAGGTTCAACGACATCGTCCTCGAGGTGCGATTGTTGAGGTTCCTGATAGTTGATGATCGATCTGAAACTACATTGCTCGAAATGATGGATAGAATTTCAGTTTGATCGAGTCGATGGAAACGGAAATCAATACGGATAAAGGAAAACAGAGTGTTAGGTTACCAGTTTAGAGAAAAATAGCTCAATTTTTTAAGTGTGGAATAAAGGACGCCTTGTTTAAGGTCTGATAAGTTTTTCTTCCTTCGAATGGGAAATAATAATTTTGATATTGTTTCTGAACTTATTCATCATGCTACCAAACTCAGTTGAACTGCAATTTTTTTTGTATTCCCTGAGGTAAAGAGTGGCTTTCTCAATCGATTATCTTTTTCATTCAAAGTCTGAAAAGTCCCAGGGTATTATTTGACACGGGATAAAAAATAACTTATCATTCGGGTTAAAAAGTCATGTTTTTGCAATTCGCAATTCATTTTCGATAAATTTAGTTGTTCTATTTCAAGCTTTATTGTTTACTTTTATTTTCTATTCATATACCTGTACCTACATCTAGATATAAAGCGCTATTTAAAAACTGTTTACAGATGCTATAATAATCAATAAATTAGTGCAAGGCTTGAGATTTCTTTGCTCAGAACGTTGATCTTGACTTCACTGTAACCCCCCCCCCCCCTCCCAGTGTTTACATCAAATGAAGAAAATATCAAGTCATTTCTGATGCGAGGTGCTAAAACGGTTACGAAAGATCTCTTCGGGGGTATAAAAAAGAGACACGTCAATTTACAAGCTGTTACACCTGATGCGTTGACTTCAAAAACTATTTTAACAATCAGTGGGTGGCACTCAACTGCCTTCAGGGCACTAAAATATAATTTCTTGATGTAGCATAATGACGCAAATTATGAAAAATATTTTTTACCCATCCTATATATTTTTAGATTTTTCGTTGAGTGAAAGTTGACAATTTCTATTCAATTTTTTTTAATTTCTATTTTAAAAGTCCTATATATAAATATATATAATAATATATTAATAATTAAGATATTAATAATTATAACCTATCAAAAGAAAAAAAAAGTGTTACAAAAATTGAGTCACATAATTGAACCCAAACGACTGTTATTCAACGGGAAATTAGTCAATAAATAATTTAATACCAAATTACCGATCACGTGTTAATTTAATCGAAATCGATAGTCGTTAAATTGAGTTAGCCCAATAGAAATTGTCGTTCGTGAAACCCAAATTTAAACAAAATATTGATTTTTCATTATGAAAATAGAAACACAAACATTGAGTGCATTGAATTCATCTTGCCACTCATTTTTATTCATGAATAGTATCATTCCAATTAATTTTGTTTTAATAATTTTGTTCAATTGAATTCTGTGGAGAGACGAACAGAATCTTGATACCCCATGTATTTCATTTTACGACAAGTATCACTTGAAATATCCTACAGAAACCGAAAACATCTTTACGCAATCCCAGTGAATCGTCTCTGATGTTGAATTACTATTCCTTGCACACTTCTCGTTCTACATTTGAAAACACGCATGTACATTCATATTAGTTATTACTTTCCATTAAATCAAGATAATTGAATTGCTGTAATAAAGGGCACAAACTAAAATGTTAATTGAATTGTGATTTTGTAACTTTTATTTGAAATTATCACTCGAAATGTTAATCAGCTGATTGGGTTTTATTTTTTCTTTAATGTCACAAGGAAAAAAAAAACGATCCGAAGGCATTACATCAAATGCAAAAAGTTGAGAAGTGCTCGAAAAAGAAAAACATTTCATTAGTACGGAATTGTAAAGCTTTTTTAAAAGATGATTATCTTAGTTCAACTTGAATAAAACCAAACGTTTGCATTGTACAGCAAACGGAATTAATTATTTTCGCCGAAACGGTCTTTTAAAAATACTCATCTTTTGTCCACTGCATTTGATATTTATTTAAATTTACGATTTCTACCGTTAAGTGATAAGTATCGGCGCTCGGTCAGACGGGTCACATTTTGTTCGTTTCACAATTTCTCAGGATGGATAATTTTTGCATTATTTAAAATTATAATTTAAATAATTTATATATAAATGATTGTTTTTAAAACTTGTTTGTATGTGAAACAAAATCTAAAAATATCTCATTATAGTTGAAATTTGAATACTTTCAAAGATGATGAACGGATGACCTATCTTTCGTTTATTATTTCCTAAGGAAAAGAGAGCGGATGAAAAAAGTATTGCTGTAATTTTTTACGCATTATTTCCGTGCCACTACACGGTACGGTAAATGTCAACATACACGTGTCTGCTGATACACTTTAGTGCAATTTTTCTATGCCAATCATGCTGAATAAGTGTAGGTCAATATGCAGGACAAATTGCCGCACTCTCAATGGGATGGTAATTGACAATGAACATGGCACCCCCTATCTTCTCAACAAATTGTGTCATCGAAAATTAGGAATTAAGTATTGTACATCTCAGTACAATTTGTAAACTCAATTTTCTACTTTCTTTAATATTGTTTCAACTTCATTTAACAATTTCTCAATCATTCTTTTCTTCTCAATTTTTAATAATTTTACTTTGGTTTCACTTCTATTTCATATATGTTTTTATTTTATTTTTATTCTCTTCTTCTGCAATTTTCTTTGAACTGATTGGATAAGTTTTGTCTTGTGTTCCACTCATATTTTTTTCATAAAAACCGTTCAAAGTGATATCCTGTTTTGTGAATCGATAGGGAGATCCATTTGCATTGTTTAGAGTGGGTAACAGAGAATGGAGCGTACAAACGATTTTACGATCACTAGACGTGTCAAAACCATGAAATAAATTTAATGATTCACCGAAGTGTCTAATATTATCATGAACTCTATAGATATTGATTTCCATATATTACGAAGAATGAACATCTGTGTCATATACGTACTGGGCTCCTCTAACGGGTAGTCCCGAAAGAATCGAAACGCTAAGACGGGGATGCGGTGAAAATCTTTTGTCTATTTAATAGTTCAACAGAAAGAGAACATTTTCTTAATCGAATTCTTAAAATTCCATTGAAAAATACATTACAAAATATATTAAAGATATAACTGATCAATCTGTTCTAAACACACTGCAAAAAATCTAATCCAATTAAGTTGATTTTAGTCAGATTATTTAAGATTATTTTAACGTCTTAATCAATAGACACACATATGTACACAACTTTACAATTAAAAAATACTGTGTCACAACATTGTAAACATATTTGTTCAATACAAGCATTTATATGTAAGTCGTATTTTTCAGATTTTTCAGTCGTTTTTCAGATTTTTTATAATCCAGAATTTCAAACTTTCAAACTATATTTTCAAATGGAATAAATCATTTCGAATTCAGTCTAATGATATATTGTCAAATCAAAATACGACAGACCTTAAAACCAGATTGTCTTCTTGAGAATACACAACATTTCAGAGAAAAGAGTCCGGATATTATGAAAATTTATTAATTTCATACAACTCCTAGAGAAGATTTTTTGTAGTACTAACTTGAAAAATGAATTTAAAATAACAATAATTTGAGACATTATTAACTCGAAACAAATAACTCAACGCAATTTAGTGCAAAATCTGGTTAAAATAAAATTAAAAAGAAATAGACTCCACTAACTGGTGATTAACTAAAAAATTCATAGGCATATCAAATTTCATTGATCACGATGAGCTTATAAGTTTGTTCCTTTCAATATTAAAAAAGAAAACAAAGTTTGAAAACTTCTATTATAAATTTGTTTTATGCTTTTAATATTGAATGAGAAACAATAATTTTATGAAAAACGAGCTTTCACTTATAATGGTTAACTATATTTTAAAATGTGATTATTTAATATTTATTAAATATCAGAGATGTCATTTATTGATCAAAGAAATGTTCAAAATCACCTCAGGTGAAATGAAATCACCAGAGATTAATTTAACTTTGATGTTTAAATAAAAAGCAACGAGTGTATCGTTTTTGCTGTCTTTAATTTGCTAAGTGTATTTTCATTTTACGGATTTTCCTTCTACCGGTATAAATGTAAATTTACATTTTCACCTCGAAGATCGATCTATTTGCAAAATAGATCGATACACTACTATAATGTCATCGTGAGCATGTGCCAGTCACTGAAAATGGAATTATTGTATATATGTTTATTTCTTTGAGTGAGCTGACGTCTTTCGAAGAGATTAAATATTATCTTTACAAAAAAGTAGACTACTACTTTTAATTATAAAAATTAGTTGCAACTCTGAAAGTAAGAACAATTTTACTTTTAATTTGACGAATTATAAGAACATTTTGCGAAATGTTTATATGCATTCGTTATTTTCTGTTAAATAACGTACGAAAACGAATGTAAACAGAATAACTAACTCGCATCGTAATTCGAATTATTGTCATTCTCGTCAGCTTTATCAGTGCACAGCTGCTTGTTGACGCGTTCGTATAACGTAGCTATGACGTTGAGGAAAAAGATCAATTGCCCGCGGAGAGAAAAAATCCTAAAAATAGAAAACCAAGGAAATTGAACCCATGGATTTTAAATGGGAACTTGTCCTCGGGAGATATTTTTTAAATTATAAATGTATTGAGATTATTTTCGATTTTGATACATACTTGTAGTAGCAAAGTTTTTTTTATGATCTAAAAAATAACTACCACTTAAAGTATATCGAAAAATTTCTCAATTGGTACACAATCTTGGTCACACTGATCCAGTTTAAGTTTTTAACACCAATATATAATCCCTACGAATTGTTTTTTCAACAGTATGATTCAATTCATTTTTTTATTAAAAAAGATATTTATCAATTAACACCATTATATATTAGAGTAAAAAAAAAAACTTTTTATCAAATAACAAATTTCTATTAAAGAAATAAAGTTTCTTATTTTTTAAATTAAACGTAAATGTGTAAATGTGTAAACTGTAAACGAAAAAAAAAAGCAAACTGATTTTTAATCACACTATAAATGAATAAAAAAATTTACGACTTTTTTCTTAGAAAAATGATAATCTTTAAAATTTAATTTCTCATAAATCATTATTTTATATCTCTTGACTGTTTTATACCTTGCGAAGTAAAATTAATACTTTCGCTTTTAATTGCACATCACTGATCGAGTATGAAAATTTGATTTGCAAAACTTGTTATCTCTCTTTTACGTTCTTATCTTTTCTTTTCGTGACATTTTTTGTACGTATATATTTTGAAGAATTTCCCTTCTTCGTCTATTAACATCATTCAATAAATCTTAGAAATCTGATCGTTCGAAAATTTCATACTTTTTCTCACACAAGTGCTTTTTAAGAATACACTAAAATCTCGTCAAATTAGCGTAGCCTTGAATTTGCATCTTACGTTCGAAAAAGCCTTGTTCTCTGTTCAAGTGAAAAATCGTGCAGCTGGAAATTCGTAAGCATTCCACAGTCTCTTTCATATATAACTTTGTTCAGTTTTGTGTATAGTAACAATAAAATCTCTATTATTCACTCATTCAATTAAGATGCTGAGGTGAAAATTGGGCGTTGAATTATTGTAAGAAAAATCGTACCTGACGAGGAGTCTTGAAAGCGGCGTAGTAAAACAATCGTAAAGTAGAAACTAAAGTCGAGATAAAAATAATGACATTCATTCCGTCTCTCGTACAATGAGAAATGACGTGTTGTTGCATAAATTGCGACTGTGTTTCGATAACTTCGTACCAAAGAGTAGCACAAAATAAAGATGGGTTTGCTTGGGTCAAAGAGTATGGCTAAATTTGTTGGCTCATTTTTTTGCAAAAGTGTACATTTCATAAATCAATTTGATTATTTTTTTCTTTACAGAAAATGCCATCGATTGTGAAAAGACAAGCGCCCTCCTTCGAGGAGCCGGCGCCTCCACCGACTGTCGCTAACATTCCAACACTGCAAAATGGTACAACGCTCAGAGCTGTTACAGTTCAAGAAGAAGAAGCTGGTAAGAACAAAGAAATTCTCAAGACAATATGATTTTAATGATACTTTTAATCATTGTTGATTGTTTGATTTTTCTTACAGGAGATATTGCAACTACGACCGCAGGATCAAAACCCTTAGAACAAATAGAAACTTTAGGGAAAGATTTGGCGGAAGATATGGGTATTCCAACGTGGAGTCTAGTTGCAATTTTTATAGGTAAATAAACGGTTTAAGATAAATCCGGATGAGTGTGTGACCAAAATGAATTTTTTTTTATCCGATGAGAAACCATCAACAAACTACACTTTTCCGTTCACTTTTCCCGTACAAATTATCTAACTTTTAATGCGGCCAATTAAATTTTACAAACTTTGATAAGTTTGACAACACACAACGACATTTATAGAGCGCGAAACTCCGATGCGAACCGAGAGGCAGCTTTTGTTGATGCAATATTAAAGCAAAATAAATATTTCTCGCTTCGGTTACAAATTAGTCGATTTTCAATTGAACTATTGTTTTTTTTCACGCGCAGTCGCGTCAACCCGATAGCCGGATAGCGTGTTTTCTTTTAATTGAAATTTTATTCTTGATTTTTATTTTTTCACTTTTCCGACACGATCGTAAAATAACAAGTTTATGAATTATATTACAGTCGACTATTCATTGAAAATCAATAAATTTACTCGCGCAACAACACGCTTTTTAATATTTTGGTTAAAAATGCACCTTACACGCAACGTTTCAAAATGCATCTGACGTTTTTTTTATTTTCAATACAAATGTTTATCCTATAAGGTGTGTCCCATAAGGTGTTTGTTCAGATAAGAATTGAACAAATAAAAACATTAAAACAAAATTGTGACAATTAGGTGTCGGTGTTATCGTCCTTGGGATCTGCTTCTTCTGCATACGAAGATGCTGTCGCAAGAGACGATCGAAGGATGGAAAGAAAGGTTTGAAGGGTGCGGTGGACCTTAAATCAGTGCAGCTTTTAGGCAGCACATATAAGGATAAGGTTTGTAATGGGTGTTCCGTGTTCTTGAGTAGAGATTAGACAATAATTTTACGTGCGTGGAATCCGCTTGCACTTTGCAGGTCCAGCCTGACATGGAAGAACTTACTGACAACGCCGAGGAACCGGACGAAGCCGAGAGCAAACAGAGTGAGGTTAAACTTGGTAAACTGCAATACAAAGTAAGTTTTGTTTCATTTTCTTTCGTAAGTTTGATGAAAAGAGTCTTATTTCAAATCAACCTGATTTAAACTTGAACCTGGGGAAAAGAATTTCGAATTTCCATCTTCAAACTCTGATACGTCATTTGTTTCCTCAGGAGCTTAAAAAAATGTTCAAATTATTTATGCTGTTTTGAATTTCGCAGCTGGAATACGATTTCAACTCGAACAGTTTAGCAGTGACGGTAATCCAGGCAGAAGAACTTCCAGCTCTTGATATGGGAGGAACATCTGATCCGTATGTAAAAGTATACCTTCTGCCCGATAAGAAGAAGAAGTTCGAAACCAAGGTTCACAGAAAAACCTTGAGTCCCGTCTTCAATGAGACATTCACATTCAAAGTGAGTATTAGAATATCTAAACCTTTGATGCTATCCAATCTGTGGTTGGAAAATTTCACTTTGATAAGCTTAAATTTATCCTTAGAGTGTACCATACGCCGATGCTATGAACAAGACCCTGGTATTTGCAATCTTCGACTTCGATAGGTTCTCGAAACACGACCAGATCGGTGAGGTCAAAGTACCCCTCTGCCAGATTGATTTGGCGCAGACCATTGAAGAGTGGCGAGAATTACAGAGTGTTGAGGGAGAAGGTGGCCAGGTAATCCTGATGAGATATATAACCAGATTTAGGATACATCATTTTAACAATATCATTTTTATCAGCGAATACAAACATAATCGATTCTGACAGATTCAATACAATTTGCCAAATGTTCTAGGATAACAAATTGGGTGACATTTGCTTCTCTCTGCGGTACGTGCCAACTGCTGGTAAACTAACGGTCGTAATTTTGGAAGCCAAGAATCTGAAGAAGATGGACGTCGGTGGTCTGTCGGATCCGTACGTGAAAATCGCCTTGATGCAGAACGGAAAGCGACTGAAGAAGAAGAAGACGTCCATCAAAAAGTGCACGCTTAACCCATACTACAACGAATCCTTTACCTTCGAGGTTCCATTTGAACAGATCCAGGTAATGACACGTTCATTGCGATCATTACTCCGCCAATGAATCCTAATTAAGTTCAGGTAGGTACAACTCCCAACTGTTCCTCGTCTCATTCAGTTATCAGATAGGGTACTTGATTAAGCACAACTAAGTCTCTTATCTGGTGAAATCTATAAACAAAAACCTTGGGTAAGTTTTTGTAAGTTTTGTAAGAAATTAGACCTTTCAAGTGGGTGGTAACAGCATTTGAACCCGAGACCTCTGCTCAACTTTAACCCATCTTGCCAGGTTACAACTAACAATATTTCTAGGATTCTTGGGATCTAGCAGGAGCCTGGAGACATCTACACCGACCTGGTTAGGTTCCCAAGTTCTAGGAATCTAGTTAGTTTTTAAGGACAAAATTGAGACTTGGGTTGTGTCTAGAATCATTGCATGTTATTTGTTATCCTCGAATGGGTAACTGAATGTTACTTGGATAAGTTGAGAATTTGCCAACCTGCGCATGGCTAGGCTCTTGTTGGCAGGGTTCGAATGGCAAAGGATTCTGTGTGACGTCTCTCAGTGTTGCCCTGTGGCTCGTGTCCCTGGCTGATAAATCTCAGTTCTTCCAACACATACACGAACAAGCGTGGTCTTCTCATCGCACAACTATACCTTCTTGTGTGCTTTGTTCTTTGCTTATTTGTGTATATACCAGTGGTGTATAAGTCGTCGTATACAAAAAAAACTACTCTATGTGCATGTGTCTCTATATGTTTAATGTTTTGGCCACCTTTACAGAAAGCTGGCAAAAATATAAAACTACAACATAATGGTGTAAATTCGTTTCATAACTACACGTGGGATTAAATTTAAACTTTTATTTTTGTTTCTTTTCATGAAATAACGTTATTTATCAATTATGGAATAAACTAAATGTTACTCGTGGAAAAATATTTTCTGTAAACTTTTGAAACTCAAATTCATCATTATTTTTCCATGGTAACCAAATGGCATTTACTTGAAAAATAATTCACTCTATGCACACAATGTACACAAAACTTTTGTATACATTTTTTATGCTTCCATAAATTTAAAATTAATATTTTATAACATATTAGCCTTCACTAATAAAAATAAAAGACTGATTTTGATATAAAGTATACAAAACTTTTGGTCGTCTCAAATCTTTTATCTATATTCTGATTTTGAAACATGTAAATTAATGAGCGATCATTATAGTTCACGCATTACAATTATCGTGAACTTCGAGGTTTGTGTGGTAGTTTATGTCGAGAAACGTGAAACACGAAATACCAAATAAAGTTAAATCGGATCGAAAATTGAAGGATTTAATTCAAACGGAACAAACAAGGGAAAAAGTTTTATGAAATAATTTTAATGTTTGTGTCTTTCATTGAAACGAATACTTTTTTGTTTCACTTTTCACGTTATATTTCGATGTTGTAGTTAATGTCTGGCTGTATTCTCTCCGAACCCAACTTTTTATTTTCAATAAACACTGAATCCGACACTCGACCGTAAATAATAAAATCATATCACTTGAAACACATTCAATCTTAATTGCTCGACTGTAAATTTTTGTTCATGGTTTGAGTGATTTCATTTAATTTTTAACATTTTGAAGAATTTTTAAATTCCAACTGAAAAGATTCAGTGATTTTATTATTTAGGGTTTTAAAAATTCAGTACAACTTTCCATGAACTTCCGTCCACAAAAATTGTCCAACTAAACATTCAAACCACACTGAAATAAATTTTTAATGAAAATGCTACGAAAACAAATGTACCCGGCGAATATTTGTGATACCAACTAACAATGTCAAACACAGAAATGTGTACACATGTGTAAATGTTACAATCGTTGCTTGCAAGTCGTAGTTAGTAGTAGTAGTTGTGTAGCTGCCTTATTCGTGTGCGTGTGTGTGTGAGATATTGTACATCCCCGCAGTGCGAAGAATTTTTATTTGATCATTAACGTAATTGCAAAATTCGAATTTTTAAAAATACATGAAACATTTTGAAAGTTTCAAAGACGTCTAAATAAGTTATAATGTGATCAAATAAAGTAAGTTTCTCGTGTAGGGTGTATTATACGAATTCGAAGATATGAATATTCAAGTAACTTTCAACACTCTCACGGTCTGAGTCTTCGACGGAAAAAATGAAAAAGAAGAACCATGTCACCAAAGTAAGGGAAAAAAGTAACAAATAGGTCACTTGTTCTTACAAATTCATGTCGTTGAACCGTTAGGGTGTTAATGTGTATGTTATGTGTGTTAGTAGGGATGTACGTGTGAATACTCTCGGCCAATGAAACGACGGAATTTGGGTTCGTGAAATAATTTATTCATAATTTGCAAGTTCAAATTTTCATGCCCGCTTTCAGGCATGATTGGCCGTATTCTGTATTGACCGTCGTATCATTGTCGAACAAACAGATAACTATTTACCAATAAATTACCTAATTTCAGTGTCAAGGTATTTGAAAAATCTCAAACATTGAAACAACAATTTTTTTTCTCGTTTGAGATGATTTTTGATTGTTACAATAAGTGTGAAATATTGTGTTTATAAATTCTTGTTTTTTTTTTTTATGTGTAGATTATTTTGTTCTTTACTGATAATTATCTGTTGGTTATTCTAGAAAGTGCAATTAGTCGTGACTGTGGTGGATTACGATCGTATTGGTACGTCTGAGCCGATTGGAAAAGTTGTGCTCGGCTACAATGCAAGTGGAACGGAGCTGCGACACTGGTCCGACATGTTGGCATCACCGAGACGTCCAATTGCCCAGTGGCATACGCTTAAAGACCCAGAGGACGGCGACAAGAAGGACTAAACACAATAATTTTGTTTCAAGGCAATTATTCAATTAAAATAATAGTAGTTTAATTTTGTTATGAATAACTTGTACTACATTTTAAAAGTAACTTTCAAGTTTGAACTCTAACTATAGTAAAATGTTATAATTAGAAGTCTTCCAAGCTAGAAATTGTGGTTTATCAAACTTCAGTTAAGTTCGAATTTGACAATCATTGATTAAACTTTGTGATTTCAGGGAAAACTGATTGCTAGAAGCGGTATCAGATCTGGAAGAAGAATGAATCAGTGACCATCGTGAATCACCAGGAAAGAAGCCCCAACAATAATATCGCGAAAAGAAATAAAAATTAGTATTATTAATGATTTGTTCTCATGTGAAGTGTAGTGTCTTGTATATACATATATATTAACTATACTTCTCTCTATAGTGGTAATATCGAGTGAACATTTCATCAGCAACAAGACATGAAACTGATCAGACAAATCACGTCCTCTGAGAAGACTAAGTCTTACAATAATCATTGAGCATTCGCGACGCTTATATCCGTTCAGTTGCTATTCACGCCAAGATCGAGATAACTCATCACCTCGTAGTATCGCACGTCATCTAAGCTCTTTTGAAAAAAAAAAAAAATTAAATAAAAACTAAAGCGTGAGAACAGAGTTATAAAATTTAATCAATGCTCAACGCAGAACATGCAAACTGTTTTTACAACCTGGTTATTAACGCGCTTCTAGGGGACACAATTTTGTTTCCTTTTCTTTCTCTATCGCACCAAAAATGTGTATCACAAATTTTAACATGTAGGTCTCTAGATGACAAACATCATAATATCAAATTTTATCTTGAAATAATTCATTGTCTTGACAAAGTTTCTTTCTGGAATTGAGCCGCTAAACTGTGACTATAATTTGACATAGACAACTCAATGCTTTTTCTTCTAAGCTTCGTCAAGCATAGGATATCCATCTCAAAAAAAGAAAAACGGTCGTTTGGGCGTTGATTTAACTGCCATCTATACAATTCTTTGCCGACAATTCCAAAGCTACTATGTGTTTTGTGTGCTGATAAGCATAATTTTGAATTTCTCTTGATCAGCGCTGGCCTACCATTATCCCCATGTCCTTTAGCTAGAGACTTAATTGATTTGTGAATGAAATAGTGTCTTACATGTGTACAACATCCGTCTTTTGTATATAGTTGCAACACAAATTAAACATTTGAATGACTAAGTGTTGTTTTGTTTGAGGTATCAAATTTGGGTAGACCGTTTTATAACGTGAAAAAAAGATCGGCCTGAAAGTTACCGAAAAGAAAAAATAGACAAATGATTAAATGCCGTAAATTATTTTCATAGATAGTCATAGCTTATAACGATGGTTACATTTGGTGCTTATTTTATGTCACGTTTCAAAGCAAAGAGAAAAAGCGATTTTATGAATATAAAAAAAAAAAAAAAGATAATGAGACAAATATCTATTTTTGTAATTTTGGGTTTCCTCGATTGGAAGCAAATTTTGGTATCGAGATTTGATTGGTGATGATACGAAAATTGATTTTCATTCGACAATTTTGTGTCGCCAACGGCCTTCGTGGGTTTGCAATAATTTAAAAGAAAAATCGTTGTTACAAGTTTTGGAAACACACAAAAATGATATACCAGAAACCGGTACCTGTAATTAATCGCTTTGTCCGGATTTTCTTCTTATTCAAAATGGGGATAACGATGTTAACAGTTGACAAGTGCAAACATTTGTTGTTGCGAATCAAAATTCAACTCGATATTCTCTAGAAGACTTTGTACTTGTTTTGGACTTCTCGTTTACGAATTTTACGACCCATGATTGATTTCGACCAAGCAACTGTGCCTTTTTCATTGCAATCAACCAGACGGCACAACCCATCACAAAATGACACCTTTTTCCCCCATGAGAAAAATCACCATTCCGTTGGTTCGACTGTAAATTAGTCATCGCTCTACTGTAAATAACTAAAGTTAACAAAAAAAGGTGGTTTTGACTTTTCGATTCTTCAGGAATATTCAATTCGATTTTATAGTCCTGTATAATCGCATTTTATATCGTCATCCAACGTTGATTTTCGAAGGGACAAAAATCAATAGGACAAAACGGCTAACGGTTTTCAGGTGGTTGGAAAACAAATCAGCACGCACCATAGATGCAAACAAAAAAGCGTGATCTAGTTTGGGAAAAGTCTTCCAGGTTTTGGAAACAGCGACCTTTGACCTTCCGTTGTTCCGGCTTCGTTGATCTCGGAGTGTTTTTGTAGACGAGAAGTGCACCGACACGATCAGCACTCAGTTGCGTTTGACTGCGAATCGCGTTCTTTGATTTTTACCTTTGAAAACTTTACACGCGTAAGTTTGACCGTAGCTTACTTAGAGGAGGGGTTTATAAATTGTCGTCGGTTTTTTAAATTTAAAAACCAGTGCTTGATGAGAAAAAAACAAACAAGTTATTAAATAAAATGATGAAAATATATAACACTTTTCAAAAGTCTGATGACCGTTAATGCACCGCAACTGACAAGCAGCGTAGTACTTAAACAAAAAAACGATTTTATGAACGACGTTCCGTGTTTCACGATAAAAGGCTTTTGTTTAGCGGTCAAAGTTTGAGTTGAAGGTCACGGATTTTGTTGAGGTCATGAGACCTCCGTAGGACGATCGAAGCATCTGTTTGTTGACATTCGTTTGTACAAATTATAAATAGCGTTTTTTGCGTTTGTAAGAGATCGGGATATATAAATATAAATATATGATATATCAGCGCCTTGATTTTCGCCATCTCATGTAATGACGGTTCTAAGTTTTACGCTTGAGACATTACTGCACATATAAATAAATCATCCTTACGACACCTTAAAATAATGATCATCATCATTATCAGTATGCATTGATATGCACAAGACCAGTACTATCGATTGACGCGAATTATGAGGCTTCACTTGTGCCATCTTCGTCCAAACTTAAAAAGAAAAGTTGAATCAGACTCTGAACAAAACCACCTGGTCCCGTTTTGTAATTTTTTCATCCAAAAGTTTTTGTCTCTTTCAAATTTGAACTAAATAAATCTTTTGAACAAAAAATTATATCTCAGGACACGTGACTGTTCTAGTTCATCTTTTTTATACTTTTTATAACAAGTTTAAAAGGTATATGAAATATAAACTGCTAAAGTCTGATTCAAGAAAGGAAAAAAAAACAATACAAAACAAAAATGATATATGAATTAAATAAAAACTTGTTTGAAATTGGATAAACATTTTTGAGCGAAGTTGACGCGAACGAACGTTTTAAGGCTTATACGTAACGAATAGACGTAGAAGGTAGAACGGGTTAATAAAAAAAAATCACATTAGGGTATGTTTCTTAGGCTTATACGTAAGTTAAGGCGCCGATAAAGATGTGTTTAGAAGTCGTAGGGTAAAAGTTGAATGATCACTGTATGCGCGGTTATAATTGAGAGTGCGAGTGGATTGCAAATTGCGTGTGAGAGTGACTTCATCATCTTTTAACGAGCACGCTCGAATTTTCCATGATGACACTTATCAGTCGTCTTTTAAAAGCCTAAAATTATTGCCAAGATTTTTTTTACGAATAAAATAATAAGTTTCTTCTCAATCGTTTGAATCCGTCATATAAATCATTTCAAACTTTTCATCTGTCGACCAATCAAATTTTCGCGCATGCATGAAAGAACTTTTGATTGATCATTCAAATGATAGATCTTGATTGGTTGATTTTTTTAAGAACTTTTAAAATTAAAAAATCGATTGTAATTTTGTAGTTGCTAAATAAATGAAAATATTTCATTATAATGATTATTTGAATTATATCCGACTCGAGTGTGCTCAAATCAGCACCTTATCTCAACCTTCAAATAATTTATATTCGCGCGACAAACCAAACTTTATATCATCGATTATAGCGAACTGTATCATAAGCGAATGTTGTTCTATGACGCCGATCATTGCATCAATCACTGCAAGCCGCTGAAAATTACATTGGAAATCGTATGTAGTTCAGGCTACCCTTAAATTTGATAAACAATTTTTGTATCACAACATGACTAAAAAAAGGAACTAACAATAGAAACAAAGTAATTGCAGATGAAAGAATTTAAAAAAAGAATTTCTTACCAATGAGAAAACTGTTTCGTTTAAAAAATAACATCACAGTTGTATATGTTGGAGATTTTAAAATTGAAAGATAACCATTTACAAAATCTTGTAAGATTTACAATTCCAGTTATTCTTTTTTTATAAACCATTTTTGATGCACAAACACATTTGACGGAACTACATGAGTTGTTCAGTGTAACGAAAGCCTAAATCATGTAAATACAATGAAATTAATGACAAACGATGATTGAAAAATTAATATGTTAAAATATTTGTAAAGCTTTTTATTTTTTGTCTGGAGTTTGTCCGGTGTTGTCGTTATTGCTTCAAAACAGAGTCTCCCATGCGTTGAAATCGATTTTATAATTCGCGGGTGCCAATTGCGTCTTCGCGCCAAGTTTTACCGAAATCGAGCGGCTGCGTTTCAGATAAATGCATGGCACCCCTACAGTGTTTTGTAATTTGCTTTCTCTCGCGAGAAATGCAATGACACATCAATTTACGACTTTATGACGTGAAATATGGTTTCTTTGTTTGTAGTTCTAAGATCTGCATTACTGTAAGATAAATAATTGACCCAAAAAAAGCAAGTGTTTGTTCCTAGTTGCGCCATCTGTATGAAGCTCCGTGACGACTAAGTTAAACAAAAAAAAAAAAGAATACAAAAAATATATATAAATTCAATTATACATATATATTATACGTATATAAAATCTTATATATATGAACAGATATATATGAAAAATATAGATCCGGAATCATGCACAAAAAGATATCGAAATCCCGCTTTGTATGGGATAATACTTCTGTGCATCAAACGACACGTTATCATATAAAAAAATTTGAACAGAATTTTTTCGAAACAACTCGAAGTTAAGAAGAAATTAATTAAGCAAATGACAAATTAATGACAACAAGCACTATTCGAAATGTATGACAAAAAATAAATATATATATTGTAGAACAATATGGCACCCGCGGAACGTGGGTACATATAGCTACGCAAGAACAAATCTATCAACCAATCTTGTAATCATTCCATTACGTATTGTATTAAGGTTTAGCGCGAACGATGTATTGTAAATCCATAGAAGTTATTATTATATCGTGAATTATTATGTAATAAATATTGTTGTTAACATAAAATGTATTGCATTTTATTCAACTTTCAACTAATCACATTCACGCATTCATCTGACTGATATTCAATTTAGATTGATACACCTATAAAAATCAAAATCACTTTATCTTTTAAATTGTTTATGACCCTATAAAATTGAACTCCACTCTGATCAATAGTTCATCCTTTTTGCAAGTCTTTTTTATTCAAAAACTGAATCACACATTAACTTAGCTCATCAGTATTCATAAAAATATTATAATCTTGTGCAAAAGTTTACATATGAGATATGTTCGTCATTAATAGATAATTGCTCTCTAAAATACGAAACGTCATAGCAAAAATAGTCTACAAAATAATTTAGAGATTACACGTTTTGCATCTGACAATTTTTGCATAATATAATATATGGTACAGAGAAGTAATACGTATTTAAGTTATATATAGGATCAACCAGGAAAAGATGAAGTGACACTCTGATTTTTTTTATTAAAAACTTGATTTGTTTACGATTTTATTTTATGTACGAGTTCATTAACTATTATAATAATTTACATTATCGATTATCAATATGGATTTTAAGACCAAAAAAGTTATTTGAAGTGTCAAAATTACTTCAACGGGCCACTTTTACCCTGGATGACCTATAATATATAAATGTGAGTGCTAAATAAAAATAAAGTAAATTATACTTGTGCATCAGATGCATTTCTTGATTCCTATACAGGGACAAAAATATATCGCACACATATGTGAGTAAATTTATTCGTGTATATTTTTTATTTATAATAAAATATCTATAAATTATTGTTGCTGTATGAGCCAATTATAAATTTTAAAATATATTTTTGTCCATGAATTTTCATAGTCGTTGTTGAGTATCATTATGAAACATTTTGTCTAGAATTCCTACATTTGTTATGATCAGTGCATAGTGACAATAAATCGCACTAAGTCGACGATATTTACATACGAAAAACGTGACAGATAATACAACGAGAAAATAACGAACAATTTTTGTTTTGCATATACAAAAAAAATATTGTTTCTTATCAAAGATGCTATCATTTCTAAACTTTAATGTTGTACATAAAATTAATCATTCTAATGTGCATTAAATAATTGTTGTCCACAATTGGACAAGGGATATAAAACTAACAGAATAAAATCTACTCAATGATAATATTAATTAGCTGTTTAAGCAAGCTTAATACTGGCGGGAGGACGATTGCTTCTGATTTGTCTGAAGCTGCTTTTTTGCGGGATGCCCTCGGGCGTATGGTTTGTGGGCGTTTGTTGACAGATAAAAGATTCCTCTTGCTCTGCAAAAAAAAAAAAAAATTGATTCATCAAAATACAAAATTATGTAATAGAGAAATTCAAAAACTTTTTTACATTATCTTTCATCATTTATAAAATTTCCATCTTACATCATGAATGAATTACAAATGTATAATTTCATCTAATCTTACATGTATATTTTGTAGAAATATTTTGTAAATTGAGTGAAAATAAGCTTACGTATGTGGGGTATCCTCGCCCATCAGAATGTAATCCGTTTCCGATGGATTGCACCAGCCTATCAGGTAGGAAAAGAGATTCGCGCAAGGCGCGGCCCAGAATCCGACTTTCGTCCCTATCGATTCGATGTAATAAGGAGTTACTTTGGTATGATCGCAGGATAATGTCTCTGAAAAAACAAACAAACAAAACTATAATATATTGAGATGTACATAAAATGTAAGATTATTATGTACATTATTGTTAGAAACATAACTTTGAAAGGATAAACTTACGAAGCAGAGACGTGGTTGCGCATCCTGGTTGACTGGACCCGCCATTGACATAAAAGTCCGCATGGCCATTTGGACCCCATTGTCCCAGGATGCCCGCCCCCGTGTGAATCACGTCCACAAAGTGTGCATCCGTCTCGTCCAGGTCCCTCGATCTGTTGCCGTTCATATAAAAGAATATCGTTGGATCGAGGCCTGGAAAGGGTCAGATCTACGCTTATTTTGTATCGAGTCAACCGACCCAACCATTCGTATTGATCATTTTTAAAGCCAAACCAAAATTTAGTACAAAATTGCAACTTGAATTTGATTTGCAAATAATTACCGGTGATTCTACCAAGCTTGTCATTAGGCAGGTAGTTTGCGACGAGACCAGCGATGTGAGCGCCAACGCTGTACCCAAGGATGTGTACTGTGGAGACAGGTGTACCCTTTGGATGGTCCCGCAAGTACCTGACTAACTGCGCTATGCATTGCGAACAAAAGTCCGGACCCCATTGTATTTGGGACAGGCAAGGTTCACGTACCAGCGAACCGTAGTCCACAATTATTATATTGTAGTCCCCTCTTGCAAAATATGCTGCAAAATATATTTTCTAATCAAATTACTACCCTTTAAACGATATCGCTATTAAAAATAGCGTCTTGATATAAGACAATTGAAATGCATAAATTTGTACAAAAAAGTACCGTTTCGAAGATCAGTACTGGGTGACAAATTCCTGCCTCCGCCAAATCCATGAATGACAATTTTCGTTGGATTTGAACTGTTGAAATGGGAGTTCTGCAATGACCTGAACCTTCTCACGTCCAAGAGCAAAGGATTTTTTTGCGTTTTTCTGAAACAAGATAATTATAATAATGATAAATAAGTATATAATAAATATTACTGAAATGAGTTCAGGCGCCAAATTGTTTACATCCAGATTGCACTGTATGCCTTGCATCGAGAAGAGTCTGTGCATGTTACGGAGAAAGGTGACACTATATCGAGGTCACTTTCAATCTTTGGCGCGAGCGATCGTGATCTTGAAAGTGAGAGTTTCTGACAAACCTTGCAAAAATAAGATCGCACATGCATGGTGTCTGATCAGATTACTCGGATCAATTCCACAAAAACTTGGGCGTTGGTTTTCTTATTTTCTTAAAACTTTCAATAAAAATATGTTTCCACTCACCTTGTGTACAAATAAAATTCGATCTGTGGATGAGGACAGGTAAACGGCGGTTTTGCACAGGATGTACTATTGAAAAGGTCCTGTAAGGTCTTGTTCTGCGCTGTTACTTGTCCTAAATTAATACAAATAAGTTGGTATTAAATTTAAATCTGCGGTTTCCCGCCAAAATCCGCTGAATTGGCTATTCATTGCGCAACTGACTTAAGTCAAATTTAATTTATTATAATCAATTCAATCAATAATTTATGCCAAATTCAATGATTTGATTAATTCTAGGTGATTAAATTTGAATAAATAACTTCAAATCCGTGTCCTAATTTTATTTCTTCAAAATTCAATACAAACAGAAAAACACGAATTGTTTGCAGAAGTGAATTGTAAACTGTAAAGCACATCAATAAAGATAAATTCAAACAGTATACTTTCTTCCGAACATTTTTTCTGCAAATATTTATGTTTATAAAAAGTCAACATTCTTGACTTGACTGGAAATCCCTGACAGTAAAAGTTCGATTGTAAATACTGCTCTTTGAACCCGCGGTTTTTTTTGTTTTCAATAAAATTACATCACTGATAACTGGAGCGTTTCAATGGTCAAGAAAATGGGTAAAGGACGGTCATCTGTCGTGTAAAACCGGTTCTTTTTATCTCGAGAGAAAAAAAATTGATGTGGCAACTCGTCTTCACTTTTAATTTTTGCAAAAAATGAATCGTCCTTTAAACAACAAATTTGCATGAAAATCGACTAATTATTGTAATGCGACGCGTTTTCGTTTTCGCACGAGCTCTAAATCATATAAAAACAAAACGATCTGACTCTCTCGCAGGACGAGAGAAGACGCATGTAATTATTCTTCACTTTCATCTGTCGCGATGCAGTAGTGAAATGCTGCGCGTGAAAGGTGACTATTTTCGAAAAAAAAAGTCAAAGACAAGTCGAACGGGAAACACATAATGGCACACTCGCAACGGAAGAGCGTTTACCGGAAATTCGGCAGAGGGCCGCTCGCTGTTACATCAATTAATCTACACTTTGTCTGTTAATTGCAATGCGTGTCGGACTCTTGATCGTCATTAGACATTCAATTATCGCACACACAACTCCTGTTGTTTAACGCTCTGTCTATATTTACCGTGTAAAAATGTCAATTGCAAGCGCAAAACAATGACAGATGAATGAAGTGTCTTCATTATATACTACGTTTGTAAAAAAAATTTTTGTTGAGCTCTGATTAAGCTCTGATGAGATTCTCTCTTCTCTTTTTAATTATAATAAAAAATGTTGACCCATTTAACAAACATTTTTTTGATTCGCATCAATTCACTGTTAATTAATTAATTTCATCATTAGAGTATTGTTAAACAAAAGTTTGTTTTATTTCCGTCCAAATGAATCTTAACTTGTTATTTATTCCTTACAGTACAAATTTACATGTTTCTTCAATGAATTTGATAAAATATGAATATAAACTTGCAGGTAGAAGCAATCTACTTGCTGCAAGTAGATTCTTAGATTTTTAATAGTATAGAAGCGAAAAAAGTTGAAATCGATTTTTTTAGTGTGTAATTTGTAGTTTAAAGAAAAAAAGACATGGAATTCAAAAGATTTGTACCATTTAAGTACATACTGTTTCGTAAAAGAAAAAGTTGAAATAACTCTAGAACATTCATTAGGAAAACTAAGTGCTGTATCAATAAATAAACAGTTTCTAATTATTTGCCTGATCGTTTGTCACTCATAATTTAATCGCTGATAAGTGGATTTTTTGCGGTTTATGATTGTTCATTATTATAATAAACCTTTATTTTATCTGTTATAAATAAACATTTTCCTTGGAAAATAAAAAATGAAAATGAAAAACAAAAAATATTAATTTTTGAATAAAATTTACTTCATTATAAATAAATGTTTGTAGTTGAAACTTAAATGGAAATATTCAAAAACAACCGGGAAAATGGAGATTTCCTATTTGTTTAGAAAAAAGCGCGAATTTCAAATTAGCCGGGCGTGAGCGCCTTTTGAAACAGATGAAAGAAAATGATGCGATGTTTAAATGTATCTTCGGTACTTACTGTATTGATAAACAAAAAAGAACAGCAGAAGAAGAGCCACGACACTGCCCGCCATCGCCCGCACTCTCGCAGTCTATGATATAACATCGAACAGTACGATTGCGGATGAAAAATCAGTAAAAGTGAATCCTGTGTTGCGTGCGAATACAAAATGCAGAGCCATCGGAAGCCCGGAGAATTTAGAAAGTCGCGGGCGCTTCTCCGTTTGCGTCCTCGCCGGGCGGCGCGCGTTCGAGACCGAGTCCGTGACCGCTGGACAAATGCACGCTATCTGAGACAGCAGCACGCGAGCGGCCCATGTTAAATCACGAGTTTAAATCGAGTGGATTCGGGCCCGCGGTGGGGCCCAGCTTTTGTGTTCGCGTCGCGCTTCTCTGATCAGCAATGAGGGCGCTTTTCATGTCCAGCGAATCTAATATTCCAAATTAGACTTTTTTTAATCATCCATAAGAATTTTTTAATTCATGACTCTCACATTCTTTTCATCTCGTTTTTCATTCCATTTTTTATCAATTTTTTTACGAATTGAAGCCTGATCAAAAAATTTGATAATTATTGAATCATTTGTTTGTTTGTCTGATGTAAAGAGTGATTTATATACAATTTTTTATAAGAAATTGCAAAATTTTAACATTGTAAAAGATGTTTTATTAACTTGTAATCAAATTTTGAAATGAAAAAAAGGAGGAAACTGTGAAGAAATGGATGTTCCTGTCCGAAGAGAATGAATCTTACTTACATCATCTTTAATTTGACCTTCTGTTCATGAGCGTATAATAAAATCCTGCTAAATTATTAAAAGTGTAGCATCTAATAACAGACCATTACATCTTTCCACACAAATCTCACTACTTTTCCCATAAAAATGTGACTTAACTTCAGTCCCACATACCTTACATAAAAAGTTTTCTTTTGTCAACGACAATTACGGTGTTTTGCCGATTATATCAAAAGTACTCTCGGAAAAAGAAGTCCGGAACGAAGTCGAATTTAGCAAAAGTCAAGATTCTGCGGTAGATGTGCAATTAGATGGATTAAACAAGTTCCGACAACTGCTTTAGTTCTTGTTATGCACGCCCTAAATCCCATTCAAAACGTTTATATTGTACGAAATGCCTTTCTTTTTTCTTCGACACAATATTCGCGAAGCTCAAAAAATTAGCAAAATTAAAAAGTTGCACATATGTGCCACTGTGAATGAAACCTGTTATACATGTCAAGGTTGACGAACCAAACTTTAAGATTCGATCTGATCGGTTTCGGCACTCTATTACGAAATCTTTGAATGCCGATGATTCTTCTGCGAATACATTAGCATTGGCTTTTCATATCTGACGAGTATATAAAAAAGTTCTATTTTAAAATAGAAATAGAATTTCATTGAAATTGACACATTAATTTAATCCAATTTTTTCTTCAATTAAAGAAAGAAATACATTTTTTCAGGTTGACGAAATTAAAAAGCGAGCAATATTTTTGTGAAAAGAGAGGCTCACATTTTATTGTCAATGGCCATCGTATCTTTGCATTACACTCAAGTTACAATGTACGTACATATTTTACATAATCATTGATATAATAATTATTAACAAACCAGACAATACCGGTGAGTAACAATTCATAATCTAATCTGCGTTTTGTGAGTGGTTTGAGCGCATACACATCGACTGATTTTCGGGTGCGTTTGCACAGTCAAACCATTCCATTTAGATAATGTAGAGTTTCCAACGAAGGGGAAAATACATCATTGATGAATATAGATACACGATGTCGTATAACATTTTGAAATACAATCGATCTTTTAACACTGCTAATTCACTTACATCGCATTTATTAGCTTTCCATCTTCTTGTACGATTTTCGCAAGTACTCACAGAAATCTTCTTTTCCCCATGTACCTTACAAAAACGTACTCCTGTTCTTTATCTTCGAATGTCACATCATTGCTATCCTAAATTCTACTTGTAAGAAAAGAAAAACAAACTCTACTCTATACAAGTTTCGCATTAGATTGAACTGTTTAGTCGAGGATATTTTTTATTATGGAATTCAAATTCATGATGATTTTGGGTCGTTTAAATATGCAGCTCGATTTCAAAATGATATATATCTTATAGTGGCAAGAAAAAATATAGGAATCACACATTTTACAATTCTCTTTCTACGATAAATGCAACATAAATAATATGCAATTACACAGACACCATAGGTGTGCGATGAAAATGCGTAATATCGTGGTTCATTATTATTATTTTTTGCAAACAATTTTACACTTGACACTCTCACATTAGATAAAAGTTTTGACTTCTTAATTTATTCTTTTTTTTCCTCATGGATTTTTGAAAACAAAAACGGCTTTCAAAAAAATGTGTGAGCGCCAGTTGTGTCTTTTTTGACATTACTAAGTCTTTATTGTCCTTATAGCATAATTTCATTCACCTTTGATTTTATTGTCAACTTCATAATTGATTCTCCTGGAACAATTTAATATTAGCACGATTCTATATTTACAAAATAAATCTCCTATCCTATTGAATAAAAAGCTGTACTATAAATTTCACTGATTCTGTTCTTAAATTATTATTATTACTCGTCACAGACAAAAATTTGGAGTAAACATTGTTTCAAAGTTTTTGCTTTACGTTGAATCTAAACGACAATTCTGTTTTCTTTTCATGTCAAAACAGTTTAGTTAACTTTATGAATTTATTTCGATCAGTGTATAATTTTAGTACAACTTTTTTTTCTCGGTGTAAAGTTCATTTTCAAGCATTGAAACATTTATATAGATAAACTCATTACATTCATAAAACACATTGTTGAAGTTCTAATGACTTGAATTGTGAGCAGCCAACGATTATTCATATTATTCACTGCCACTTCATTACACGGCACGGTTATCCATTGTTCACGGATTTCTCATCAATGCAACAATACAATTTATACTCTAATTATATTTGCCCGGAGAAAGACTCAAATTATTGGTTGTTGGTCTCGCATCCGTAACTTGAACTATTCGTTTAATTGCAACTGCTGGATTCCATTTGCGTGACAACGAACCGGCGCGCGTTAAACAAATTTTTCTACCGTCAAATCTTTCGAAAAGAGAAAAAAAACATATGGCTAACCAACATATTTTGCAACATATGTTATGCAACCGCTTATTTACAAATTAAAAAAAAAAAAGAAAGCCAAATTGCAGCCCCACCGTGATTTCTCGCACTTTTCCAATGCATCAGGTTTCAGATATTTTTGTACAGTATTTCATTAACCTGTTACAAGCTTCTATTCAACATTTTGTTTCTCACAATTTGCACATTTTGAATTCCATCTATTCTACAATTTTATTTGTGTAAAATGGGCCCTGTCGAGGTGTTACATTTCTTCAAGAAATATAATAATCAACAACTAAGCCAAAATGCTTCTCCATCATCAGGACCAAAAATACAGACGCTTTTAATCGCAGTTTATTGTCAATGATTATTATTTGTTTTTTTTTTATTTTACGTATATTATTTGTCCCCGAGCCGGCCGACGATGTGCGATTACATCGAAACAAAAGTTTACTTTTAAAAAAAGTTATTGTCGTACAGAGTGATTAAATTGAAATGACAATTTTATTATAGTTATACAAATGATCTTTTATAATGTAAAAATCAACTAATGCAAACGCCATTCGCCTTTCAGCGCAATCCCGGGAACTTGTATATCGTATATATTTTATCTCAGAATTATTGTTCGAACAGCATTGCTTATCCTAAGCTTCCATTAATGATAATATTTTGTAATTAATATAATACTTCCGAAGATAAAGCATTGCGCTTTCCCTCTTGCTTGCACCATACCATATTATACCCCACAATAACGTTAGGCCAGCTACTACTTTAATGTGTTCATATTGAGTACATTAAGTTCTTTGTCACACAACTCATTCCCATATAAATTCGATCAAATAAACTTCCCAACATGAAAACGATCAACATCTACGATCAAAAAATCAATTCTCTTATCACATTCATGTAAATTTTTATATAAATATAATTCGTCGATTGTAAAATAAGCTAAGATTTTTTTTTTTAAACACTTAAAAAGTAAATCAGAGGAATCTTTTCTTGAATCACAGAATGTACACGCAACATGTAAAACTAAATGAATTATATCCCTACGTTCTCTAGAGCAAATAGTTTTTGTTTGATGTAAAATTATCACCATTTTGAAGAACAAGAGTAAAACTTCCATAGGTTCCACTGTAAATTTACAATCATGTTTCAAAATTACATCAAAGTTGTATAAATCTGTTTTCTGTAGGCTTCTTTTGAGTTTCTGTAGATACATGTTTGTAAATTTGTATAGGATTCGTCATGATGAATGCTTAAAAAATTATAATGTAAGTGTTCAACATACCTAAGCAATAATGCATGATGCATAGCAATTAAAATTGTTGGTACATTTTATTGTCGGCTGTTTACGCAAAAGCGCAATTTATACTATCAACATCAACTATAAGATTTCAGTATGAATTTTGTGCTAAGAAATACAAAAAATTACGACTTTTTGATTGAATAAGATCTCTGAATTGTTCAATTTTACACTCAGCTTACACAAATTCAATTTGTATACAAATTTTCGTGAAGATCCACTGAAAAGTATAACTATACTTTATTGTCATTTTATTTATTAGACATTATGTATACATAAACGTTTTGTATACTGAGTGTAAATCATTTTGTAGATCGTATTCAATGAAAACAAATGAATAAAAAAAAAATCTATCCATCAGTATCCTCAATCAGATTGTATTTCATATTACAAAACCGGACTGGATGATGATTGAAGTATCATGAGGAGGAATTATTTGACCATAGATCGAAAAGTATTGCCTCGATTGACACTGACTAATATGCACAACACATTTGAATGGCACGATTTTGTGTGTTCACGACTAGAGTACAATTTTTTTCATTATTATTATTATATACATTCATAAGGATATATATAGCACTGAACTATATATATCAATTATATATAGGTCATATATACGACCTGGTCGTCGATAAACCTTTCAATATAGTATATTTAATATTTGCTCTGAAAAAGGTCTCGCGTAAATTGACTAATTTTTCTCTTTTCGGGCGACGCGCAAGCTTAATAATCTGCCCGGATGCTCTCGATATACATATTTATATATTTGTATTCTCACATGATGTGTAAATACATAAATATTCTATGTATCCAACGATTTTATTTTCCGTGTCCACATCGGCATAAATATTTCAATTCATAAACACAATTCTATTATCAATCTTCTGAATCAACCTTGTCATATATTACATTACACTGTAAAAAATAGTTTGTAAATTTACTTTTCACCTGCTTTAATTTTTAATGACTTTTTGTAAAATTACATTCATTTGATCCAATTCCAAACAAAATTATATTAATTTTACAGTTTTTCCATTAAAAATTTACATGATTTTTTCTGAATTTGCAAACTTTTTTTTACTGGGCAGTTACGATTTCCAATTTACATTAACGTTCGAGCGAATAAACGAAAAATCATGCTACAGCAAATTCCAAACTTAACGATAAACTTTCCGTGTCAATTTTCATAGATATAATTCTATATATGCGCTTCGTTTACAAGTATACAATACTTTCATTTCGTAATCACTAATATAACTTTCTTACAATACTTTCATACGTTTTGTTGATTTAGTGTTCTCATTTCTCTACTCCCTGTGTGTATGTCAGTGTCTTCCCCTCGAGTAATTGACAAAAACAACAGTTTAGACTCACCTCATCGCGTGACTATAATTTTTAAACTCAATCATAAAATTTCTGATAAATACATTTTCATCAATTACTCTCGTGATGCATCAAATTCTTTTTTTTATTTTTATCTGTATATGTTCTGTTTGTGTTTCGTATATATAATATATCTTTTATATATTTGTTATCTTTAATTTTTTTGATTTTCGATTACTTTCATAAGCTTTAGATTCAAAATACAAGTATTGCCTATGAGTTTAAGGTACCGAGTTTACTTTCATTCGGTCAATCTCTTTTTCAAACAATCAGTCTTCGAACGCGATCAGATCTATGAACATGCCCGATCAAAGTCAGCAAAATTTTCGTTATAATTTATTGCCGAAAATTCAGCACCCAAGTCGAAAAAATCGCGCTAAATCGAACTTCTCGGATAGTCCGAGTTATTGTCGTGCAAAATAAATCTTAATGAAAATAATATAATAATAATTATTCTCGTGGTGCGAACCGAACGATTTTATTGGGTCAATTTTTTGATTAGCACCATGGTTCTACTAAGAGAGTGTGCAAAGTTTAACAGTGCGTCTATTCAATTAAATTACTTTCATGTTTTTTTACAATACTTTCATTTTGATAGCTGCTTTAATGTTAGTTTAATGTAAACTAGTACTTTGGCGAAAACAAATTGTGCATCTTGTTATTGTCAGCACGAAAATAGCATATCGTAAAATAGTTTTGCGTTGAGTTGGTAACAAAGTGTAACCATCTTTTTTTTATATTGTCATGTGGGCGCTTATTGTTAGCGTAACGCCATTTATGATTATGCAGTAATTATTGCAACTCTTTCAATTAAATCTTAAATTACGGTAGAGTCGGTTTCTCCAAAAGTTATAACATTGTCTCCATAGAGATCTCCATCTAGATTTGTTTCGAAAAAAAATGAAAAAAAAATGGTTCATACTTCTAAAATAGATCTTATGGTGGCTCTTTAACAAGGATCATTCTCCATTAATTTAATAAACATGAGCAGGTTCATTTTTCATGTTATTGTCACAGAAATACTTTCAATTGGTTTTTTGTTATTTGTCAAGTAAGCTAGCATTCAAAAAACGTCGTTTCTTATAACTATAAACTTGCAAGGCCATAAAAGAAATATCAAAATTTGTGAAAAGATAGTTTCAATCATCTCACTCAATATTTCTAAATGCTCAGTTGAAGAAAATGAAAAATTTCTGAAAAAAGCATTTTTCATAGGCGCAAAATTATATTTTTGCTCAAGTACGAAAAGCACTTCTTTATCTTGACTTTTTTTCAACTGATCATATGCAACAAAAATTTCTAAGATATACATTTTTTTCGAAACAACGCCAACTGTTCTCTTAAGTCTAAACTTTCGACGATAAAAAAGTTACTTTCACAGTTGTTTAAGTTTTGATCATCTGCTGATTCTTATCGGTCACTTGACGATTGATATATCTTCTAATCTGACGATTACTTCGCTTATATGAAGACCAAATTGCTTGAGAAACTTTCATATAAAATCTCAAAACACCAACAACGAAACGATTACCGATTAACAATGAACAAAAAGAAAAACTTCTATAAAAGTTCGGTTCTACTTTGACACTACGATGAACTTTGCCGAACCGCAGTACGTTTGCTCAAGCTCTTGAGTCTCCACCTCGTTCACGTTCGATTGACATTTGTTTTTTTTTCTGATGCCCTGAAAGTTATGCATAATGATAAGTTTTGAAGCGATGCTCGTTACTTGAGTCTAGGCGAACCGGTTTAATTCCAGGATTGGTTTTGGACTACGTCATGGGAGTAGTCGTCCCTCGTGGCCGGTTGTACCATGCTGGTGCTCACGTCAGTGGCAAAGGGGTTCGTCGAATGGAAAGGATTGCTGTTCGTCTGCGTTGCGCCATAGTTTATTACCGTTTGCTTCTCATGATCCAGTGGTTGGGCTTGGGCATAGTAACCCCCTTGGTTTGGCGGCTGCTGCTGATCATACTCGTTCCAACCTTGATTCACGTCTCCTAGGGATGGTGCTCTCTGTTGACAATTATACTTTCAATGTAATTTCTCCAAAAATGTTGAAACGTTTTCAATAATGTTGAACAGCTTATTATCTATCTTTAACGAAAACTTACGATGAATTCGGTTTGTTGAGTATTTGGTGGAGGCGGCACTGGTGGTTTCGATTGATTTAGATCGTCCATAGGGTTCCAAGTCTTTTGCTGTTCTTCTAAGGCTGGGTCCGCCCAGGGTTGAAGTTCACCCGAACAGAAAAACGCATAGAAGGTCACACCGAAAAAGTGAACGCAAGCTGCTATGATGAAAACGTTTCTCCAGCTGTAGGGATCCTGTAACCATTATCGTCATTATTAAATATATGATTATCATCTAACTGTCATATTCTTGATTAACGATTAAAATTCTTACTTTGTTCTTTGTGATGTAGTCAACAAAGAAAGGCACCAGCAAACCAGCAATGGTACCTATTCCATTAGACATTCCCATCAAGATACTTGCATATTTTGGAGCGATGTCCAGATGGTTTACATTGAAACCAGAAATGGCAAAACCACTACACGCAACCCCGATGGTCAAAGCCATTGTACCAGCAGTGCCATTTTTATGTGTTGAAGCATTTGCCACGACGAGGAAGAAAATAGCTTCCATCCCGAAGCCTCCGCAGTTGAAAACTTTGCGAACGTTCGTCGTTGACATGATTCCTTGCTTTCTGAGGTGATCCGCCAGTAGACCGCCACAGGGCACTATTATCGTCATCAGCAAATGAGGTAACGAGCCCACCACGCCAGTCTGTAATTTATAAGACGGTCAAAGTTTTGGTAGTTAGTCATGAATCTTCATCTCTTATCAGAAGATTTGCCTTCAAAATGTAGACTCTAACTAGGACAGTCTGTCATTTCTTCTTCTTATGGTAAAGCATAATTGTACCTCGACCAGAGGCATCCCGAACGACTCGTGCATAAACCGTGCCTGAAATAGCACCAGCAAGTAAAAGTTCCAAGATCTGCAGAAGTTAGCAACGATAATAGCATGAACCGGCATTGACGTAAAAAACTTGCGCCACGGTGTTGAGGCAAATGTAGGTATCGCCTGCTGTACCTGTCCCTGACCCAGGGAATCCTCGATGTATCTGATCTCTTGTACTGAGATGCAAGGGTGTTTCGAAGGCTTTTCAAACACAAGCCACAGCCAAAAACAGTACCAGACCAAACCACAGGCGCCTGCAACGAGAACCAATATAAATCGGTTGGTATTGAACCTTACAGTACAAATAACTCATATTTTGTTAAAAATGCACGCAAAATACAGTTTTCTTAAGAGAAAAAAAGCAAAACACGTTGTTATCCTCTTTATAGGAAGCAAACTGTCTTAAAAGCCAAACTGCCTTTTGCTTTCTCTCTCTCTCTTTTAAGAGCAAAATCTGTGGTTTTGTTTGAATTTTTGATATAATACAATATCGTAAATAACGAGTGAGCAAAAGTTATCTGCCTTTATAAAGTAATAGCTCATTTTACTTTTTTTTTGTTATTTTACCGTAAAAATAAAACGATGTGGACCAGCCAAACCAGTTTCCAAGAATAGCGCTCAGTGGCATTCCTATGACAACAGCTGCGTAAGATCCGCAGAAGGCCATGGTAGCTAATCTAGACCTTTCTAAGGGTGGGGCCCAATATTTCCAAATTCCATGGCAAGCTGGATACGTGACACCCTGGAAAAAAAGTAACAAACATACAAATGAACTGTTTATCCTGTAACCCTTAACCCTTAAAATGTTCTCATGGAGTGATAAAAATAATTTTTCTTTTTCGTTTCTCAATATTAAATAAACAAAATCTGGGCCAAACAAAATCAAAAATTTCTTAAGTTTTTTTGCTGATAAACTACTTCAACTTTTCATTAAAATTAATCTGTAGAAAAAAAAAGAAATCGATTGAATACCAATAAATCCATAATACAATGGAATTCAAATATGCAAAACGCAACAGGTCTGTAAAGAGTGAATATTTTATCTATGATAGTAAGGAGGTTTCAGTGTTGAATGTAATTTTGAATCTTGAACTTACTTCAGCCAAACCCTTGCAGACTTGCACCGCCATGTCCACTATGGGATCAATAGCTAGAGCTCCCGGTACAAGCAAATTCAAAAAAGATGACACCGCGATCGCCAGGCCGAAGATCTTGTTAGCAGGGTAGAGTGAGGCGAGGAACCCTCCAGGTACTTGGGTGAGGAGGTACCCCCAGAAAAACGACGAATCTAGGGCGCTCTCCTGCGCGACTGTCCAGTTGAACATCATCGAACCAGCTGAAGTTTTGTTCTTCATCTGGATTTTCGCCATGCCCATGTTGCATCTCATTCCGAATGAAATTATAAAACCTTAAAGAAAAAGAATTTTTTGGATAAAGTACTTATTAAGGTAGTTCCATGTTGAGTGATTCATGGGAAAGATTTGCAGCTCACCTACACACGCTAATAGCGCTACTGTGTATCTTTTTGATAAACACGGACATTCTGGTTTACAGTATGTATCGATATGACGTAATGGGGGTCGTTCGGGCTCCATTGAGTCGAAAGATGCATGCCTACTATACCCTCTTTCATCTTCGAACCCTTTGTTTTCGTTTGGCATTGAGAATTCTTCATAGCCGCCTCCGTCAATTCTGCCTCCACCTCCACCACTTCTAAATTTACTGTTTCGGGTAACACAAAATGTTCATTCAGTCTATCTCATGACGTAAACATATGATTGCATTCGTATAAAAATAAAAATAATAAGTGTACCCATTACAAGAAGGTTTTTTTTTGATCAACACTTTTTACTTACTTTTGTTAATAATTGAAACACCATTGAGAGTTGAAAATAAGTTAAATTAATTTTTTTTTTTTTATATCAATGTTACTGCTGAAAATTCTGATAACGAGAGTCCTTTCGATAATGGGCGTATCTACTTTAAAAAGGAAATAATTTTATATTGCTATCGATATTTTTGATATGTTTGAATGGAAAATTCTTGGTGCAGTTTTTAAGTTTAATGAAAAAACTATGATTTTTTACTCTGCACATGCTTTCAATATAGAATCGAAAATGAAACCTTGATGTTGTGAAATTAATTAAAAATTGTATAACATGGAAACATACTCATTAAATTTTTGTACGACTTTCGTCGTGATATTGCCCGCGAAACCCGCCAGGGGGCCGAATCCGGACATTTTCCAATTATTGGGGTTGCTTCAGTCCACGTCTTATTACGAAAGCGTTGTTGATACGCAGCCCCTAAAATCAACGACACTCAGCATTAATGTTTTATCAGGTCTGAGTAATAGATTCAGGGAATCTTCAACAGACCACTAGAATTTAATTTAGAACCATTTTATAACCCATGAGATTTGTTATACACTTTCAGTGTGGTTCTTGTGCAAATTTTTCAACAAATATCTTTGTAGAACGAACATCAATGTGACAAAATGTGAAGAAATATCCGAGAGATTCTTTCTGTCTAGAAAAACGTTCCTTTTGCAAGATCAATAACAATGATCTGATCGCGTTTATGAAGCAATACTTTTTGATGTCGCCTGAGGACCCACCAAAAGCCGGCTCCAGTGACTCATTTCGTCACGCGAGGGTAACTCTCGAATGGGGATGTTTATTTCAAGTGGAGTCCTTTCGTTCGTAATCTCCAAGCCCTTGGGCTTCGTACTTTCTCTAACTAAAATAACTACCAAATAACTGCCTTTCGGTCTTATTAACTTTATTGCCCGAAATAATGGCATCCTAAAATTTTCAAGTGAATTAAAAAAGTTTATTTTAATTTTATAAAGAAATTTAATTCAAACATAAAACAAACATGTTATAAAATAAGATTACGAAATGAACAATAAAAATTCAAAATGAAAAACAAAGCTATAAAGTGGAAAATAAAAACCACAAAATGGAAAACAAAATAGTAAAATGCGAAATTATTTTCACTCTTTTTTAAAAAAAAAATTTGTAATAAAAGGGTTTGTGACTTTTAACTCTTGCATGTTTTGTAATCGTTCACTAATGTAAAAATCGAAAAGTCGTTTAGGAAAATATCGACCGCTCTGAGTGTCACGTGATGAATAAAAAGCATGACACGTGCCTGAGAGAAAATGGTACTTCATATTCTCGTTCTGAGGGTGCGAAGCTCGAATGGAGCATCGCGTGAAGTCGACAAGTTAATCATGAAAGGTGGTTGAGAAAAATCACGTGGAGCTGACGCTGATGTTCTTGGTTTTCCTTTTCTCCATTTGTGGGGCGATGATACACCCAGATTGAAATATATGCTATAAATTAACGTGAAACTTCCGCTTTAGGGGGTTCGAATGATTGACATGGTGTTAATTTGATTTGACTTTTATTATCAGGATTGAATGTTGCTTTGAGATGAATAAGGAATTGAATTATTATTCGTACTATGAATTGATTTAATACAAATTCTTTTCAATAACATTTAAGTGATAGCTTTTTAAGGTATAGAAATAAAGCAAAATTTCAAATAAGGAATATGAATTTTCATAAGCGTTTAAAATTCAAAAATTTTAATATGAATTCGATTTATACAACAAATAATCAACTTGTTTGCTCAAAAATTGTTTAGCCCAATTTAAAATTGGGCTAAAAAGATGGCCACTGTGATTCTTGGCGAAAGACTTTTTCGAAACCTAAGAAGTTTCGAACCAAAAGTTTTACAGCATTACTTTCGAAAAGTCATTCAAACGAAATCCAAAACGACGAAACAAAACTTCAGAAACCAATCCCTTGCTCCTAGGAATCCTTTTTTCGTATGTAACCCAATTCCGCGCAAAGTCGCACAATTGATTTTTCCAAAACGGAATTATGCACTTGAACCATCGCACCATAATTTACACCACCATCATACAAATTTTTGATACGTTCCACAACTTAATTTCTTCTGGTACCAAAAAAAAATCACTCTACAATTTCTTCCTGTAAATTGCACCCTTTTTGTATACAATTTGCACAATTATTGGTCCTTGAGCATTCCACTTGAAAATCGTTGACAAAATTTTCACTGGGTTGAAAAACTGTTAATTAAAAGCCAAAAAGTAATAATGACACTTTTTAAGTTGTTCAATTTAGGTTCAAAAAAATGTTTAAAACTAATAAACATTTGCACGAAACTAAAAGGGTCGGAATTAACTCACCAATAATTAAATCCAGATTGAAAAAGGTGCGGAGCGGGTTTGTAGAACGCGACGAGGACGTCGTTGCGACGTTGTCCTCGGTTCGGATGAGACGCGGACTAAATTGTGGCGCCCGGGGCGCCAGCGCATCGAAGTGAATGCGCGATTGGCCGAGCCGCAAGGCGCATCGATATCGCCGGCCAACCGGCTCCAGGGGCACCCTTTTTGGATCGACCCCAGGCGGGGCTTCGACTTGTCATTTACCAAAATAGTAATCACAATCTCAGTTACAATTGCTACTTTGTAAACGCACAACTGTCCCGCGAAACTCGTTCTTAAACTTGCGTGCGGAATCAAAAAGTAATCGGGTTTTTTGCATACATTTTATTTGATATGAAATTTCTCTATATTGAAGTTCGTTCTATTATGACAATATATATTTTTTATTCGTGATAAATAGTATATGGAAATAATAAATTGTTCATGTCAAAGTAAAACTTTTCGAAATATCATAATTTCAATAGATTTCTTGTATACAAAAATGTTATCAATCATAATTTTTTGTTTTGTCATCATTGTTCTATAACCATAATCAAGAGAGAATTATATTCGAATTTAAAATGTTTAACCAAAAAAACAGCATTTTTGCAAAGCTATGTTTGAATTAAGTCACATCATTAGATTAAATGATATTTTATATTCTATGAAATAAAAAGTCAAGCTTTAATATTTTTTTAATTGACAAAACGATTCCACAAAATAATAAACGGATGAAAAGAGTGAATAGAGATCATGGGGTCTGCCTCAGCTTTCCTAATACACACTTCAATTCGAGAACCGATGACAGAAAAGGTTTTCAGGATTTTCGAGGTGGCGACTTGATCCCTGAATAAATTGTCTACCCGAGGGGTTTGAACTTCGGTACACCTTTATTTTCGACATTGATTTCGATGTGGGATTGTTTTATTGATAGGACTTTTAAGAACAACAACGGATTACAGATGATTTACAGTAATCTCATAGTAATGCATGATTTATAAAAATTAAAAACTTAGTAAACAAATATACCAAAGATAACACGAAACGGTATATTTTAAATGAAAATAATGCTATTTCATCTGTTCACAAAACTTCATTAAGCTCAGATAAAACTCATTGAGTTTGTACTTCTTAGAGTTGCCCATGGCTGAATGCATTACATTCATTATTCTAGCTGTCGTGATTCTCACTATTATCGCGTTTATAAGATTTGCCCCTTCTTTATCTGTTTAATAAATTCAATTTCAATTGTTTTTCAAATAATTCAAATCGCAAAATAGAATAACTTTTTTTTTCAAATTTAGAAAAAGTCCAAATTTTCATCTTGATGTTGAATATTTTATTTATCAATCAAATGCGAATTTTTCGAAAAACAAGTCAGATAAATAATATCGTCAAAGTAAGATCGTCAAAAAATAAAGAGTAATAAAGTCATAACCACGCTGATTTGACTGACACGCTTATCGTGGCAAAATTAAAGTCAAACAGACAAAAATGATTTTTCATCGCAGACAGCTTAAGGCTGGGGGGAATTAGGCTCTCGCATTGTTACAAATACAGATTGAGGCTTTCGTAGGCACCCTTTGGCGTTGCCAGGAAACATCGATCGGTTGCTAGGAGTGGATGCTGCACCGCTCGATGCCTCATTTTCATCATCGAGCTTTCGTCTTAAACTTTACAGCTTTCACGGTCACTTTTGTGTTCTCGTTATTGATCTGCATAACCACTATAACCGCCCGTTAATCCGTTGTGATTAAATTACCTGTTTTGACCCAGTTCAACCGAACCACCCAGTCAAAACAATTAGCCCACCTTAATTCAAAGAAGTTCAATTTGTCCTGAGAGGATATTTTGTTCCCTTTAATTTCTACCTTTAAAGCAACAAAAATTTTTTTTTTTCAAGTCAGTTTAAGAAAACCTTTCAAAGAAGTTGGATCATCGTTCATTTTGTTACATGTACAAGATAAATAAATCTAAAAGGGGTTTAAAAGGACCCGATTACAAGTGTAAACATTTTTCTTGAAAGCGCGAGTCGAAGATGATCTCAGGCTCCACGTGTTGCTGTCCATTAAAAGCAGACTTGTGTTTCGCCCGATGACTGCACCTTTCCGGATGACTTTGGTTCTTCGAACTTGACCCGGCCGGTTGCGTGTCTGCTCGTCGACCCGATTTGTCGAACGAATCAGAACAGCAATGACAAGGCTCGTGGTTTTTATACTCCCGCAGCGAATGATACCTTGCCGATCGATTTTCATCTGGCAACGCGCAGACAGTTCGACGCCTTTCAACGTTTCGCATTCCCATCGTGCCGCCGTACTCTATATCGCAATCAACGCATCTCGTTTCCTCATTCCTATAACAGCCTGTAAAACGCCTTGAAAAAAGAAATAAAGTTGTTGGTTCAAAAATAAGTCATCCAAATACAAAATACTTCCTTCTGATCTTACCAACAGCGATTCCAACAAATTTTCAACAAAAAATGTACTAAAACTATTTTGGTATTTTAGATAATGATTATATGAATGATATATAATTATTATATGAATGGATGATCAAATTTTTAGAAATTTACCTTGATGACCTTGGCGAAAACCGTTTCGTAGAGCACCAAGACTCGACGTCAGCATAGCTGTCAGACGAGATAGATGTGTTTATAGAACGACTATAAATGGTCAGACAGTCCCTCGTATACGAAGAATAAATCTCCGAATCGTCCTCCCTTGCAGACTTGATAAAATGTGTCTGAATGTAAGACGAATTGTTTTCGTTCTCACAAACACAGGATCTTCTTTTGCAATAACGAATCCGGGATTTTCTGTAGTTGCTCCTCGGACGGACGACTTTTCTTTGCGTGCTGGATTTTTGAAATAACTCACAGCTACCGCCAGCTAAACGTTGGCTCACTTGAGTCTGCACACTGTTCAACACAAAAACATTAATTTGCCTTTAAAAAAAACAACTTCAAACACTTAAAATAGATATACACTCATATTAATTACTTTATATCTGTAGGTTTCTTGATACAAGAAATGAAAGGTTTTCGGTCCAACCTTGGAGAACAGTGGCAATCCTCGTATGAGCTGTCAAAAATTTTCAAATTCGGCGGATCTTGGAAGCCATCACGACAGTTGCCTTTTCGTTTGTTGTTGTCAGATGATTCCTCGTCTCTTTCGGTCAAGACCTTGTAGACCATATCCCTAATTACGTGCGTAAAGGGTAAGCATAAAAAGTCAGCAATGACGGATCGCTTCGTCTTGTACTCTTTTTTCCGGGACTTTTTTCTTCTTTTTCTTCTGACCTTTTTTTTGACGGGATAGGCGATCTTTTTGCTAGATGAGACATTAATTGGCCTACTCGCTGTTTCATTTTTGCATTCATATATCTTTGAGATGGACGAACGAAGTTTTGAATTTTTTTCAAAACTAGAAAACTTTTGAACTGAGATGCCCGTGTTCTTTACGATCGGATAGGCGAAATCCCCACTGGCATTCAAAGAATGCATCTTGGTTTTCATACTAGGGTTCAAACATTTGCAAATGTTTTTCAAGTGCTTCTCTGAAACTCGACGGGACACTTCTTTGTGTGAGACTTGTTTCGGTTCGGTTTGCAGTCCAATTGAATGAAAAGAAACATGTTCCAGACATTCAGGATATTCTTGATTTCTATCGCAGAGAATGGGACACAGCAGCTCCCGAATTTCTGTCATCAGTTCTGAATTATCAGCATCAACGTATGGGGATAGTTCTAGTCTAGCTACGACATCAAAAATGGACTCTGTCTCAGCATCCGGGACACACTTCACTTCGATATTTTCTTTTAGTTGTTTCTCTGACTTGATAGGACAACATGGCATTTCGTCTTCCGCAGCAAAATATGCTTCTTGGGATCTATCCAAACTGATGTCGAAGTAAACTTGAGATTTATTCAAACCAGTCTTCGAAGTTGAGGATTTATCCAAACTAATCTTTTCAAAGGCTTTTTCCGACGGTTGGAGCTTCAAGGTACATTGTAAATTTTCAAACCAGTTGGAGTCCGTGAAATTTTCATCCAAGGAGGTATTTTTCGGTTCATGAAATTCTGAATGAACATTTCTTAAACATATTCTAGATTTATTTCCAAAAGTATTCCTAGAAAATTTTTCACAATTGCATGTAACACAACCTTCAGCTTGGCGCCGTGTGTTGTGCAAAGTAATCTGAGATTTTCCAGAATAGATTTTGGATTTTGACGATTCTTGTCTCGGAGATTCTCTGAGTGATTGGTCTAAATGAGGACAAGTCATATGAGGGCTGGTGTGTGGAACTTCCTCAACTTCTCCACAATTGCATGTAGAATGATCTTCTAATTGGTCTCGTGGTGTAACGAGAAAAGTGCTCGACTTTTCCAAAGAAATACCTTTTGATTTCTCGTCGAAATCACGAGTCAAAGTCTCTTCTACTTTCTCTTGTGGTGTATTTCGCAAATTAGTGCAAGATTTTCCGAAATTAATTTTGGATCTTGAAGATTCACGACACATCTTTAAGCAGGTGCTTTTCATTTGGTTTTCGCGAACGCCTTGGAGAGCGTGCGCAGATTTATCGCACGGCGATTTTTGTAAATTATTGTAAGATTGCCTAACACAAATTCTGGATCCTGAAGAAAGTTGAGGCTTCTCAACAAAGGTACTTTTTACAGCTTTTTCACCACAGTCACATCTTGCGGTATCTTCTAATTTCTCTTCTAAAGCTGTCTCAGGTTTGCTGAAACAAGGTTGAAAAGGCTGAGACTTTTCCAAAACGATACCTTCTGATTTTTCTTCATTATCACATCTAAAAGCGTCTTCCGTCTTTGGTGTTGGGATGTTTCGTAAACTACTCTGAGATTTGTTGTTGTACACTTTAGGTATAGAAGATACTCGAGAAGTTTGTAAACAGGTGTGTTTTGTTTGGTCTCCGCAACTACATCGTAAAGTTTGTTCACATTTATCCTGAGATGAATTTTGCAGTCTATTGTAAGATTTCCTGACACAAATTCTGGATCCTGAAGAAAGTTGAGACTCCTCGTCATTGGTATCTTTTACAGTACCAGCCGATTTCTCAGGGATTTTTGTTTTCTCCTTGTAATCACACCGTGGAGAACTTTCTGACTTTTTTTGAAGAGTATTTTGTGCAGTACATTGACAATTGTCAGAAAAAGTCTTTGATCTTGAAGGAATTTGTGACTTTTCCAAAAAGGTACCTTTAGATTCTTCACTGCAGTCACATCTTGAAGAATCTTCTGACCAACTTAAAGGTGTACTGTGTAACAAATTTTGAGCTTTTGCAAACGAAATATTTCTCCAAGGCGTTTGAGGTTTGTTTAAACTTGGTCTTTTTAAATCACAGTGAGAAACCTTATCATTGCCGCATGACGAGTTGTCTTCAAACTTTATCAGAGATGTTTGATTCAAATTACTTTTTTGCGGCCATCCGAAACAACTTTTTCTTGCAGCAGTTGAAGAATTTTCCAAGTTAGTTTTTGGATGCTCCCCACAATCACGCCTCGAGACATCTTCAGACTTTCCCAACGATTCATTTACGGTACTCAGAGATTTTTCAAAGCAGCTATTTCTTTTAGAAGTTCGAGGTTTTTCTGCATGTGATTTCCTTAAAGCCTCTGGAGACATTCCCTCACACCTTGATACGTCTTTACAATTTTCTAACTTAGAATTTAAATTACACTGGGATTTACCATAACAAGTATTTCTCGTAGAAGCTTGCAATTTATTCTGAGTACCAATTTGTAAACTCGGTAGTACTTCGCTGTCACTTTTCGGGCCTTCAGATTTCACTGGAGTACTTTTGAGAAATTGCGATTTACCGTGGCAGGTATTTCTTGTAGAAGCTTGCAATTTGTCAAAATTATATATTTTAAGACTTCTTTGCACTTCTTCATTGTCATTTGTCAGGATTTCGTTTTTCACCAGAGAAGTTTTGATCGCAGTTTCTTGCAATTTTTTTAAACAGCTACTATTGAAACTAGCTTGTGGTTGCTTGAGACAAGTAACTTTCGATGAGTTTTCCAATCGAAGACTCTCAGAAAGAACTTGCGATTTGTCAATACTTCTGAGATCGTTTCTAGGTAAACAAGATCTGTTTAAGGAACTCTTCAAAGTACCATGCGAATTTTTCAAAATGGAACTTTGCAGAATACCTTTTTGAGTATTCATCAAATCTTTGTTTCTCAGCGGATCATTTTTCGGAAGATCACTCTTTCCAAAGGAGAAACTTTTCAGAGTACCTTGCGGTTTCAGGCAAACATTCCTTGTACATGTTGACCCAAGGGAAATCTTCTTAATCGTACTTTCAGACTTATCTTGACAGTTTTCAGAATAATTTTGAGATTTTTCAACACTCCATTTCATTGAGACTTTCGACCTTTGTGGCGCACCGGAAGTAATCGCGGTGTTTCTAGAAGTGTTTTCAAGTTGCTCCACGGGTAACAATATTTTTGATTGGTTTGAAGTTACTGCCAAGTTTTCAACAGTGTCACACCTGATCTCCTCGCTGTAGTTTGCCTTCGACGTGTCATCATCTTCTTTGATGATGATGCTCACATAAGAAACCTGCTTTTTACCCTCAATATTTTCCTCCTCTCCCGCGTTATTATTTCGTGGTTTGCTACCACAGCTGTGCTCTTCTTTTTCACTTTCTTCATGTTTAGTAAACGAGCTAAATTTTCTGGACCTTAACGATCTCGATCTCAAAGAAGAGATCGATTTTTTCCTCAAATTTCTCGTCGATTCAGGCAACTCGTTTGCAATGTTACGAGTTTTGCTTATTTCTCTGCAATCCTTCGTGACCGAAAACAGAAAAGAAAAAAGTTGAACATACATAAAGAAAGAACATGTCGCAGAAACAAAATAAGATTCCACCTTTGATTGTCGCAATGTCTTATGCCTGCAGACCAGACAAGATGTCTTACAGGGATTGTTCATTCGTAGTGAATTTTCGCTGAGATTTTGCTCGACCGAGTGTGGCAAATCCTTGTTCGAACAGACGGACGTGCCTCGCAGCCATTCCAACTCCTCGTCAGGCAGGTCGTGACTAGCCGGCCGTTTCAAAGCTTTTCGCGTAAAAGCCGGATTTTCTGGAATCACGCTCTCTGTCAAAGACTCCGGCTTATCGTCCGCCGCGACTTGTAAACTCGACGGTGTTTTATTTCTTAAAAAATTTCACTACAATTGTACTCTCTTAGCAATCGTGTGACAAGTTATCTTATTTCTTTTTAACACCTGCGAGAAATCAAAAGTGCAATCAATTTCTTGCAGGTGAAATAATACTTTACAGTCATTTGTGTAAATTACATTTCAAGTTTACAATTTGACTTTTGAAGATTGCAATTTCATTGAACAAATTTACACAAAACTAGCTTATCAACGATATAAAACAGGATGAAAAACATGATCGTACGAAGTGTATTCGGAATTGATCCAGTAATCTTTCTCTCTGATGAAACTGTAAACGTTGGAGTTGGAGATCCAGTTGGACTCAAGTCCCATGAAATTAAAGTTTCTTTGGATCCTACTGAGTCGGTTATTAATAAGGATGGAATTGACGAAGCAAGGAATCAGTCCATCGCGAATGAGACAACTGATCATGTATTCCACTATTTCTTCTGCAGTACCACCTGATTTGTCTTTGACGCATAACTTATTCCTGGGTCTTATAAGATTTACCAGTGCCTCTATCAGTTTATTTAAAAAAGGCACCTGATCGCGATAGTCCCCATAGATGTAATTCTCAAGAAGTGAAGAAAAAAATTCTTCTAGATTGGAACTGTAGAGTGGTCGTAATCTTTTAGCATATAACTCGCACTCCTCGAGGAACTCGTTTTTACCGAAGTAGCTACAGGTCGTACTCTGAGGGATGAGTAGGTTACCAAATCAGTACAGATACAGCCTAGTTATAATTTCTACAGGGTTAACTATTTGTAACTTACCAGGATTTTTTCTAGGTCATTGTAGGGAAATGTCATGACCTCTTGACTCATACTACGAATTTGAAGAGGATGGATTCAGTTCGGCATTTCATCCTTGTGATGGATCTTTCAAAGACACGCACAACTGTCAAAGAAAAACCTCAAAAAAGCCAGGAGCTGTCAAAATCGAACCTTTTAAAAATATGTCATTCGGACAAATTCGAAACGAGAATTGTTTTTTTTTTATGTTGGAACAAAAAAGTGAATTATTTATTATTGCAACAATAAATTCGTCAGAAATGTTGTCAGCGAATGATTTTGAAATTCGATAATGTCATTATCAACCAATAATGATACAATGATAACGTGATTAAAATTTTGAGGTAGTAATTTTTCTAAGAAAAAGAACAGTTCAGTTTACAAGCTCCCAGTTGCGCGAGTGCAAGCATGCAATCAATAGGATGAACGTCTAGGAGAGGACAAGATTGAAATTATCTTCAATTTAAGGAAACGGTTCGCTTTCTGAAGACTTTGACAGTGAGAGTATAAATGGACGTAGACATTCTCATTTCTGGGGTTCAGGGTGAGGCGGTAGCTCATTCAAAAGAGAGGAGGAGTATTTCAGGATCAATACTCGCGACGCCGAGAAGCGGTCCAGCGTAATATTTTTCGTCCCGCTCAGCATCAATGATGTTTGCAGCCGACCGCTGCCCGTCACTCATCTCAACGAGGCTCGATGCCCTTTCATGCCGGCTTGTCCCAAAGGGAGAAAGGGGTTTCAAAGCCGAGAAAAAAATTATCTAATCTACCCCTTTTTGCTGGGTTGAGTGAAAAAAGAAAAAATGCCGCGATGCTCTTTTTGATGCTGCATAACAAATAGGTACTGATGTAATTAAGGTGCAGAAATAAAATATAATTCTTGATGGACATTAAGTAAATTTACAATTTTATTCCATTAGAGTAATAGAATGAGAATGATGGAGTAACACTGAGGAGAGAATATAGTCAATTAACTTGTTATCTCGTTAAAAAGGCATTACACCCTGTGACTAATTTGTTTTAAATATTAGTTGGTTTTAGATATGAATCCCATTCTCTTTTTATTCCTTATTCGAAAAAAAGAAAAAAAAATGTGTTTAAAATTGTTTCAAGTATGTTTTTAGTAAAAGTGACGAATAAAAATGTGAAATCAAAAATGATACAAATATAAAACGACCTCGTATCAGTTGCAAACATAGAAGGAAAGTTTATCATACATTTACAAATAGGTTGAGACCCTTTGATCGTAGCGACCCTCGCTCGTGATAAATTACATTTCGCTACCTTTCTATACTAGAGAGCATGAAAACGCAGGGTTTACCAAATCGACGCAAAGCGCCACTTATATAAATTGACAACTTTAACACACAACCACTCTACAATTTTGCTACATCTAACTAGTAATAAAATTTTCTGACAACGAAAACCGTACTATTAATGATTCACTAGGTTTTGTAGTCTTTGTTCACTTCTTTTGTAATAAATTATTCAATCAAATGTCAAGTAGTAAGATTTGATATATTTCAAGTAGTATAAGTCAATGTAAAAACTAAAAGTAAACAACAATTGAAATGCTATTCAAAGAATCAAATCATTGTAGCATTTATCATTTGAAAATACAAATTTACTTCTATTAGATTAAAAAAATATATTTTGGTCTAAAAGATTCAAATAAATGCTTTGTTTTTATGGAAAAATTTCATTCATCATTTCACTTTTCATGTTGCCCAAAATCGACCTTTACGTTTACCAATGTAGGCTGAGGAGAGAAACGAAGGAAGGTAAAAGCGATGGTGTCACTTTTATTTGCCTTTGCTTCGATCAATACTTTGGTATCAAGCTCGACCGTCCGGTGCGCTATCACAAGCTCGGGGAACCTGCGTACACGCAGTTTTCATCGACAGCACCGAACTTTTGCTGCATCATTTTAGCTGACACAAATTTCTCTTCTTGTGTAACACCTTCATCACGCAGTTCCTATAATTCAACTCTTTTTGGTTACTGAATCACCGGTTACGAAGCAAATCAACCAGGTAATATAGTCATCCTTAAACGAAAATTACTTAGAATGACTTTCAAATACTTCGTCTGATGCGTAGAATCAATTTTCAAAATTTTTCTCAGCCTGTTAGATTATTTTTTCTTTTCTTTCAATGTTTTAATTTTGTAATTTAAAATATTTTTGTTTGCTTACAGATTGCCATGATAATTTTTGAGGTATTAATTCCGTTTCTAGCTGTTGCTCAGGCTACAAAATTCATGTCTCCTTTAGAGGTAAAATCTAATGAAACAAAAAAGAAAATGAAAAAAAGAATTGAAATAATAAAGTTGATCAATTTTTAAAATTATTTTATGTAAAAGGATGCAGCAGCAAGGTACTATTCTAGAGATGCGGATCTTCTGCGAATATCCTTACGCAACATCATTGATGAAATCGGAAGCGACCTAGAAGAACCGGCTAACTCTTTCATGGACTACCAGGACGACTCTCAGAATTCCAATGAGTATGACAATTTAAAAGAAGTCCCGTTACCGATCGACTATGACCTGCAGGAAAGTCTGAATCCAAATCCCAGCATTAGAGACCAGGAATATTTGCGTCACAGTACCCTCTGGAGCTACCAGCATCCTCATCAGGTTGTTGGCAATCAAAAAATCCAGCAGGGCTTTAAGGGACTTAATGATAAGTCCAGCTTGCCTACTTATTGCACTCCACCAAATCCTTGCCCCGTTGGATATACCGGTAATTCAGAAAAATAAATGATAAATAAGATAAGAAATAAAGCAACCACTTAAAAAATTTGATAATTGTTTATTAACATAACAACAAAACGTTATTAATTCATTATATTAGCTGAAGATCACTGTTTGGAAGAATTTGAAAATACTGCAGCCTTCAGTCGCAACTTCCAAAATGCCCAGGATTGTATGTGCGATTCTGAGCACATGATTCAGTGTCCCAAAGATGATGAAAATTCAATCGAAAAGATTGAGCCCAATTATAATATTGTCGAACGATATGAGGTAATGAAACAAATCATAGTATCATAGCAATGAAGATTTCAAATTCCATAACATTATATTGCTTTTCAGGAAAACAACCCTTACTTCCGAGGCGAGAAGCTTCCAATCGCTGCTAAAAAGGGTTTGAATGTGATTTATTAAGGATTAAAATTTCATGTCTTTTAAGATTAAAAAAGTTATATTTCAAATTATATATATTTAACAAATGAAAAAGTATGTAATGTTACAAGAATCAAATTTTAAAAATCACAAAACATTGATAACACAAAAGTTGCTGTGCAATTTCTTTTACTTGTTGAAGATTGAAATATTGAAGTTGGATTGACTTGAAAATAGTAAATAAAATGATGGACTATGTTTCTCTTTCTGAGTGTATAAAACATTTTGGGGGAAAAGGGTTTTCAATAAAAACTGGAAATATTTTTCAAATACAACCAAAGTATTTTTCTTTTACAAAAATTCATTTTTTCAAAGTTTTCAGGTAACAAACGTATACGCACATTTCGTACAACAACTAAGGAACGGTGTAAAAAATTACGTTCAAATATAGCAGACAAAAACTCATGAAGACAATATAAATTAATAATACGCAATTGAAAAGCGTTTTCATCGTTTCTGTACAGCTAGTCTGAGCCTAATTTTTCATTCTAGTTTAACATAGAACTTTTTAAAATAAAACTTAAAGACAAATATATACAGTTTTCAACCAATTCGAAGTCAATGAAATTATAATTTTAACTGTAATTACGATAGGAAAATATAAAATTGTGACAAATTCAATCACAAGTTTGAATATACACATTTCACTTATTCAATAAAAACAAAATTTTATTGTTTTTTGAAACTTTTGAGAATTGGATAGATGTTTGTCAAAGCTTCTTTTAATTCAGAACGATATTTAGCTCCTGAAAAGAAAATCATGGCTCATTTAGTTTATCCAAATAATTATAAAAAAAATATATCTACTTCGTTCATTAACAAAACAGTACCTGTTAGCACAATTTTTCCATTGACAAATATAAGTAAGACGACTCTTGGCATTATCATTCGGTAAATTAAACCTGCGTACAACTCAGGTTCATAATTAGAAAATTGTCCATGCATGTGGTTCAAGTTCTCCAGCTTGATAGGAAACTTCAAATCGGCAGTAGCGACAATGTTTTGTATTTTAAAATTCATAAATTTGACCTGAAAAAATATCCCCAAAATATGATTAAAATGTACAAACCAACATAATTAAAATATAACAGTGAATATAAATCAATGCATTAAAATACTAGGTCGGTTGAAAGTGTCTTCTTACCGGAAACCCAAGCTTTTGTATAATTCTAGCAAACTTGCGAGCAGCTAGATTGGATTCATCCTCGCTTCTTGCTCCAGTACAAACAAGTTTTCCTGATTTAAAAATGAGTGCTGTTGCTCGTGGATTCAAAATACGCATAATCAGTCCAGTGAAACGAGCAGGATTGTATTCGGAATTTCTTGTTCGAATGTTAATGTATGTAAGATTCAATTCCGTGCCAAGATTCACAGTTGATACCACATTTTGTAAGGTCGGCTCTAAATTTTCCGCTGTACTTAGAGCTGGTTGCATAGGTATCATCTGTGTTTGAGGATGCGAAACATTTGTTCGACCTGGCATTGGTGACTAAAAATTAAACAAAAAAAAATCAATCACAAAAGTGCAATGAAAACATTTAAATTCTCATTCAAAATGCTCAAGTACCGACAAGGATTGTTTAACACATTATGAATTTTCAATTTCAACATAATGACAGAAGTTTGTTTATCATTTTACAAAACTACAAAATAATTCAACGAATTTTGACAATTCTAGAGATGATACTGAAAATAAATGATGCAATGTCGATCATATTTTCACAATTGAATTAACAAAATTGAGTTTGAAAACAATCTATACTTCTTCTTTTTCTCTTTAATGGCTATGAGTGATGACTGCATATATATAAATGACTGATCTATATAAATAAATATTGATAACAAATGAAACCATAACCTTGTTAAGATAAACTCACCGTGGCAGGCGGTGCCATGGCACTCTCGTGAGCAGCATTTTTTGACGGGCTGCTCAAAATCCGCCTCAGCTCGTTGGACTCTTCGCTGTCACTATGCATGGACATTTTTTTCGCTATTTTTGTCACAAAATCACAAAAATGGACCAACTCAATGTTTCATACATGTCGCGTGTTACCATTTGTAATGAGAAAGGACGAAGGGGAGGTGGAAAAAGTTGGGTCGTGAAGTTAGCAGGAAAAGAAGGATTACTAATTTTAGCGGCAAATTGCACATTTTGAAAATTTGCATATTTTTAATATTTCAATGAAAACATATTTGATTATTATCAAAAAATTGATATTATTTTGTTTAATTAATTAAATGATGTCATTTTATAAAAGTGAAGTTTTGGAGGAAGTAACATGTTCAAAAAACCCTGTCACTTTGTGATACTATTGTTGCCCTTAGCAACGTTAAAATGAAGGCACTGCAAAGTTGTATTTAATTGTTTTTTTTTTATTGTAAAATGTTGAAAATCGTCAATGTAAAATGAACTTGACAAATGAAGAGAAGATCATCATTTTTGACATCTCCAAAAATGAAAGAAAACTGAATGAAGACTACAAAATTCTTCAAAGAAAACTGAAACAAAGATGGAAAATTATAGAGTATGCAAAAAAAATTTTGTTGAAAATATCTGTTGTATATTTTAATTCAATTTATGAAATATTTCAGAAATACGAGTGTTCTCTCACAAGAGTCTTTGGTAACTGGACAGATCCTGATCATTGCAGGACCGAGAAAAAAGTTTACAGAATCAGAGATGGATGCCATTCGTAAATTTTTGAATTCTGGAAAAAGTGTCCTGGTCATGTTGGGAGAAGGAGGCGAAAAGAAATTCGACACAAATATCAATTTTCTTCTGGAAGAGTTTGGGATCATGATTAACAATGGTATGATGATGCAAAATAAGACAATTGAAGAATACGCTGAAAAATAAATTACCGATACTAGTCTTACTCTAATAAAAATAAATTAAACATATAAGAAAATTGCTTTTCAGATTGTGTAATCAGGATGAATTATAACCAGGCTCTCCACCCAAAAGAGTGTTTAATTCACCAAGGAATGTCAAACAAATCAATCTGGTTGAAAGATCACAAAGATTATGAGTAAGAATTTAAAAAATAATCATTGAAATGAATCGCAACAATGTTGACTTTCCATGTAAAAATTGTTTAATGATTTTCAGAAAAAGCACTTTTCTATATCCATATGGTGCAACTCTAAACGTAATGAAACCTTCAATAGTAGCACTATCCAGCGGAACCCTTTCCATCCCAACGAATCGACCAATCTGTGCCTACTGCATGAACAACAACTCAGGAAAACTCGTAGTTCTAGGATCCTACAGAATTCTTAGCGATGCTTACATAGAGAAAGAAAAAAACGATGCCCTAAGAGAGATGATTTTTGACTTTCTATCTAATTCTACTATCAACAACACTGAAATTTTATCTGACGATGGAGATGTTAGTGAAAATTATATTCTTTATTCAAAAATTAAATGAGCTAACGAGAGAGTTTAGAGATCATTAATTTAAAATTAATTTTTCAGTATTGGGAGTACAACTTTGTGCCAGACATAACTCAGCAAGCAGATAATCCGAAAGTTTGCACTCAGGATTGGGACAACATAGATGTTCCTCATGAGTACTCGAAACTCTTCAAATACGATCTTTATTCCATTAACTTGAACATGGTACCAATGTGCATCCAGGACTATGAGCATTTGGGTGTAAAACACGAACCTCTGAATCTTATAAGGCCACAATTTGAAACTCCTTTACCACCAATACAAATCGCGGTAAAAGAAAAACTAAAATTAAATAAATTTTTGAATGATCGATTAACAAAACCGTTTTTCTAATTTTAATGAAAAATATTTCAGGTGTTTCCTCCAACATTCCAAGATCTGCCTCCACCAGCTTTAGAACTTTTCGATCTCGATGAAGCTTTCAGTTCAGATTCGTTAAAGTTGTCGCAGCTGACAAACAAGTACATGACAACGAAAGACCTCTCGGATGAAAAAGAGATGGACTATTACATTCGAGAATTCGGAGCACTGATGAGAATAAACAACTCGGAAACTCTCTCAGCTAAGGAAGTATTACACCAAGTGTTTGTTAAGATTAGCAGTTACAAAGCGACGCACAACTGAAAGAAATTTTTATGCGAGATAAATAATAATTAAAAGTTGATTTAGTTATACATATGTAATCAAATTATATTTTCATTTTTATTCTTTAAGTGAGAACATTTTTACAGCTTTTGGTAAGAGCTTAATTTTCAGAGGTTTTAAATCAAACTCCTCGTTGTCAATGTAAAATGACCTTTCCTTGAACTCCTGTAAAAAATTAAAATAAATTAAAATTACTTGAACTGATTTGTGAATTAGATATTTACTTTTGTTTTACTTACAAAATCTTTGTCCATATGTAACTCAATTTCTTTAGCTTCTAATGTTTTATTTACAAGTGCCTTGTTTCCTTTTTCTCGACGCCATCCTTCAGCGATAAAATTAGTATAACTAGTCATACCTGGACCTAAAATAACAGAATTTTTATCATCAATTAAAAAGATCTTAATTATTTATCCGAGTTTTTGTTTCATATTTGACGTAATACCTAATTCTATTTTTATCGATGGAGGTGATTGATAGTTCGGCTTCAAGTTGTTTGTGAACAGGTGAAGTTCCGTTGCCGAAATCAGAATCTCGTTTATTTTCATACAGTTCTCGTTTGTTATTTGACTGTAATCTATGGTTTCTGGATCTGCAAAATAGATGATTTGTCATTATTCTTTTTCCTTTTTGTTAATTTAGAAAATCGTTTCATATACACTTAAACCTCTTAAATTATGTTAGCAAAGTAGCAATATGTTGGGTTTGAATTATTTGGGTTAAAAAATTATTTTTTTTTGAACAGACGAACGGGCGTCAGAGAGTTCTGGGCAGAGGGGGAAGTTTTTTTTGACCGCCGGAGGTAGTTGACGAGCGCGTGTGGCAACTCGTGTTAAAAAAAAACGAAGGAAACAGATAACAGAAAATCATCGAAAGGACATAGCGGTTGTTGTCGGACACCAGTGTTGTTCGTACGAAACCAGTGTGGAATAAAAATTAAATCTGCAAGAGGTCTTGTGACTAAGTGTAAGCGCGAAGAGAATAAGAGTGTATATTATCTTGACGAAGTGTAGAATTATTTTGGGACCACCTGACTGGAGACCCAGAGTTTCCAAACAATTAATACCTTTTTGCGTTCGAGGTATAAAAGCGTGCCACCACCTTTTTGTCGTCTCTTTTTTTTCAATAGCATGATGCTTTTCAAAACACTGCGAACATCCAGTGCATGGATCAGAATATCGGAGAGTGCAGTTGCAGTCCCAATTCAAGTCGCTTTTATGTCCGTTGAAAATATACGTTACATATCTAAAGAAATATACAGTTCAAACAGTTGTTTTTTAATTATTATATTCTTTTACTTGCAAAAGCAATTCTTTCTATAACTTTACTTTTTCAGAGGTCCCCAGTACCAGTACTTGTTAGTCCTTGAATGTGCATCTTTCCAAGCTCCCCATTCGATAGCTCCCACAGCATAAACTGCCTTTGAGTCACTTTCTTCATCCTTCTAATGAATTGAAGACATCAATTAGTTAAATTATTTAGATTTATTCAATCTATAATTAATTATTGGATAAAAACAACTCAAAAGTGTTGTTCCGAACTTTTGTCTTACAATTTTTATACGACTCAATTTGATAAATACCTCTAGGGGTTCAACTTCAACAATATCAACCATCTTTGTTGAATTTCGTATCACTGCCAAGGTTGCATCAACTATTATCTGTATATCATTCTTGTTCTCTTCTTCATTGTCAAACAATGAATCTGCGATCCTGTTATTGGAACCCAAAGGCAAAATTCCAACAGGACACTGTCTAACGAACGCCAGATCAGACTGGTACTTTCTCATCAGACCAGTGACCACATCAGACAATGTGCCATCTCCTCCTGCGACGAGTATTGCATCTGTCTGCGATTGCAGGTCAACAATCAACTGTCTTGCATGGTTTTCTGATTCTGTCTGAATTATGTTAACTGCTACTCCAGCTAAATTGAGCAGAGGCTCGCAGTATTTTTCAAACAGTTTTTTACATTTTCTGGAAAAAACAAAATAGTTGATGAAATACAAAAATAATTAAACTGAAATATACTTTTCAAATAAATTAGTAGTCGGGTTAGAATGTTTGTTCCCAAACAAAATCTGAATAGTTACCTTCGTTTAGCTATTGGATTTAAAATGACAGTTACATTTCTGGGTTTTTCATTTACAGACATAGGCATGTCTCCATATTTAACCACCTCTGTACAGTATTCTCTCATTAACTGTTCTGTGCTAAAAAGTTATAACAATAAAAAAATATCATAACAAAATAGGACAAATAATTTGCTGTTTAGAAAAAATGTCAAATTTGTAAAATATAATTGAGAAATATATTTTTCAACGCCTTTGATTTTGAGTTAATAAATAGAAAAATTAATAAAAGAATATTTACTTGTACTGTTCTATTCCATAATTGACACCATACGTCAGAGCAGATGCTCCAAAAAGTGATTTTTTCCAATTGTTTCTTATCACTTTAAAAAAATTGACAATTCGGGTAGCCATTGTTGTTATTCACTTAGAAACAACCAATTAAAAAATAAACACATACTTCTTTTCCTATAGTATTTTCAATTTTTGTACTTGAACATAAACATTTCATTAACCATACTGAATATAGCTGCAAAGAGGTTAACTTTTTTTGCAGCGAGAAAATAAGCATGGGTGTTGGGAGAAACATAACCTAAATCTAAATCATAACAAATGGCCTAGATACGGTTGTAACAATCGATTTGTCGATTTTAGTTTTATTTTTGTTTTCATTAGGAATAATTTTCAAGATGAATGATCGGTATATGTGGAATGACATCAATTTACGAGCACCACCTGACAGAACTTGGATTGTTGGCAAAAAGAATTTTGGTATGACAATATGTTGTTTAAATTTAATAAAAGACATTTTTCGTATTTTTAATTATTATCACATAAAATTTTTTTTAGACGTGAACACATTCAACAACATATCAAACAAAATTAAGAAAGATTTCGAATCACTAAAAATGTTGCATACAGAAGCTGCAATTCTCAGCAGATTGATTTACAGAATGAAGAGTAAATTTCGAAGTGACAGAGGTTTGAAGATGATGGAGAAAGTGAACAGAGCTCTGCTCAACTACTTGACGATAAATCTTGAAAAGGTTTTCATGAATTTCAAAGACTGCATTGAGGTGGAAGATGATGTTATCAAGGCACCTTCCAAACAAATGCTCCAGTTTCTTTTGATACGAATACAAGGTTTTGCCAAATTAATGAGCAGGGCTGAGAAGGTTGCACTTAATGCTGCTCATTTGCTCAAGTCCAGAATATGTATGGGACATGCTTGGACTGTTTCAAAGATTGCTTATTCTGTTATAAGTAGAATTTGGTATAAATCTCATTTAAACTGATCTTTTATTTGTCAATTTCAAGTTCAGAAGTTCAAAATTTGAGAAAATTTTTTTTTTTGTTCAAGGGTCCTGATACGCCACTTAATCAAGAAATCATGTAACTGGTATTATCATTTACACGAGTACCTGAACAAGTTCAAACTGATTGGAGTAGCCTGGATATCAGATGATTACATACTGCCGACAAATTTAAAAGACTGGCTCAATTTATCTTGGATCGACGAGCCACTACCAAAGTACTATAAATCATTGTTTCATGCAATTATTTTACTTCGGAATTTTATATCAATTGTCAAACCGGTTCCCTACAATCAATAACCTCAGTTAATTTTATAACTTTAAATGATATTTTTAATTGCTGTTTCAAACAGCAAACAGTCATTATTTTCAAATTATTTCGTCAAAAAACTGTATAAACATTGCAGTATTTTCTTTTTTTAGTATCCCAACTCAAGAAACTTTATTGCAATCTGTGTTGAACTCAATAAGAGTGTCTGATAATGAAGCAGAAGAAGGAGAGATAATGGAGTATGAGAGTTTGGGTCTGAATGTAACAGAAAAAGAGGAAAATGAAGTAGATAACTCGAAAAAAGATACAACTTTTGGCAGAAATAAAAAAGTGTTTGACGAGAGCGTTGACTGTGGAGGTAAAGTTTTACGAGTAGACATTTTTCAATGTAGCAAATAACCATATATGTGAGAATATAACTGTATACACAAATTGTTTTAGAGCGAATTAGTAGAGAAGAGTTCGAGTCTACTTCTGCAACACCCGGAACTTTGATTAAGTATGTTAATTTACTGGAAAGTTTATTTATAATCATTTTTAAGATGACATGTGTTTCTTAATATTTGTTTTATAATTAGGTCGAAGAAAAGTAAAAAACGTAAACTGGAAGGACAAGAGCAGATTGTCAAATACTCACCATCGTTGAAAAAAAAGAAGAAAAAATTCAAAATAAGAAACTAAAGAAAAAACAAGAGGAACTATATGTTCAAGTTCTTTTATCCATCATAATCGCGTGAATGAAACATACGTGAGTTTTTATAGTTCATATCACAACTTTTATTTGTAATACAAAACATACATTTTGTGAGCCCTGGTATTAAAACAGTTGTCAGATGTTGCTCGGAGTTTTACTGTAAAAAAATTCATCATTCGTCAATTTTAAAATCAAGAGAAACACCATCACCATTATAATTTGACAGAACTGTATAGAACATGCAAATGTTATATGAAAATTCAATTTCATTACTGGCCAATTTTGATGAAAATATAAATAATAAAAAAACGAATTTTCGGATGATGAACTGCAGTAAAAATTATGCAACTAATACCAACTCAAAATAAAAATAAACGATTCCAGAAAGCATACAATGAATTAGAATTGTAACATAGAATTATTATGAAGATGTGCTGCAGAGAAAGGCGAGAAAAGAAAATTCCAGATGATAAAGCTGGATCAATGACGAATGAAAGTTGTTACTTTTTTCCCTAGAGTATAAACAGAAACCATTCAAATTATCCATGCAAAAGCAAAGAAACTTATATTTAACAGAAAAATGTATTAACTATAAAAAAAAATTAACTTTACATTTAAATTTCCCGTGAAATAGAAAATATAGTTTTGTGAAAATTATTCATTACAATTACCTTCTTGGAACTAGCACCGACTTTACTCTTTTTAGTACCTCGAACCTTCTTCATCCTATTTTTCTTTTCCTTTCTCTGTTTTCTTGTCTGTTTTTGTTTCTCATATAAACCATGTCTGGCTAATCGATATTTTGGTTCAAACTTTTTTGCAAAATCCATGGTGTCATAAATAAGAGCGAACCCGCTGCTTTTTCCACCACCGAAGTTTGTTCGGAATCCAAAAGTAAAAATCACGTCTGGGGTTATTTTGTACATCTTGGCTAGTTTTTCACGAATATCATTTTTACTAACCGAGGGTTTTCCTGGGTGTAACACATCTACTACCTAAAAATAAAAGAATATACTAAAAACGTAATTCTATTTGAAAAATTGTATTAGTTTATTTGAAAAAAAAAAAAAAAATGATATACCATTTGTTTTCGACATAATAGCCGGTTGGTCATAAACTTCCTCGTTCGGATAGTAGCTGTACCGTCACTCTGAAAATAAATTTCGAGGTTATTATTTTACAACAATAATACAACTTACAGTGTAAAGTTAGAGTTCTAAATTCAATTTCTATCAAATTTTGAAATATTATTTTTTTAAATTCATATTGTTTTTTCTCTTGAAACCAGTTGACTTTTACAATTTGAAAGTCATTTTTACCATGGTTTAACTTTACTCTGCAAGTTGACAAAAATACTAATCGCGCATGCGCATTTAACAATTGTCATATTTTGTTAAGTAACTAAAAATGTACAATTTTAGGTTTTCCAATACAAAACATAAAAAAATAAATCATGATTTTTTATTTCTTTTTAATCAATAATTAAATAATTAAAAGATTAATTTTTATTTTAACAATTAATATTCAAATTCAATCTTTTCATTGTTGTTAACTTTTAATTAACATTTTCTTCATTCTAATTTTTTTTATTTCTTAAATGAATTTATGTTGATTTTGAATATGATATTCAGAATCGGTTCATGTTTTTTCCTACGGTGATATAATCCGTGACTTTAGTCACTTGATAGCATATCAGCATCAAAAGTAAATAAATAAAACGACAGAATTTTTAATCTGCATACGGAGCTGTTATCCAAGGATTGGATTTAGATAACTTTTTTAAATAATTTAATGATATGGTAAGTTTAAGATACCCGGCTTGAAACTTGAAACTGAGCATTTATTCGTAGTTGTCGATTTAACACGTACGCACACCGACGCAAGTGCTTGTCAAATTTTGGAGCAGGTGTTTAATGTCCACCACTCCCTTGTCATCGACCATTTTTTGATTGACAAAACAATCTTTGTACATTGTAAATATCCAATAGTTAGTCATTTTTTATTTTCAAGGATGTAATTGTCACCTTTTGATTTGTTGTCAAACCATAACCTCTAATATCACTTCAGATCTCACACACTGTTGTATATTTTAATTGTTGACATTTTGATTTGTTGTAATTATATTCCAAATTAAAAATGAATAAATAAATAGTTGGATTAATAATTCGTTTTTATTTTTATTTTGTTTTCACCATTTTAAAAGTCATTTAATTTTAAGAAAATTAAAGAAGAAACAAACTATCTAAAAAAAGTGATAGAGAAATAAAAATATTACCCTAATGAATGCAAACGAATGACGTAGAATGCAGTAGACAAATTTTAGTTAATCTAATGCCCGGTTACAATTGCATAATGTGTGAATTTTCCAATGGCATGGCTTGTAGATTGCTGTCTATTGTTCTTGGTAGGTATCTTTATTTTTCTCGCAGCCAATATCGTCAACGATGACAGGAATGGAGGAACAGGAAAAGCTACTCGAAGAAGCCATCGGCATTGTCAAAGTGCAAGCATTCAAGATGAAACACTGTTTGGACAATTCAAAGCTCATGGACGCACTCAAACACGCCTCAACCATGTTAGGGGAACTCAGAACTTCACTCCTCAGTCCAAAAAGCTATTACGAACTCTGTATCCTTTTCATAAAATTTAATTTTAATTTTAGAAACTAAAAATTGGTTTTAATCAAAAAAATTGAGTGAAAAATTAGGACTATTAAAATCCTTAACTAACAAATATTCAGATATGGCAGTTACAGACGAGTTGCAACATCTGGAACTTTACCTCCTCGATGAATTTCAAAGAGGAAGAAAAGTTGCTGATTTGTATGAATTAGTACAGTATGCTGGAAACATTGTACCAAGACTGTAAGTTGAATATAAACTAAAACATTGTGATTGTACGCACAAAATAATCAGATATTTGCAAAAATATTAGATATTTACAGATATTTATAAGTGTGTTCTTTGTATAACAAAATACCCTGTAGCTTCTTTCTCTCATGACCTTGAGGAACCAAGAAAGTATAATCGCACAATCTGCTTGTACCTTTTCAGAGCTATACAACAACACAAGTCATTTGTAGTTTTTATTATAGTTACTTTCCCGATAAAATATTCTAATTTCCTTATAGTCAGTTTCATGGCTTAAAATCAGAAAATATATCAATTCAAACATCTGACATTAGATGTCAAAGTAGATGCGAAATATTCTTAATTGTTGCAACAAAAATCTTTTTACCCGTATGGGACAAATAGAAAACATTTTTCTATTACACAAATCTTTTGATTATTTTGTCCAGTTACCAAAAACCGTAGCACAAACAAATGTAATACGAACGAAAATTAAAATTCTTTGTTCACAGTTACTTGCTCATAACAGTGGGATTAGTTTACATAAAAACTACCCCTGCCTACAAAAAGGACCTTCTGAGAGACCTGGTGGAGATGTGCAGAGGAGTGCAGCATCCTTTGAGGGGATTATTTTTACGAAATTATTTGCTCCAGTGTACTCGAAACATTTTGCCTGATGTTCCCGACGGTGGGGATGAAGAAGGAACTGTAAGGAGATAGGAAAAACCATCTTTATTATGTTTATTTTTATAAATGCGTTTATATGAAATTGCGATTGACGATTTTTAGGTTCGAGAGAGTATTGATTTTGTTTTGATGAATTTTGCTGAAATGAACAAATTGTGGGTGAGGATGCAACACCAAGGTCACAGCAGAGACCGAGAGCGAAGAGAAAAGGAACGTGAAGAGCTGAGGATATTAGTTGGTACTAATCTTGTTCGACTTAGTCAATTGGAATCCGTCAACTTGGACAAGTATAAAAAGGTGTGTTAGGCACATTTGTTTAAAAATAACATGTATCTTAATTTTAATTTGAATGTGTCAGTAATAATCTTTGGAAAAAATTACAGCTAGTATTACCAGGAATTTTAGAACAAGTTGTAAGTTGCAGAGATGCAATCGCCCAAGAATATTTAATGGAATGCATCATACAGGTAAAAAAAATAATATTGTTATTTTTTTTTTTTTTTTTTTTTTTTACATAATTAATCAATTTTGTTTGTCTTCATAAAGGTTTTTCCGGACGAATTTCATCTTCAAACTCTGAATGCTTTTCTGAAATCATGTGCTGAGTTACAAACTGGTGTCAACGTCAAGAACATTATAATATCATTGATTGATCGATTGGCAGCATTCAGTCAAAGATCAGACGGTGTCGGTGGTCCAGGGAGTCCTACTCAAGCTCCTGGCATACTCCAAGACGTTAAACTGTTCGATGTTTTTAGTGTACAAGTTGCTAGCATCATTCAGGTATTGCTATTCTTCACATCTTGTTTCTTTTTATCTTTTTACTCACATGATGATACAAAACACATCTGATAGTTTCTGTGATTATAAATCAGTTCTTTCCTTACTCACCTAGTTTGAATCTGATAAGAAAAGAATGCCAATTTCAATAACTCATGTGTCAATGTCATGTATTCAAAAGTCTTCTTCTGTTTCTAGACTCGTCAAGATATGCCATCAGAAGACATAGTTTCACTGCAAGTTGCTCTAATAAATCTTGCTCACAAATGTTATCCAGACAGAGTGGATTATGTGGATAAAGTTCTTCAAACGACCGTGCAAATTTTCCAGAAATTAAACATAGAGAAGTAAAACATACAATTTGAAATAAAAATAACAATGCATTATGCATATTCTAGAAATAGTAATTATAATTTATTTGTAATTTGTTCACAGACTTGAATATAACAGTGCAGTTTCTCGTGAGCTTTCTCGGCTCATGAAAATTCCACTTGACAATTATAAAAACATCTTAGTGGTATTAAAATTGGAATATTATACCCCTCTATTGGAATACTTTGACTACGAAGGTAGAAAAATGCTAGCAATATACATCATCACGAATATTCTTGACAACGAAACCATGATACCCACACAAGAGCATGTAGAGGCTGTCTTGCAAATGGTAGCTCCTTTGGTGCAAGACCAACCAGATCAACCCGGTGTTGAGGAGGATGCTGAAGATTTTGCTGAAGAACAAGGTCTTTTAGGAAGACTGATTCATCACTTCAAATCTGACACTGCTGACCAACAATATCTGATTTTGAGTGCAGCTCGAAAGTCTTTTAGTGCCGGAGGAAGCAAAAGAATCAAACACACCATACCTCCAATTGTATTTCAGGCATATCAGCTGGCTTTTACATACAAAAGTTTACAGGATCAAGTATGTTTATCGAAATTGTGTGAATTTGAATTAAATGTTTTAAGAAAAATGTGATTGAAAAACATCAAACTCTTTTCAGGATGAGATGTGGCAGAAAAAGTGTCACAAAATTTTTCAGTTCTGTCATGCTACGATAACTGCTCTAATGAAAGCTGAGCTCTCTGAATTGCCGCTCAGGCTGTTTCTTCAAGGTGCCATCGCAATCGGAGAGATACGTTATGATAATTATGAAAATGCAGCATACGAATTTATGAGCCAGGCATTTGCTATATATGAGGACGAAATCAGTGACTCGAAAGCGCAGCTGGCTGCCATCACTCTGATTATCGCTACATTTGAACAAATGAGTTGCTTCAGCGAGGAAAACGCAGAACCTGTTAGGAATCAGTGCGCTCTTTATGCGAGTAAACTTTTGCGAAAGCCAGACAAGTGCCGAGGTGTTGCAACCTGTTCACATATTTTCTGGTCTGGCAAGTCTTTGGCTACTAGTGGATCGGAAGTATGTTTTACCATATCTACAATTTTTAAACATAAACTTTAGTAGCAATAACAAAATTTTGAATCAAATTAATTTGAATGATTTTGCAAAATTTCAGATGCAAGATGGAGACAAAGTATTAGACTGCCTAAAAAAAGCGATAAAAATAGCGAGTCACTGCATGGACACATCAGTTCAGGTTCAATTATATATCGAATTGTTGAATCACTATTTATACTTTTATGAAAAAGGAAATACAGCTGTAAGTATTTTATTTTTGTTGACTACATTGCCTTGAGGGATTCTGCAACATTGATATTTTGTGTTGATTTCAGGTGACAATACAAATTTTGAATCAATTAATTGCTAAAATTAAGGCCGAGCTTCCGAACCTGGAAGTTAGCGAAGAGACTGAGCAAATAAAAAAACATTTGGTCAACACTTTGGACCATGCAAGAAATCGCATGGAATCTCCAGAACCTGACGCCGCTTTGTATCAGGGACTTGTTATTTCTGGAGTTGCCGGCGCATATTAAAAAGATTTATAAATTTGTACATATAATAATGCATGTAGCATAAGTTATGTTAGAATGAATAAGTGTAAAAATTTTTTATTGATAATCGTTTATAGAGAAAAATAATGTATTTCTAAATAGACAGACAATTTTAACTGTTGAACATGTTCGTGTAATTTTAAAAAGTTAAACGTGTGTGATTTTGCTACTATTACAAGAAAGTAAAATACAAAATCCAGAATGAAGAATATAAGGAATAGTCAAGGAGGATTATTAATTTCTTTTATTCATACAAATGAATAATACATTTTTCATATATTCTATTTTATTAAAAAAATACCATAGTGTCGTGCGTTATAAAAAGACCGACCGCTGGGTAACGTAAATTATAATATTTTCATTTCTTCTCTCACGGTCAGTTCTTTTTTCATTCATATAGCCTATACTTTACATCTTTGTAAATTCAATAAACACATCCTTTCGTTTTCCAGCGAGAGAAGAGTTTTTAAATCAAAAAAGAAACAAATATAACACAACAAATTTATAAATCATAATTACAAACAGAGGTAACATAATTATAATCCAAACAAAAAAGTATATAATTGTTATAAATTTAAATTCCAAACAATGAGTTATATCCACGAATACCATTTCAATGACATCAAGTTTGAAAGTCTTTTCACAAACAAATCTAAAATGTCAGACTTTGCATCAGCATCACTAGTATTATGATTAATCTAATACATTTTTCACTAACGGCTAAAACATAAATACAATATTTTACTCTACTTCATCCGATACTAAAACTACGCAAGGGATATCTAAATCACCTTTAATGCGCGCTTAGTTTTATTTCTCTTTGCAATTCAACTAGACCATTTGATCCAAACATTACAAACTATAAGCAAAGCTCAATTTTTTTTCTATCCTGGAAGACTTTTGCAACTTCTTCTGTTCCGACTTATGGCTTTTTTTAATTTTGTTATAACTACCTTTGATTTTAAGCTTATCAATTAAAACTAAAACTTTAGGTGCAGCTTTGACAACACTGCTATCCGTGGAATTTGCATCTTGACTGTCGTTTAACTTTGATACGACTTTCAACCGCTTTGACCCCTGCTTGACCATAGAAGTTTCTTCTACAGCTTTCTTGGTTCCCGTTTTCTTCATAGCTTTTGGTTTCACGGCATTTCGAAGTTGAACCTTCTTTGTCTTTTGACTACGCAGTTGAGCAGCGACAATTTTTGATACAACTGGATTGTTCACCATGTCGTTTCCCACCGAACTTTTACTGGGTTTTCGACTTGGAGTCTTCCTGACGGGTTTCTTTCCCTTCATTTTTTTTATAGTCATGCACATGGGCGTGGTTTGACGACTGATGCAAGATTTTTTGCTGGTGATCCCAGTTTTCTCAGGCTCTTTTATGTTCTCTATTGAAACTGGATTTAATTTTAGCACTGACGGCTCTGAGTTTACAGTCTCTACAGTGTTGTCCTGAAAAATTGTTTCATGAGCTGCATTCGTAACTTACAAACTCTTTTTCATATATGATTTTTTTCGACTTCAAAAAAAGGTGCAATTAAAATGAACCCACTGAAATACTCTTGTACAGTTCACGTTTATCTAGTTTATTTTTCTAGGTAGCTTGCAAAAAATAGTCAATTCTGCGATCTGATTTGGAGAAATAAAATCAAAAGAAAATAAACCGTGTGCTATTATAAATTTGAATTTATTTTTACAGGTAGTAAATGTGATTTATACATACAATAAAATTACACATCTTTATTAGTTGTACACTTGGAATAAATTTTGTTCAATTTGTTTTTATCCAATAGTTGTTCATGAAAAGGTGCTTCACAGACTGATAACAGTTATCTTAACATTTAGTAAAACACAAAATATTTTGAATGCGCTGAAATGTAACTGACTAATTGAAAATAAGCATGAAATAATTTTGCAGCCACGTCATTATGGCTCGACTAGTAACGTAGAAAAATTAATGTATAACATTGATATTCAATAATGGGTTTATGAAAAAGATTCAGTGCATTTTTTATGGTGGCTATCTGGAATAACCAATCAATTCTATTAGTTAGAAAAATGTTATTGAATTAAATTTGATGATTTTATCAATTTATTTTCATCGTAACTACATGGACAAAGTAAATCAAATGCCAACTTTGATTACAATAGAAAATGCAATAAAAATGGATCACTATAAAATGCAACAAAATAAAAAAGCAATGATTTATAATTTATCTTAGGTCAATAATTCCAAAAATTATTATACAGTCAACCAATTTTTCTCAGAAAACCACCACATCTAAGAGCAGTGTTTCTTTCAATTTTCATATATTTTATTGATATTGACTTTTTTTTGATACACTAAATGAACACAAAACATGGAAAGTCTAGAAGAAGACAAAAATAAAAGTATCACAAAATTTTTCACCCATGGATTAACCAAGATCTAACATAATATCACATTAATAGTATAACGGACCTCTCTAAAAAAATAACTGTTTTAAGTTTTGAAAAAAATCAAAACGACTACTCAAAAATAATTCACTCAAAAATATTTAATTTTTGTGAAAAATGTTCAACTTTACATTTAGAAAGTACTGTTGATAGATTTGTGATTCAACTTTACCTTGTGAAATCGCTTGTTCAATGATACAGTAAAATTATTTACATAAGTCATTTTCAGATATGATTTGATTCCACGTAAAGATCGGTACTGACTGTTTGGTAAACGGCTATTTGGATTCGTACTTGTAAGATCCAAAATTGATGGACCTAATGCAGCACCAACCTGCAATTAAAATATCAAAGTGCAACATTAAAATCGTAACGTAACAGGATGACATTTTTGATTCAATTGTTGTTACCTCTTCAAAAATTGATGGAGTATACTTCGGTGGGACGAAAGTATGGTTGATTGGCTTCATACCATTTACTCCATCGCGAACTCTTGGCGGGACCGCATTAACTAATCGACCAGAGTTATAATTACATTCTAAGGTATAACTACGAATTAAACCAGTTAATCTATAAACTGCTACTCGGCCAGAACCTTCCCGAGACATTCCGTCGCGTTTATCTCTGCAAAAGTGTAAGTGAAATTATAAATGATTTTTAGATTTTAAAAGAAATTAAAAATTTGTTAGAATTTTCTCACATTAAATACATGTTCCTTTCCGCAAAATTGCACGAAGAGAAGTGAAAATTTGTATTGTTAATGGACATGAGTTTAGGCAGTAGCATACAGGTAATAGAATCTTCAGGATCATTGAAATAATTGCCATACATGAAAATACCCTTTTTAGATGCATGTCCATGCAAATCTATATATAAAAATAAACCAGTGTTTTCGGGGTCAGCTGGAATATGTCCCAGTCCAATTGCTGAGAATGTTTTTTGGTTGCAGTCTTCGTCTGATTTATTGTTTCTTCGTTGGCCTTTTTCTAAATCTAAAAAATGAATAACTTTAAAGACACTAACACAATTAATAAATAAAAGAATTATAGTTTACAGATTACATACTATTAGGAACATTTTTAAAAATTTTATCCACACAGTTATTTGAACCATTACACTTGGCATCCTCCTTTTCATCTAGTGACATCAAAGTAACCTATGAAATAAAGAAAACAAATCACTTAAAAATTTTATTCTTATCAATCATTTTTGAATAAATAATTTTAATATTTAATGAGTCTCAATTTACTTGATTTAATAGCAAGTTAGTATCTTGCATAGGATTTATCATGAAATTGCCATTTGGCATATTTTTATTTTCAGGTAACTGAAAATCAACATGCGTGACTTTTGTTTCAGATGCTGTTTCATCCGGCAGCTCGTATCGATGATGATGGTATCTATATTGTTACAAAATTTTATAAATTAATCTATAGATGAACATCGTTACTTCTGAATGTATGCTTAGTAGCTATATTTAAAATTCACCTTATCAAATTTCTAGCAGCATATATTGTAGGATGGTCTGTCCTCGATGGATTCAAATAAACTCGATTTAAATTAACACCTTTCGTGTCCATTCTATAGTGTCCTCTGGCTACTCCGTCCGGATTAAGCATTGGTAACAGTTTGAAAACGTACATCCGTCTCAAAGTTATTGCTACTGGGTCTTCACGGTTCAATAAAAAATTGATAAAACCATTAATAACAAAACTGGATGGCGTTTCGCCAGGATGAACTCGCGCACTTATGAAAACGACCTGCAAACATTGATTTGTTAGAAAGAGCGATATAACCATATAAAAGTTTGATATCTCAGATTAAAAAATGACATAAACAGAATTGTACTTTTTTATTCCTAAATTTGAAGGGTCTTTCTTCGTTCTCCTCTGGAAACATATGAAGTATTCTCATTTCTTTTTCCGAAGAAATATTATGGTATGAACTTATTGTCAGCAGTTCAAGTCTGCGACCTTCAAGTGATTTAATTGCACATTCCCTGTGATAATAAATGTCATCCAAATGGTTGATGAGTCTCTTGGACATTCTGTTGTCGATTCGTCGTAAATAAGTTTGGAGATCTATATAGGTAAATGGGTAGGTAAAAGCAAAGTAAGTTACGGCTCTGGTATTTTCCGGAGTGTTATATGTGAAGGATAAGTTGAATTCAATCGATTTTTCATCAACCTAAAATGAAAATGTATAAATTGCATTATATTTTTTAATTTTTCATTCAGATCAGACTGATCAAATAGATTTAATTTTTGTTAAATAAAATAATACCTTGTTCAAACGATTGACCGAATACATCGGTTTGTCTTTGATTCGCTCCCAGTTCGGATGACCAGGTACCACTTTGAAAACAGGGCACATGCCTTGATTGAACATCTTGACTTGTTTGTTAAGATTAATGACATTAAATTTAACACACACTCCTGGAATATTGGCTCTAATACCAAAATAAAACCATGTTCTATTGTTATTCTGGAACTCCGTTCCCTGGCAGTCGTGGTTTGTCCATAAGTTGAACTCATAGTTTGGTAAAGATTCTATGAAAATAAAAAGTAAAAATAAATTGCAAAAAAAGAATACTTTACCAAAAAAAAAATTTTATACTACAAATTATATAAACATCTAGATATACCATTGTTTATTTTATTTGGCGGTAAGACCTGCTCAACCCTGGCAAGATTAGCAGAATCAAAGTTATTGTAAAATGTGAACTCGCCGCACTCCATGTCTTCGGTCACACTCATCTTGTCAGTCACAACAATCGTCCGACTATCCGTCAGCAATCATGTTGTCAATCCTGCGAGCCACGGATCCAACCGCAATATTATTTTCGTCTGATGCTGAGCCCGAGCCTTGACAGATCATATGATTTCTATTTACAATTCACTTCTGGTTGAGTTGACTAAAATAACTCTACTACTTTTAGATGATCGAAACCACCGTCAACCCCCTTATATCCCAGCGAATTGTTAATTGTCATTACAATCATTGAGCGACACGCAAAAGTTAAATACAAAAATCTCAAAAAAAAAGCAATACAACAAAGATAGACGGTCGTAAATTTGCCCGCACAATTAAAAATAAATTCTTCTAGTGCTGTTTGTTTATCAAATTAACGTCAAGATCATTGAGATAGCAGTGATAGCACATTCAGACGAGTGGTTTTAGAACCACCGTGTGGTTGAAAGAACGTCTGATTCCACGATGGTCTCATTCTGGGAATTCCACATTTATCTAAAAAGAAAAAAACATTACTGGATATAATTGTGATTATTTTGAAAAAAAGAATAGCATGGCCTTGGAACGTTAAGGACTTTGAAGAAAATGTCTTTCTCTTGAATCTTTTGCAAACTGAGATTGGGAAAAAGATACTAGAGAAATTGAATCTGCGAGGTCTGGACAGGTGCTGACACCTAAGGTTTACCTGGACGAAATGAAAAATGAAAATAAAGGTCTCGATATCTCTCGAGGTTTGATGATCGATTAATCGAAAAGTAGCGCTGGCAGCTGGCGGCCGTTGGTTGTCATGGCATGACACCTTTCTGGCTCGCGATAGGTCGTGTTACGTTTCGTGTTGATCGGTGAAGGAAAGGTTTACGTTAACGGCGCCAGCAGCGCACGGCTGCTCATTTAGCCTTGCCAAGTCGGCAGCGTGAAAGATCAAGCTAGTCCGTTGGCCCGTGCAGCGACCCTAGACCCAGCAATATGCTTGGCGTTGCATCGTACACGGTGTCTCGCTAGCCACACCAGTGTCAGCAGACTTGTCTGTCTCCTCCGCCTCCTCATCCCTTGGGGGGCGCGCTCTCTTCCTAATTTCTACGTGTGCGTGACCGTGCGTGTCGTTTTTATTTTTTGTTTCTTCCTTGTTCCCCGCTCGCCTTTCCTTGTCTGCCAAAAACACCGCAGCACTTGAGCGCAACATCATCCTTTTTTTGTCACTACCAAGCGTTCGGTTGCGTGCGATGCTTTGTTTACATCACAACAAGGGGTCTGAATGAGTTTGTACCGCGACTCGCCGCATCTCTGACGAGGGATCGAGAGCAGTGAGGAGACCAACTCTTTAACGAACTAAAAGCAAATCTCAATTCGACATGATGAAGAGCAGCGCATTCCCCAAAAAGGATAACAAGATGCGCATCAGACACTTTCCCGTGAGTGCTTTGTTTATTGTTTACCTCGTTGACGTGACGTTTCTTTTTTTGTGACACCCTCGATGACTTTATCGTTGCCCAGTTCGACGTCCCTTACCTTACTCCAAATTAACCTACAATGTATCGTCACTCGTTCTTTTCGAAATACAATTTCTATTTGAACTTTGGTAAGCCGAGTTCACGTATGATCAGATAAAAGAACAAAGGTTACGAGTTGTAAACAAACTTTGCAAATGTTTGGTTATGATAAATAATCATTTTTTGCTAATTCGTCGAGTACAGTTATCGATTGAGTTCACAGTTTTCCAGTGCATTTTGTCGCTGGAAATCGTTGCTTCGGCGTTGTTTTTCACTGTGTTTGACAGATGTTTTATAAACAATTCAACTGCGTTTTGACAAACAAGGAGCAACGCTGTCAGATGTTCATAACCAAATAAACACCAAAATGTCGCCTTTCAAAATCATCAGTTCAATTTGCTGTCAATAATGAAACAAGTCGAGAACTAATTTGAGTATACTAGTGTAATAAAAAATTGCAAAACTTAATTGGCTAACCTCTAAATTGTAAAATGATTTCTGAAACGAATGTCAATGAGTTCAAGATTTATCAACATCTTGTAAGAAACCAAAAAAAAAAGAAATAACATAACTGTTAAAATGTTGTTGATAATCAAAATAATAGTTGAAACTAATTGTTTGCAAAAACATTTTTCAGGCCACAATGGATGAGAAATATGTGGAAACCATCTGGGCGCTACTCAAAAATGCCATCCAAGAGATCCAAAAGAAGAACAACTCCGGACTGAGCTTCGAAGAGTTGTATAGAAATGCTTACACTATGGTCCTGCACAAGTATGGCGAACGTTTGTATACAGGCCTGAAAGAGGTGGTGACTCATCACCTGGAGACCAAAGTTCGCGAAGACGTACTTCAGGAGCTTCACAATAATTTTTTACAAACTTTAAACCAGGCTTGGAATGACCATCAGACCTCGATGGTCATGATTCGCGATATTCTCATGTACATGGACAGAGTTTATGTGCAACAAAATAGCCTCGAGAATGTTTATAATTTAGGACTTATCATATTTCGAGATAAGGTAAACTGTTTATCTGAAATGTCTTATTTCACATTTTTTTCTCGAGTTACACTTGTTAATAAATAAATTGGTATTACTTTTAGGTCATTAGATACGGTTGTGTAAGAGACCATTTACGTGAAACGCTCTTGGGCATGGTTGCTAGCGAGAGACGCGGTGAGATGGTCGATCGCATAGCGATAAAAAGTGCATGCCAAATGTTAATGTTGTTAGGAATAAACAATCGTCAAGTATATGAGGAGGATTTTGAGAGGCCCTTCTTGCAGCAGAGTGTCGAATTTTACAGAGTAAGTTTTAATTAGCTTTCATCTTGTTTTAAAATGATAAAATAACATTGAAATGCATTTGCTTTTCCTTTTTAGATGGAATCGCAGAAATTTTTAGCTGAAAATAGTGCATCTGTGTACATAAAGAAAGTCGAGGCCAGGATCCAGGAAGAGTCCGAAAGAGCGAAACATTATCTTGACGAATCAACCGAACCGTTAATAGTTGGTGTAGTTGAAGAAGAATTAATTAAAATTCAAATGAAGACGATCGTTGAGGTTAATCATTGCTCTTATTATTGGAAAAATATGATGTTTCAAAAGAAAAAAAATTATAAAATTATGAAATTTGAATTTACAGATGGAAAACAGTGGAGTTATACACATGCTTCAAAATGTCAAGACTGATGATCTTGCTTGTATGTATAAATTATTTTCGAGGGTGACTGATGGACTTCGTACAGTTTGCGAATGCGTATCTCAATACCTACGAGAGAAGGGTCGCGCCTTGGTTCAGGAAGAAGATGCCGGAACGAACGCAGTTACATTTGTGCAAAACCTGTTAGATCTTAAAGACCGGTTTGAACATTTTCTTCACTATTCATTCAATAATGACAAACTGTTCAAACAAATGGTCGCTTCGGACTTTGAATACTTTCTGAATTTAAATTCAAAAAGCCCAGAATACCTTTCGTTATTCATTGATGATAAATTGAAGAAGGGCGTAAAAGGAGTAAGTTTTATTATTAAGCATTTTTTTATTATTACATTGTTATTATTGAAAATTTATGAGAACAGTTTTGATAATGTTTGTTCGCGTTTTTATTACAGATGACCGAACAGGAGATAGAAAGTATTTTGGATAAGACGATGGTTTTATTCAGATTTCTGCAGGAGAAAGATGTTTTTGAAAGATATTACAAACAGCACTTGGCAAAGCGACTATTGCTGAATAAATCGGTGTCTGATGATAGCGAAAAGAATATGATATCTAAGCTTAAGGTAAACATGTCAATTAAGTTTCAATCATTTGTAATCCGTTCATAATTTTTGGAAATAATATTGTTAATATCATTATTTGTATTGATTTTAGACTGAGTGTGGTTGTCAGTTTACGTCGAAATTAGAAGGAATGTTCAAAGATATTTCAGTCAGTAATACGATCATGGAAGAATTTAAAAAGGGCGAACTAAGACGTGGGGTAAGGCTTAAAATGAATTTAAATAAATTATAATTGTTTTTTTTAAAATTGGAAATCCAATCGTTTGGTTAACGCAATAGTCAATTTAAACATTGAGTCTAAACTTATTGTCTATTTTATTTTTCAGCGCCAGGATGCTTCGCAATCAGATCGCGATTTTTCATCAAACCTTCCAGAGGTAAAAAAGTCGTACACATTTTAAACTGATACGAAAACATGCTACTGAATTTTTGTTCTTTATTTATAGGCGACGCTCAATGGTGTTGATCTGAATGTGAGAGTTTTGACAACCGGCTTTTGGCCCACCCAATCTGCCACCTCAAAATGTAGCGTGCCCGCAGCACCTCGTGAAGCATTTGAAAATTTCCGCAGTTTTTATCTTGCTAAACATAGTGGTCGACAGCTAACTCTACAGCCTCAATTAGGTACATACCACTTTACAACTAAAATATTTTCTAATGCCAAAAATAAAAAGAAAATGAATGGATAATTTGATGCAATTTTAATTCAATCACTTAGGTTCGGCGGATTTAAATGCCACTTTTCACGGGATTCGTCGCGAAGATGGTGGAGGTAGCGAGATCGATGTTCCATCGTCGACCCAGTCCGTTTGTTCTTTGTCGTACACAAGCAACAACAGTAGTAGTCAGACAAGCCAAACAAGTCAACGGGTCAGTGGTAACATTCGAAAGCACATAATTCAAGTTTCAACTTATCAGATGTGCGTGCTCATGCTTTTCAATACCCGTGAAAAAATGACTTACGAGGTTCGTCTCTTGAATTTTACTCTTTATTCATTACATTAAAAACATAAAACAATAACTTTTAATTTCTTCGAATGATTATTCTGCAGGAAATACAAAGTGAAACTGATATTCCTGAGCGAGACTTGATAAGAGCATTGCAGTCTTTAGCTATGGGAAAACCGACACAAAGGATACTTTTGAAGTATCCGCGAACAAAGGAGATCGAACCTACACATTACTTCACGGTCAATGACAGTTTCACTAGTAAATTGCATCGGTATGAAACTACATATAAAATTGCATTTATTTTCATTGAACAGTAGTATAAGTTGAGAAATCTGGTATAAATAAATAAAAATTTACATCAATTTTTCAGAGTCAAAATCCAGACTGTGGCTGCGAAAGGTGAATGTGAGCCAGAAAGAAAGGAAACTCGAAGTAAAGTCAATGAGGATCGTAAATACGAAATTGAAGCTGCGATTGTTCGTATAATGAAGGCCCGTAAACGGATACCTGTAAGTATTCTCAAACTTTTCAGTTATGTAAGTTATTCAGACATTCTTTAGAACGTTCATTTGATTAATTCATTTTTTTTATAGCATAACATTTTAGTTACCGAAGTAACTGAACAATTAAAAGCTCGATTCTTGCCTTCTCCGGTTATAATAAAGCAACGAATCGAAGGATTGATTGAACGAGATTATTTGGCTCGCACACCAGAGGATAGGTTTGTTATACACTTTTTTAATTTTTCCACCAGTATAGGACATTACATTCTTCTAATCTAAATCATTTTTTTGCAGAAAAATCTATACATATGTTGCTTAATTCCAATTTCGAAACGGATCTGTACAAAAATGTAAGTGTTTCGCAATAACGCGAATAATATTAAAACAGAAAAAACTGATGCCTAAATTAGACTTATTATTTTATCCGACGATTGGTTATAGTTTGAACTGTATTTATACTTTGGAAGTGCGTTATACTTCCGTTATTTTTTATATATCATTAAGTAAGGACTTAAAATGTCATCCGAAACATCGAGCAAATTGTATTTTAAAGATCGTTATTAAATTACCGATTCTCTATAGCATAGTGTGTTAATCTTCAAAACATATTTAATATATCTTGTAATATTGTTCCTGCAGTAAATAAAATGTATTATGACATTTTTTTACAAAAATATGTCATCGTGATTCAATTCATGGCTTTAGTTTTCCGCAAAAGGATCAAACAAGTCTGATATCATTGGATTGTGAGGTTCGATCCGAGAAAGTGTAAAGATAGTGTTAAGGGAATCGAAATTAATTTTAAGCTTTTCAGTGTTTCATGATTAAATTGCTTTTTTTTTACAGAAAAACCATGTTCGGACTGTAATAAATCTGGTCTCTACGCCAAGCTTTACATGAGGTCTAAGTAATAAAAAATAAATTAACAATAAAAAAGGGAAAAAAACAAAGAATTGTCGAAATAGTTCATTTATACTCAGTGAATTAAAATTATTGAAATACGACACCAAATATAAGATTTCTTTTGAAATGTTATTTTCCTTCATTATTTATATTCCTTATGTATTTCTTTTTTATTAAACTGCATGTTCCTTTGGTATTATTTTTCTTCAATATTTGTTTATTAATGTTACATATTACATAATTAACGTAATTTTCCCAGTAAAATCAAAGCAACCATTATAAACAATTTTTAACGATGATCTCTCATAATCAAATCATTAAGATAACATTAGATAGGAAAAAAATTGAATTCATCAAAATTTATATCTAACAATTGTGTCATTATTAATCATAAAAAATTGATTGTTGTACAAAGTCAACAATTATGAATGCTTGTAGATAAATGGCATGTATTATCAAATAAAAGATAAACTCAGTTTGTTTTCAGATATATAACAGATCATAAAAATGTGCTGATGAATTTTGGTCCGCAGCTCTGAGTTTTAGATAATTAGTCGAAGAAGCAACTGATAGCGGGTAGAAAAAAGGAGGTTAGGGAGAATCACAAAAGGAGAAAGTACGAAGTATTGTCTGCTCGAGCAAAGTGTCAGGAACCGAACAGAGTTACTTGCGTCGTCATGTCATCCTCGTTTCTATCCGTCCCCTCCCGGCTTCTTTTTCGGCCAACCAGCGCAATAATTTGCGGAACACCTTTCTCGCTTTATAACGGTGCCGCCGCTGCATTATCACACTGTGCGTTGCATTCATCGCCGGTTATCAACTACAATTTCACATTGCGATACAATTCTACAGCTGCAAATATGGCAAAAATTAAGGTAAGTTCTGATCTTCTCCACTTTCATATTGCTGTACTTCTATTTGTTCCACTTTTTTGTCCACTCTCCGTCAAACATTTTCTCTTTTCTGTGCGACATTTATTGTATTCTATTCTACTTTCAACAGATATATATATAGTATAATCGAGTAGAATTATTAAACAATTTTTGCCGGTGGATTTTAGATTAAAAATGGAATAATGAAAGTAGTTTGATTGTTGGAGAACGATTTGACAGTTTGTAGAAATGTGAAATGTAAGCGCAGTTTTAAATTCTCAGCTCTGGGTTTAAAAGTCAATAATTGTTATCAACAACTTGAATTATGTTGAATCGTCATTTCGAGATGTTTTTGAAACAAAAGTTTTGATTACAAAAATGTGTTGTCTAGTTGAATAATTAGGCCATTTCAACGAATTGTACAGTGATGGGTGTGTGCGTAACTGTCATTAAGAGATTTTTTTTTTCGAAAGGACGATCTGACAGTAACGACTATATACGTGACAGATGACTTGTCAAAACGTAAATTAGCAGCGTTATTGAAAATTGTTGGACTTTATTCTCAAAAAAAAAAGAAGTTTATTTTCATTTTATTTATTCATTTTCAGACTTATGATGTAAGACATAAAGTATGTGCTCATATCAGAGAATGCATATGTCTTCACTATAGTTAGAACTGCAATTGCATGTGAGGTTAGGTAATTTCATATCGACCATAATAATAAAGAAATAAAAGTGTTTCGCTGAGGAAAAATCTATCAACTTTGTTACAATTCCTGCTAATTCTTCCCGACATTAATTGTTATAATCGTTTTTTACTTCAAACGTTGGATATTATAGAAAGAAATTATATAAATAATTTGCCATATTTATTTATTATTCACAAACCATTTGAAAAAATATCAATTAATTTTGTCAGAAATTAAGTTTAAAATTCAAGTTGAAACTAAACTTGTTAAAATTATACTAAAAATACATTAAAAAATGTATCTAAAAAAGACGACGGAAATGACCTTTAAAATTGTGTCAATACATTTTAATTTTATTTTACAATTCCAATTAGAATTACTGTTTCAAGTCCGCACGATTTGCATAAGTTGCACAATTAAAATTAGTTCAAGTTTAGAATTGAGAAAAAAATGTATTATACTATATACACAATTTGGTTTCCGAAATGAAAAAAAATGTATATCAATGTGACCGCATACAAACCGGTATGTAAATAAACTGAATTTCACTTGTGTGGTTGATTTGCGGTAATCTCTATCAGTTGTGGATTTTTGACAAGGAAATAATGTCATTTTAAATTATTTTTAAAACTAAACTGTCTGATAATAGCTGTGGGAAAACACCAACTTTTTGCTCCAAAGTTAACCCAAATCAAGTTAAATTTGACTCACAAATATTTTCATAGAAATATGAAAGTGATATGTAAATCTTAAAACTTGCTGATTATTAAAAAACAAAAAATGAAAAAACATATTTTAATTGTTTAGTGTGGACCTGTGGTGGACATCCAAGGCGACGAGATGACTCGTATAATCTGGGATGCGATTAAAGACAAACTAATCCTGCCCTATCTCGACATCGAGTTGCATCTGTACGACCTTGGGATTGAGCACCGCGATCTGACTAATGATCAGGTGACAATCGAATGTGCCGAAGCGATAAAGCGCTACAACGTTGGCATCAAATGTGCCACAATAACGCCTGACGAGAAACGCGTCGAGGAGTTCAAGCTGAAGCAGATGTGGAAGAGTCCAAATGGTACCATCAGGAACATCCTTGGGGGCACGGTGTTCCGCGAGGCAATCATCTGTAATAACATCCCCAGACTTGTGACCGGCTGGAACAAGCCGATCATCATTGGCAGACACGCTTTCGGTGATCAGTACAAGGCGACTGATTTTGTTGTCCCAGGTGTGGGCAAATTGGAGCTAACCTGGACGAGCCCATCCGGAGAGAAGATCCAACACGTCGTGCATGAGTTCAAGGGCGCTGGCGTGGCCCAGGCCCAGTTCAATACCGACGAGAGTATTCGTGCCTTCGCTCACTCTTCATTCCAATATGCGATCTCGAGGAAGTACCCCTTGTACCTTTCGACGAAGAATACCATCCTGAAGAAGTATGATGGACGATTCAAGGACATCTTCCAAGAGATCTATGACAAGACATACAAAGCAGAGTTTGAAAAGAACAAGATCTGGTACGAGCATCGACTGATCGATGACATGGTGGCGTACACCATGAAGTCAGAAGGTGGTTTCGTCTGGGCTTGCAAAAATTATGATGGAGATGTGCAGTCAGATTCTGTCGCCCAGGGCTATGGCTCGCTTGGCATGATGACGTCGGTACTAATCTGTCCGGATGGCAAAACCATTGAGGCCGAGGCCGCCCATGGAACGGTCACGAGACATTATCGCATGCATCAGCAGGGCAAGGAGACATCCACAAATTCCATCGCGTCAATATTCGCCTGGACCAGAGGCTTGCTGCACAGGGCCAAGCTGGACAATAATGATAAATTGAAGAACTTTGCTGAAACTCTGGAGAAAGTTTGCATCGATACAATTGAGTCTGGCTCCATGACTAAAGATCTAGCTATTTGTATCAAAGGCATGGACAATGTTACGAGGTCAGATTACTTAGAAACGTTTGAGTTCATAGATAAAATTGCTGATAACTTGAAGAAGAGCTTGGAATGTAAAGCCTGAATAGAAAAGCCTGAATGTAATGCTTGAATAAAAGAACCTGAATGTAAAAGCTCGAGCTAAATGGGATGTGAAAAGTATTATATCAGGCATTTTTATTTTATATTGTAAAACTTTTGTAACAATTTTTGTAAGATCTGTGCATGAAATAAAATTAAATTTTATCGTTTACACTTGATCGTTTATTTTCAATAGCTTCTTCTTTTTTTTATAAAAACATTCTATCTCGTTTTACATAAGATTTCAATTAATTCGTTAAAACAATTTACAAAATAATGACATTTATATAATATCCATTTTTTACATTGTCCACGAGTTTGTAATTGAAACAAATGTATAAAGTGTACAAGCAAATCAATGAAAAAAGAAAAGTGTAAGGATGTTTCGTCGTGAAATTAACATTATTTTTATAAAAATACTGTATACAATAGTTCGATTGGTTTAGAAAGATTCGTAACTAAAATAACAACTTTTTTTGTAACATTGAGTTTTTTTTGTATTCGATCACTTTATTTGTATGTTCATCTAAAACATTAATTCAACGTCTTGTTTTCTTTTAATTTCATTGTGTAAGATAAAAAGGTCCCAATGGCCAAACGACTTGATTTGTTCCTTTCACACAGCAGAACGTTTGGCCATTAGTACGTTTACCTATTAGATTTTTAATCAATAGCACACACTCGCGAGAACACAATCTCGATCACACTCGCTCGCATTCCGACATTTGGCAGGCAAGAACCCAATTTGTTATAAGATTTTTTTGTTAAAAATAATATGAAAAGGCAGTGACAACGTTCACATTATGAAGTCACCATGTCGTTTCCGGAACTGCCGGACATGTTCGGACCTTTCAAAGAATCGTTTATATCTCTTCGGAACATCGATAAATTTTGTGTAAATCTGGAAAAATTCACAATTTGAGATCATCATAAATTCTATTCAAGATCAATTTCTTTTAAATTTATCAGCATCTCACCTGTCTCTATTTTTGGTTACTAAATTTCTTTCGATCCCATCCATCAAATTTTCAAAACATACTGCCATAGCTGCCTGTTTATCAACAGGCTGGCTTCTAATGATATTCTCACGCAACTGGTTAAAATACTGTAAAAGATATGAAAAGTATAAATTTAATGAACTTTTTATGCAGGTAATTATTTATGATGAGTATATTCTTTATATAAACTCAAACACTTATACACTATAAACACTTTGCATATAAATTGATGTTTTCTTTTAAAACAAATTGAATTTTCTCTCTTCTTTTCATACAATTTTTTTTATGACTTTTTTTTATTTATAGATTTTATGACTTCTTATAATAAATTATATTTATACCTCTTTGCTCAAACTAGTTAAATTAAATATTTAACCGATTTTTAAACTCAGATGATAAAATTCACTCAAATGATGAAATATATGTTTTAGGAATTTTCTATGCACTAAAAGATATATATAAACGGGATAACGAAAATTATTTGAATATAAATAATTTACCTCTTCGTTCAATAAAATGAGACCTAATAAAGGCCTCGACATGCTCCACTGATTCCTACAGTCCTCAAACATAATTACATTTAGAACAGTGCTCAATATTTGTTGTAGAATTTCAGGATGTTGTTTTAAAACTTGTAAAAACAATTCCCCGCCATTTGCGTTCGCTGCATTCTTTTTCCCTGGATGTACGCTCCCTACAGAAATAAATTTTAACTTCATGTCGCATTCTGGAGTAATTGCTATTCAATTTGAAACTAGGATCATGAAATATTCGTACCTTTTTGATAGAGTTGTTTAAATAAATATGTAACAATATAATCTAGCGTTCCACAACAACCCGTGCACACCATTGTGTCTAAAACAAAAACAATCAAATTAATCTTGTAGAATACCAATTTATGGAAGTATCGTTTAATTTTTTTAAATTACCATTTTTTATCATACCTAGAGCAACAAGCCCTTCACTTATACTTGACAAAATATAAAGAAAAACTCGTGGTTCTAGTGTCGACAAAAACTCCATATGATCCATAGCCAAGCATTCAAGTAAAACATAGTAGGTGGCTGACAGTTTAGGATAATCCTGTGAAAAGCAAAATAAAATTGTTGAATCATAATTATAAAATAAAAACAAGCAAACAAACTAATCCGAATTGAATAAGAAGAAATAAAATAAAATCTGCCACCAACCAAAAGGTCGCTCTGGGGTATGCTGAGAAGTAATTTGACAAAAGTATTAAGCGCATTGTCCAGAGCTTCATCTCCATAAAGTCTGAAGACACCGAAGTTAACATATCCTCCACACAAAGCTGCCTTCAACATACTAAAACATATGCTAATGCCTTTTAATTTGAGAGGGTAGATCTGGTCTTTTGGAACCTCAACGCTCAGTATGTGGTTTCCGTAGCTGCAAATCACTTTGCTGGCTTCACGAAACAACAGTATACCATTGGGCGACGAAACGTCAAATTGTAACCGCTGACTTCTATTTTGTACTAACTCAGCAAATAATTTTAATACAGGTGTAGTGACTTGTGGATCGTGATGCCACAACTCCACGGCGTGTAACAAAATTGGCGTGTAATTTGGATACAGCCAGTCGAAAAGCATCATGTAGGACGATTTTGTGTTAAAAGCGTAAGCCAATCCTCTTAGATCTCTTGCCAGACCAATGAGAGCTTTTTTTGCCTCCTCGGCTGGGAACAGAGGTGTATCGGCTGTGCTCATCATTTGACCAAGGTTTTCTATCGCAGCTGTAAAGGCAGAGAAGTGAATTAGTTTAGTTCATAGGATAAGCGAGAAAACAACAATTGACGCAAAAGAAATAATTTTAAAGTCACCTGTTAGAGGTAACATAAAACCATGGAACCATTCTTCGTCTTCTCCGAGATCCACCATCAATAAACGTCCTAAGGAAGTATAAAACATCGATCGACATCGCATCTCTGTCACAGCAACATTATTGCCAAGGAAGGGAAAATGTTCAACCTGTAACAAATGATATGATTTAAAGCAATGACAGGGGACATGAACCCTTTGAAAATAGTTTAATCAATTGAGATGCATTATTTTATAAAAGTAGTTACCGTGTGATTTCTCAGCATGAATTGAACTTCTTCGAGCTTGACAAGTTTCCGAACACAGCTGTAGCCAGCGGATAAGTCATTCAGTAGTTGTAGTGTCTTAGAGATTATTTGCTCGCTTCTACCCCAGTATTTCAAATTCGTTATTCTGCAATTGATACAAAAGTATGTGATTCCCAACGAAATTTAGTTACCTGTAACTATTACTGCAAGATGATATAATGGTATAGTTACATCTTTCTAATGAGAACACTAAGGACCATCGCCTCATCGCTGAGACCAAGCACGTCAAATAAACGTCTATAAACTTTGGAATTCTTTTGAACTTGATCACCTACATAAATTTTACGAAATTGTTCAAAAAAACTAAGCATGGCCAATTCCAGTTTTTCACAGCCTCTCTGAGCTAGTCTTGAGTCAGTAAGGTTCATCAGTTGCAAAACTCGACACACCAATTCACCATCCATAGCGTCGTGTTCCTCGTTGCTGCTGAATGATACTCTACCACCAATGGCACTACCTACAATTCAAATAAAATCATATTCAAATGAATAAACAATCACTCTTTTTTATGAAAAAATCAAATTGGTGCAAACAAATTGTAAACCAACCAATGATGTATACAAGCCACGTAAGCTGTCCCTCTTGGATAGCAATTTCGATTCTCTGTTGTTCCGGAGAAGCGGTTGTGGTTTGCTGATTCATCAGTTCTTGATAAGTTCTCGCAGCTTGATCGAAAAGCTGAGCCAAGAGGGCACATGTATCTTGGTATTCGCACCGACCAATAACAGAAAGTTGTTCCAGCTGTTGCTGCACCATGCCCAAATCATCCAGAGGGTCCTCGATGCCTTCTCTGACCACAACAGCAACTGATTCCAGCCTTGATGTGATGTACGCGTTGGTCACCTCCGGTGTATAAGTGTCCAACAAATGAGGCTCCGTTGCTTTTACATAAGGCACCGAGGCAACCATCCTCTGCCACAAACTCAGCAGATAGTGGACGCTATTGGGCGCGAACTGCCACATCTGCAGACTCTGCACGGTGAATTTAGCAATTAGCTGAATAGCCTCGGGGTAATTTTCCACCATCACCAACTCGCCCAGTTGGTAGTTACTTTTGAGACGAGCGAGCAGACGACAGAACTCATGATAGTTACTTGGGTCGCTCAGACCCTGAGGATTCTGGAGTATGTGTTTGACTCCATTTACGAGGTGAGTGAGGAACTTTGCGCGCTCGCCGTTTGAGAACAAACTCCGGCGGACTGAAGCAATTTGAACCAAACATGCCAGGGCCAGAGAAGATAGAGTGTTGGGCAGACTGTGGTACAAATCAAAAAACAGCTTGACTGTAGAGAAGTTTAGAAAAGCTGGTCTCCAGCTGGTTGGAATCTGCACGGTGCACAAATCGTCTGAACTTTCGTCGGTCGAGGTCCCAATGAAATCAAAGGTTAAACAATTTTGCGCGAGTCGGAGCAGCTGGGTCATCAAACCATGCTGAAAATGGTATAACATTTTGTTACATTGAAAACTGTCATTGCCTTTCGGAATTGTTTTAAAATTTTTATAGATAAGTTATCTACCTGCGCCTCGTCATTAAAATTCAAGTTCTTGCAATTTTCTCGGGCAGTTCCGAGCAGAGAACAAGATAGCCTGAATATTTCAAACAGTTGAGTGTCTCTAAAACTGATAGCTATTTTTCTGTGCTTTGTTAGCGATCGATTTGCGTCAGCCTCAGATATTTGATTCATCTCACATGTTAACTGGGACAATAATTGTACTCCTATCATACAGTGCTCGACGGAACCCTTGAAAAAAAATGTACAATTAAATTTTCTGTCACCAATCAAAATTCTTTTATATTCTATTTATATCAGTTATTATAAAGAAATTATTGCTTACCTGTAAAAATTTAGCAACGTCACTAACTACGTTTCGAAAAACATAATCTTCTTTGTCCATATCATACCAACCTAATTTTGATATTCGTGCGAACAGGGTTACTAATGCTTGTATTACAAAATTTGGCAATTTCGGTTGAGTCGCAAGATAATTCAGAACATAATTTCCTGAAAAGTAAATCATTTAATTTCAGTTAACCAATGATTGTTGTCTTGAAATAAATTTTAGAGAAAACAATCTCATTTCTTTTACTGATTTGAAAACAAATGCTGTTCATACTTATATCAAGTCTTTGTTGCAAACTGAGCCCTTGCGACGATCTGGAGACCAGTTTTGTCAAAGTTGTAGCAGCGAGCAGTTGTGCGTAAGCAGAATCCCCGCGGTCCAGCAGCAGCTGGCACTTAGCGAGGGTATCCGGCGCATTTTGAAATCCGACCAAGCTCTTCTCAGCTTCTGCGCGGCAGGCCGAATTTTGTGACTCGTACAATTGTTTACACAACAATTCCAACTGTCGGACTTCCTGCAAGTGATCCATTTTAGCTGTCCAAATTTAAATGCTGTACAACTGAGAGACGTTCTACCGCCAACGTTTTGTGATCAATCAAATGCAGATAAGAATGATGATCACTTAATAACATTGTATCCCAGTTTTTCACTTCATGGTACGCCGAATTAATACTGCAATTTTTTACCTGAAAAAGAAATTCAAAACAAAACAATCAATTTACAGTCGTAAAAAATTAAGTGTCAATCAATTAAATTAAAAAATAATGTTGAAATGTAAAAACAATTGTTGATCAGTGAATTAATGACAGTTATAAGTGGAAAACAATTGAAAAAAAAGTGTGCAAGACTTTGAGAGGGGGGAGGGGGGATGAGTTTGAAAAGAATTGAGAGTTTTGGTTAACTCGCAGTTGAAAAGCCAAACATAACCAAAGAGAACAAAAGAAACCGTGCTTGTATGAGGGGTGGCACAGACAGTCGTTATAACCACAATCTCGATTGTTAAAAAATTAAGCCGACACTCACCACGACAACAGTTGCTACTCCACTTGAACAATAAATTATTTTGTTTTAGCGATGACACCAACGTTCCGCGCGAGAGCAATGGTAATTGAGCGGTCTTGGAGGTTTTTTCTAAAACAACGGTTGCTTGGAAACGTATCTCATCCAATTTTCAATTCAGCCTCGCTAACTACGCTCTGGATCCTTCAAGTTTTGTCTGTCCGTTCGGCTTGTTATTACATTTCATATCTCGAGCGATATCAAGTGAACAAAATTATTAACTATTCACAACAACAATCACACTACTACCAAATCCAAATTAACTAACACATAAATAACTCGTCCGCAAGGCTCGTAGCGGCTCTACAGTCGCGCGACTCTCGGTTAGAGTCCCTAAACGGAGAGTCAGATCAAAATCATTGGTCTGAATTCATCATGGCGTAACCAATAAATGCACGCCGGTAAAAAGCGGGAAGAATATCACCTTTGAATGTACGCATTGAGATATTACATTATCGTATTCAATTCGAGAAATATTTTTGTTGTTTATCTATTTAAAGTGTAACTCTAAATTTAGACTTTTACATTGGCAATTATACGCTTTAAATCAATAAAAAAAATGTAAATATTTAACTATTTGAATTTCGCGCAATTATTGTGTGGCGCCACGAACACTGAAATTTAGAACTACTTTAAGAACTCGGTTTACTGTTGAAAGTTCTTGGTTCATGGTCGAGCAATTCAAACTTATTCCGCGTAGACGCTCTTGGTCACTAATATGTAAACAACCTGAATCCATATAACTGTCAACCGATTCTACTTTGCGTGTCGTCTTTTGTTGTTTTGAGTGTTTATTCAGTTGAATACTTTGTTACAAATGAAACAATTATGTTGCACGGTTGATCCTGTTGCAACACAGTGTAGCAAATTATTCATACGTTATTTTGTGTAACTTCAATAGCTGCATTCATCAGGTAGCGTCTTAACCTCTGTAAAAATTTAGCAAATTTATTATTTGTTTACATTTTTCTCTCGAGAGTTAAAAATTAATAACACTCATTACCATTCTTATTTTTTGATTTGTTATAACTAAATCAAGTTTGGTTTACAACAAAAACTGAAAGATAATTTATTTGTTCAAGTTTTTATCAAAAAGATGCTATTTAACAAGGCATTTTTTTCTCATTTGAGTTTTTAGTTTACAATTTAATAAAAATAATTTAATTAGTTAAATTAAATCTTTTAATCATTTAAAATAAATTAACTTTTTTTATTTATGTTGCTTAATTATTTTTTATTTATTTAAAAAAAATTTTGTTCGAACTATATTATGTTACTGTTTACATGTTTTATTTTCATTCATTATTTTTGTAGGATTGCACCAGTCATCGTTTGCACCCACAAGCTTTGACGAATAAGCATGTGCACGTCACAAAATCGTGTTGCAGCCGTTTGCAAAGTGCACAAGCATTGTCCCCCGATTGAAGATGCCGAGCTTTGAATATTACAGTCCATGAGCATGGAATATGATTCAGAGTCAAGTTGCGATGGCAGAATCAAAGATTTAAACATTTTAAACGCCTCAAAAACGCAGCCTGCAGGCGAGTTCTATCCGAGATCCGATCGCATCCTACGAGCTTCTGTCGCGACTTCTTGGCAATGCGTCGACGTTGTCGACTCAGGTGCCAAATCCAGGCCCAATTTTGCCAATAAGTCCCTGTCTGCACAGGTTATGGAGTACTATCGCAAGTACTCGCAAAGCTCGAATTTAGAACAATACTTTTCTTTGCCCGCAAGCAGCAACAATTATTACAACTTGTACAAGACGAGTCCTAAGTTGGTTGAAGACAACTCCGACTGTATCTCAGAAAATCATAGTTTGAAGATCCCAAAAGAGAGGCGCCGGTGGGTGAGACCGCCTTTGGTTGGCCAGTCGGTAAATGTGGATAGTGCAACCATCACTTACGAGTCCAAACTTGTCTGGCCCGATTCAAAGGTTGAGGACAAATCAGAAAACCAGGAGTTTGAGAAGAAGACGAGTTCCCCCACTTCGAGTGTCGCCTCGGTGAAACCCTTGGAATGGGACAGTCTGGCTGATGTTGGGTATTCGAATTTCATACCATCGCAGAAATCAGTTGACAAGAAGCTGAGTACTATTGAACGAATGGTTCTAAATACTGAGTGTTCAAGTGCCTTGAGATTAGACCCTGAAGGTAGACATTGAACGAATCATAATTTTAACTTTTGTTTTTGTTTCTTTTTAACTAATTGTTTACTTGTTTGCGTTGAACTACACAAGTAAATCGAAATTTTTTCACAAACGCATTTCTCTCTTCATCAAAAGTAAAATGACCTTTAACACTTATGCACAATATTTCACATTATATGAAACATGAAAAAAAAATGTATTATAACAATAATAATTTTGTTACAAATAAAATTTTTGTGTGAATAACTCGGATATTTAATATTTAATAACTGTAATACAAATACAAAAAAGGTTTTAACATTCAATCAAGTTTTGCAAATTTGTCATAAAAATTTTAACTTTTATGCGGTTTTTAAGTTATAAAAAATATCTGAATAAGCAAACAAAAATTATTTTAAGGTTTATTTATTATTAATGATTAAAGTTGTTCTGTGATTGCTTTTTCAGGAACAGAGCCTTTAAATTCGCAAACAAAACTGAGTACAAAGACCCACTTGAAACCGCAAGCAAACTCAACATTTCTCTCATCGAAAGGAAGATCCGAGTCTGAAAGCGAAAGAGAAATAACGCCAATTGTAAAACGTCACTACCAGAAAACGTTGGATTCAAATGATAAGGATAGTAAATCTTCGACGCCTTACAAAACAGCTACATCGTTATCTAAACATTCGTCACTAAAGAGAACCTCTCCACGAGAATCGCTGTTGAAAAAAAGTCCGTCAATGAATCTGTTGAAGCCGTCGGGAAGTCAGGTTTTACTGAAGAGGAGTCAGAGCGAGCTTAACCTTTGTGCCAAGGACAAGTACAAAATACTCCCGAGGCTCATTTTCAATTCCACCTCCTCCATTGCTACTGTGGTTAACAAAGTCACTTGCGACAAAGTCATTCAAACGAACGAGGATTTAGAGAAGAAAAATGTCCAATCGGAGTCTGTTGGAATCCAGGTATCTGTTTCGGATGATGAAAATATGGTGAAGCATACCAAAAGACCGCAGTCAATTCTGAAGAGTACAAAACATGTCTATAAAGTTCGATCGAAGAGTCATTCTCGTTGCAATGAAGATGAAGAGGTTAAAAACCGAAGACGTGGAAAAAGTGAAAAGTAAAGAAAAAATGATTAATAATTTGAACTAATTGTATATTCTTTGTAATTAATATTGTAATTTTTATCGTGTTTTAGGGCGTATCAAAGTTCTGCTACTTCTGTCGATTCTGTTCCGTCAATTTCTCGCCCTGATGAAAATGTTACAGGACGAGCAAACAGTTTTGAATACTTTCCAGGTCATGCCTACAAATGTGCACAGGAAGAAAAAACGTCTTCTCGGGTGTCTAGCAGAGTTTCTTCTATTGAGACAGGCAACTCTCATTCCACGATGCCCAACACAAGTTCGAGTTTGGAAGAAAAACTCTGGGGTAAATCAGACAGTTTACTCTGTGACTTGGAGAAAAGTCTGAAAATTCTTCAAAATCTGGTGAATACGAACAAGTGCGACAAACAAACGAGGCAGCGGTTCATCCACCATGTGGTGAATCGTTTGGTTTCAGCAAATTATACCAACGAAAAACTGGAAGAGAATTCCAATTCAAATTCAAATTCTAAGGAAACTAGTCTTTGGAATTCTGAAGATGATAAGAATAAGGTTTACAGAGGCAACGTGACGAAGAAAACAAACATGACGGATTCATCGGAGGACTGGAGACCCCAGACACGGAAACGGGAGAGCAAGAAAGAAATTTCTAAGAAAGATAAACAGTTGAAGAAAAAAATTGCCACAGCTGAGAGCAGTAGTGATAAGTTCGACAGGAATACAGATAGAACAGAGACAGATGGGAGGAAAGCGAGGATGGGTTTGAGGGCGGATGACGATTGCTATCAGAAGAGCGAAAGCTCGGATTGTTTTCTGCCTCCTCGAGGGTATGGAAAGATGAGCAAATCTGAAAGGAAAGGCTCCACAAGTTTGAGTATCACAAATCAGGAGAGTGGATTGTTGGAAGAGATCGAAGATAAGAGTCAAAGTACCATCAACTCAAATAACAATGAGAACGATTGGGAGTCGCCGTTCCAAACGTCAGAGAGAGATTATGAGAAGAAAGAAAACAGTGAAACGGAATCCGAAGGAGCTAAGTTGATTAATTACGCAGAGATGGAAAAGAGAAACCAATTGGTTTGGATCACTAATGAAATAAGTCATCTGTTGAATCTAAAAAGGTTCTAATTATTTTTTTTAACAAATAATTGTTATTTGTTCATTTTTAATCTTTTTAGCTACATTTTTCGTTTTTCATTTCAGGTTGCTCGAAAAACCAAAGAAAATTTCTCCCACAAAATCATCGGCTTCAAACTCCAAACACTTAAATAAAAACCAAGATAAAAAATCATCAGAAAAAACATCTACGAAAAAAGAATCGTCAAAAAATAACAAACGGTAATAATATTGAGAGAGAGAGAAAAAAATTTATCTTTTAATTGTATTTCACGCTTTTAACATTTTTTATTTTGTCTTATTCCAGCACCGTGTCCGATAACTCATTCGAGTCCCGCCTTCATAAGCAGTGGTCATCACACTGCGACCTCAGTACCTGCGATCCAATAAGTCACAACAGTTTCAGTAGCGTGAAATGCATCCGAAAACGTAACAGCTATTCTCAAACAGCTTCCAACATTAACTATGCGGATTCAAAATCCGGAGCAGAAATTATCTCAGCTCAAAAAGTGTCCACCCAATATGTTAAGATCACCAACTCCAGCTCACAAACCTCACCGTGCAAATCGAACAAACTCGTTAATACAGCGAGTCAGACTCAAACGTACTCACAAATGGTGGACGACTTGAAAACGTGTCTGAAAACCTGCTCTTGTTTGCAATGCGAGAATAAAAGATCAATTATGTCCTTGCCATCTGTGGACAATATTTGTCGCAAAGAGTGTATGTGCAACAATAACGAACAGACGAAACTAAAAGAGGCTAAGAATCAAATGAACTCGAAGCTAAACAAAAGCGCGCAAAAGTTGCAGTGTTGTCACTGCAAAGCTCAGGCACAAGAAAAGTTATACGATTGCGCTTGCACTAGTCACTGTAAGTGTTACCCGACGAGCTCCGCTGGATCGAGTAATACTGAATATGACAAAATTGTAACAGTGAATTGTAATTATTGTAGCAGTTGTGGCTTGAGCTACCGCAACGAGAGAACATGTAAGTGTCACATCATTGTCCCTAAACCCATCGCTTATGAAATCACATTTGAAGAGGACAAAAAGCAGAAGGATAATTGTAGAATAACTAAGAATAATAATGATAAACGTTTGGAATTGAATGAGCCTGCTATGGGTTCTTGCAGAAATAGTATCCCTGTTTCATTTGGTAGATGCCATTGCGATAGTGATGATGAAGAAAAGGAAAAGGAGGATTACGAAGGGAAGGAAACACTTGAGGTTTGTACTTTTCAAAATGGTACAAAAATATTGTATCAATAAAATCAAACGATTATAATAATTAACGAAGGTGAAACTTTTTTTAATAAATAGGAATACTTGCAGTCAAACAACCCTAAATTCTTGGTCAACACACAAACTCGGCAAAAGTATATATCGGAAATGTCTCAACTTAGGCAGATGAAAAAAGAAAAAAGGATGCAACTCTTGGCAATGTCCAATGCAAGTGGAGTGGTCAAATCTGTGAAGACGCAAAAAATAAAAAGTAAGTTGATAAACAACGGATATCATAAAACAACTTGTACGGGTGATTAATTTTAATTACACTTTTTCAGAATACTCAAGAAAAGATTTTTCGAAAGAAAAACTTAAAGCTTTGTCACGACAACGTTATCTAAGCCTGAATGAAGTTCGAGCTAAACGGAAACAGAAAGAGAAGGAGGAAGCACTTCGGCATAATAAGTTAATGGCTCATTTATTTTGTAAAAAGCTTCAACAGAAAGTATTAAGAGGACAGGTCGATTTGTCTCAAAGTACAAGTGTTATATCGAATTGCTAAAGGTAACACATACGATTAGAGTTATTTATATAAGCAATTATGTTTCATTTTTAACGAAATGAAAGATTTTAGAAGCTCTTCACTTTTATACTCATGAACTTAAATTTATAAAGATGATTGATAAATATTTATTTGTACAAAAAAAGTTGTCAAAAGAGTTACAATTTAGTATAATTGAATTGTTGTGTAGATTGATGAATTAATGTAGAATAAGAATGGTGAATAATATTCTGCGTTACTTGAAAAAGTATTCTAATAAACAAAGAGAAGTGCTTAACTGAACAATTTGATTATTAATGCACCTGTTAAAATCAACTTATAGTTGAAATTAAAAATTTTTTTTTGCAATTTTTACATACAAAAGTGGAACAATTTTTAAATTATAAATCATTAAGAATTTCTTGCATATATCACTTTAATTCTAAAATTTATTTTATAAATATTCATTTTTTTATAATCATTATCATTTCAACTTAACTAAGATATTTATCGTTGACAAACCGAATAATAAAACAAAACTCATAATAAAAAACATTTTCGTTTGTAATACAGTTCTTTATACAAAAGAATATATATATAATATATTTCTGTGCGTAAAAGGTAAAATCAGGTAAGTGTATACGTAATCCTTACACACTTACTTGGTTTTGCTTTTTGCTTACAATTTTATTCATTCATTTTTGTTATTATTGATTTATTTATATTTTATATGCATTTGGTACATGACCGATTTCATAACAAATTACTCTTTAACTGGACACGAATTTTCTGGGCAAAAAAGACCTGCTTTTCCCAGTATACAAATGATTGAATTATAACTTTGATTGAAGTCAACTTATCGAACATTTTCATTATTGTTTTTTTTTTTATCTTATAAAACATTATTTTTTACTGAATAAAAATCAGTAAGATTACTACAATTTTATTGATTCGTGAAAATTACTAATTTTATTCTCTACACAAATAAAAATGTCTATTTCAGCTCCGTCCAGATATTGAAACATTGTTTGAAATCAGTCATTTAAATAAGTCATTTATAAGGTGCTACTAATCCCAAATTCATTTATAGCAGCTTGAATGTGACTATCCATGGGTTCACTGTCGTCCACATCTTTGTGTTTATAGTCTTCTAGAAAATAGCATGTATCCTGTTCATCGGGTGGCATTTCTTTAGGTAGATTGTCTTTGGACCTAGCTTTCAAAATGAATCCAGGAGTTTGTATCAAAAACCTAATAATTGAAAAATTTTCCATTATTAATTTTCCTTTTAAATTAAGTTGATAGCTGTTTTTTTCATGGAATGCTTACCTATAAGTAGTAGGACTAACATTAACTTTTAATGGTTCGCTCGTAGACTCGAATTTATTAGCTAACATTACATTGTGACCGAACAAACAATATCTAGACATTTTCTTTCCAACTACACCAGCCAACACCATGCCGGTATGAATACCAATGCGCATCTGAAAAATACATTAATTTGAATCACGAAATAAAAAAATCAATTCCAAGTGGTAATATCTGATGTGAAGTTTATACTAGGAACAAGTTTTTTTATTCATTTTTGAAAGTTCCTTGCGCGTTGTTCAAACAAATTAACTTGAGTTGAAGTTTGTCAAGTCAAATATTTATATACCCTGATTGGTTTTCCATCATGAGTCAAGTGATGCGAACAAGTTTGTATCATTTTTAGTGCCATCCAAGCTATTTGGTGTGCATGTGTGCTGGTATTTCTATGCAACCCACATGCAACACAATATGCGTCACCTATAGTTTCTACCTGAAATCCATAAAACCAAAATGAAATCATGGGTCATAAGTTTTAATTACAGTTTAATTTTTCATGATTAACTTTATCATTGTACCTTATAAACATCAAGTTGCCCACAAAACAAATCGAATTGCTCATACAGATTTTGCAACATATTAATAACCATCATCGGTGTAGCTGTCGAACAAATTGCAGTAAACCCAACGATATCACTAAACAACATTGTCACATCGGCATAATTTTTCGCCTCGATGGTTTCTCCTGTAATAATTAAATTTTTTTTTAATTCAAGTGGTATTGATCAATTTAAGTCCGACGTTAGAAATGAAATTGAAATTAAAACTCACCCAACCAAAGACGCTTTGCAATATCTGGAGGGAAAATGAGATGAAGTAGGCTAACGTTCTTTTCCCTTTCAGCGTCAACGGCTCGAGTTGTCTCTTCAATGGATGTTTTCAATTTGTCCATTCTTCGTCTTAGGCCATCCTGAAGATACATTTTTATCAATTAAATTTGAACTTTTTTTTAAAGTTTGTTTGAAATTGTACATTAATGTTAGTTACCTGAGCTCTTGCTTGTTCTCCAACAAGAATAACATCTCTAGTAGCATCGTGTAGTGGAATATCAGAAATGAAAAGTCCTCGTCCGGTGAGACCTTCAAGTCCATTCAAAAAAGGGGAACTAACAAAAAGTATGGAATCTGATTCCGGACAATGTACCATTTGTCCTTTGAACTCAAGACCCTATGAAAAAAGAAGTTTATGATTTATAATTTATTTCCACCATATTGTAGAAGTTGAAAAAACTGGATATTGAGATACAAGATAGGTTCAAGTTAACTTTTTTAGTCACGAACCTAAATTAAAGTTTGCAACTTTTTTTTAACTTCGAATTTTTTATAATCGCCATCGACACCAACTTAGTTTGTGAGTTAAAACTTACGGTATAATCAATAAAAATGATTTTTCCATTTTAATTGAAAAATTGCTAAACAATTGTTTCCAAATAAACAATAACTGCAAATAATAAGCTCAATTTAGTGGAGTAATTTGAACGAATGAGAACAAGTAGTTTTGAAGTAGATCTATTTAGAAAGCAATTTTTTGTTTCAACTGCAGAAAATTAGGCTGCATGATTCGTTCACAAATTGCCATAAATAGGATACAGAGCACTTTGTAAAATCAAGACCACGATAAAAAACAATTTTTTTCGTTGCACTGTAATTACACTTTAAACAATCCATATTTTATTTTTCAGCTCAAATTAGACAACTTGACCTATTTCCCTGATTCTTGATGGTTCTTCCACTTCATTTTTATACAAACATTCGTCCATATTGAACTTGAAGTTTTATAAGCGTAATACAATTGCTGCGTTAAAAAATGATAATACAGTTAAAATAGAGGGATAATTTTTGTTCCTTACCTCGGCTTGTAGCTTGTCGATATCAGAGGGTCTTTGCAGTGTGAGAACAAAGGGTGTGTTGGCGCGCTTCAAAATTTCATGAAAAGTGAGATTAACACCCCGAGGTCTGGTGAACGCGAAATAACTCGCAATGCTGCGGTCGATTGTGTTTAAGTAGTGTCCGAAAAGGCGCATGAAGCCTACCCCTAACTGCACAAATTCCAGATTACGGTCCACAACAAAATGCCAGGGGAAGGCTCTACAAAAGCTAGCAACTCCCATACACAAATCTTCAGCGTTCGCGGATAGCTGATCTTTGTATGAGGTAATGCTTTCAAACGGAATCTCTGATGAGATTGTAGGACTGAAATTTTGAGTGAATTGTTCCGGTACTATTCGGTATCTAAAAATTTAATTTATAATTCAAAGTTAATTCCAAATGAATGACAAACTACTCGATAAGTAATAATTTTTGATTTTCCAGACTGACGGAAGAGTACCTGAAAAATTTAGCATTATAAGGGTCAGGCAGTATGTCTACATCAGCTTTATCGTTGTAAAATTGTCGGGCGATGCCTTTCAAGCTTCCAACTAAGAGATACGCTGTGGAGGGGTGTTCCGTGGTGAAATGAAGTTCGAGAGCACCCAAAGTTGCAATGCATACAAATTCTGCTTCCGTTTCGGTGCCTGATTGATGTTGTATGACATCGTTAACGCCATCCAGCGTGGTTAAAAACGCTGTCAGGTCGTTTCCAAGACACCTAAAAGCTCGTTCCAAGAGACCTATACAAGCGATTGTTATGACTTCTTGCCCCAATTCGTCCAGGAATGAATTAACATCGATATCTGAAAGAACATCAATTTTCTGATTTATGAATTTATCCTAAGGACAAATTTTTTAAGTTGAGAATCAAATTTATTAGTTTCTTGAGTTTTATCATTGAGATGTCCGAGTGGAACCGATTTATGGTTGCTTTTCATTTTAGAGGAGAGTCAACAAAAAATTGTTTGTTCCGCTTCATTACTTTGCATGATTTTTATTGTGTATCATTTACTTGATACATTGGTGTTGTACGTTTAACATGCTAAGAGAATATAACAACTGCTAGAGTTTAAACTGTTGGCAATCTGCCAGGCGCATCTCAAAGTACAAAAGCATAAAAACCTTGCCAACCTTTTTGAAAAGACTCTCTTTCATAATTAAATTTTAATATAGTATTAACTTCTATTATTCTTAGCGAAGATGTATTCTGCTTATTAAAATCTACAAGAAACATTGTCCTAAGGTTGAAAATGGATTTTACAGTTTAACCCATTTTCCATCGCTGTGTATGTACTTCCGCATTTTTAAACATTGATTTTTCTTCAATTTTTAGCTCGATTGGTATTGACGAAAACTCAAAAAAATGTATCGATCCGGGTTATTTCAAGTTTGTCATTGTTTAATTGTATTTATTTTATTTACAGAATACGAAAAAAGAAAACTTTAATTTATTTATTCATTTGTTCATTTGTTTGATTAAAACGTTAATTGATCTTTTTTTTGTTATTTATTTACCAAACTCTAGTGTGAATATCGTAAAATCGAAAGAATTAACATACTATAGAAATCTTACCACAATCTAAGTTGAGGGTTTCATAAATGTCTTCTAACAAGTTATAGTTCTCCTCAACTCCGACGTTGTACAAAAGCCTTTGCCTGTAACATATTGCGCGAACGATAATCAAAATGGTTTGTTCCTATTAAGTCGAATACTTCTACACGTGTTAAATTTACGGAAATTGGATGTATTCATATCGGATATAATTTTCAAAGGGTTTGGCAATCATTAAAACATGATTACTTTTCTGATTGATTGATTAATTAAAACATGGCCAAATCAAACTTTTCATTGAAGATTTTGCTTTCAGAGATGACATAATATTTTGCAAATGATACTGCACTTTTATTTTCAATTTTTTTACAGATTTGTTAAGTGTAAAGTTGAAGTTCCAAACATACCAAATCAAAATATTCGAAAAAATTGTGCTTTAGAGATGACATATATTTTTTTAATATTTCTATACACATTTTTTTCACAGATTCACTAAGTGAAAAATTGAAGTTCATTTATAAACCGCTTTATCTAAGAAGGAAAAAAAATCGTATAAGGTAAAGCTTTTTATTAATATCATTATATCTGTAAAAATGCGTATCTTTCCCGAGAGGGCTTTATAACAAACAAGCTGACACTTGTTTTAGGGAATCAGACAGCACTGGTAGCCGAAAATAGAACAGCATTCATATATACATATTTGTCGCTCTTCCATTCATAACTGTCAGGTACAAGAGTAGAATCAATGTAAAAATGATAAATCTCAAATTCATATGCCCAATTGAATTACTTTTTTTATACGTTTCCGGTTGCACAAAATGAGTTATTTTGATTGCAGAACGTATGAAATTTGATTGGCACCTCATAATTATCCTTTTACTTTGATGATTCAAGAGTAGTTCATTCAGTGAAAAGCAAAAATAATATGAAATTAGATGTTGACTTACAAAGATTCTGTTGTCGAATTTGGTAAATCGTTCCGATTTAAGTACGTCTCTAATGCCGATGCTAAAACTTCATTCTGAAAACAGAAAAAAAATCTATTTTCTAGTTTCAGCTAACACGTCAATCATATCGAGGGATGTTATTTTAATAAAAATTAATTTATAATCATAAATCGACTCTGGGCCGACTTGTTGATTTGGGAATTTCAACTAACTTATTATCAACACCGATTTAGTATATTAGATTTAAGAACTCTGTAAACCTTGCGATTAGTGTAACGTCTCTGACTTTATCCTGGTCAGGATTCTGAGTGATTATCTGATCAATATCTGACCCGACTTCGTTCAAGATACGTATATCGAGGGCAGAAAATTCTAAATCAAATTTCTTAATCGAGATTAAAATTATTCTGTAAATTCGTCTTTTTCAAATGAGATCAATCTCAGCTTCAAAAATCAAATAGCAATTTTGTTCAATAAAAGAACGATTTCCTCTCATCTTGTTTATTCATTTTTTCCTCACAAAATTGATACACTTTGGTAAGTTCGAAATTTAGAGGAAATTTTCTCTATGCACTTTTAAAAATATTGAAATAGTTTTTCATTGAATATGTTGATGGATACAATTTCCAATAGAGCGAAAATATGTTTTTCGCAATTTTATAATGTATTTTCATATTGTACTTTATATTTGTAAAACATATTTTTTTCACTTTTTCACAATTTTACGTTACGTTGTTGTTATGGAATTTTTATTTTAAACATTCACGACTTGTTCTTTTTCAAATCAATTTGAAAATACAAGGATAAGCGGTGATATGATGGTTGCGATCTCAGCGCAGCCGGAATTATTGAATCAAGAGCAAATGTATAACAGAAATGGCGTAACATGCATGAAAACGTTGATGTTGAATTTTGTAAGATTGTACAAATAATTTCCAACCGGTTTTCGATTTACAAAAAGTAGAACAGACCCAATCTTGACTTAACATTGAATGTTTGAGAGGTTTTTTTTCAAAGTTGATTTGATTTTAAAAATGTAACGAAAACATGGCAAACATTATTTCTCATACTTGTTGTTTCTTTTTTTCGATGATAAAACTTGTTTGAACATTTGAAGAAATTTTATTTATATATTTCTTCTTCTGTAGACTGTACGCCAAATAAACATTATTGACTGTTTATTTAATACTGCAATAATACAAATGCAGGGTCGTTTGGTTTACTCTTCTAAGTAAATAATTCTTTCCATTTACATAATTTTTTTTTAACTATAGAAACACCGATTGTTCAATAAAATCAAGTTTTTATTATTTATCAAACTTGTTACGTACAAAAAAATGTATACAAATGAAGGACTACTACTTGAAAATTCGATTTATGAAATAATAATTTATGATTGTATTTTGACTTCCATTTAAAATTAGTTGTTTGAAATTATTAAACCAATTGTGTACAAAATGAACCTTCAACAGGTTTAAAACCATTTAATTTGTGATGAACTAAATATACAATTAGACTTCATATATTTTGTTATAAGAGACGGCACAATGAAATAATACACAAATTGAATGCGTTTTGTGTAATTTTATTCATTTACGCGCTTAATTTGTGAACAAAAGATGAGCTTTCACTTTGCATTAAACGATTTACAGTGAATTTCTCTAATACATAGAAAACGAAAAGCCTCGGAAATATATGAGGTCTCGTAAAGAAGTAAATTATATTGTTTTATATTAGTTTTTCATTTTTAATAGAAATCTTGAAAGTATTCAGTGCGGAAAAAAGTGAAGCTTGGAATGAATTGTAGAAGAGGGGCTCTTGTCTGATTTTATATACAATACATGGCACATAACTTTGCAGAAGTCAAACAAAAACTGATGATAGTGGAACTAATTATGTGCTCGAATTTACATGAATTTCTAGTTTCAAATGTTTTGTTATGTCAAGATAACAGTTGATAAATAACTAAATTTAAGTGTAGAGAGAGAAAGAGGAATGAAAATTTAATTAATTCTAGTTATATTTTACAGAGGATCCAGAAATGAGCATCCAATTCAGAACTGATTTTTCGTGACATTAATTTTGAACGGTGTTTAAGTAGTTTTATAACTTTCTCAAAAAAGAATAAAATTATGAAGTCGTAAAAAGTGATGTTAAATTCCGGAGCATGTTGATTTGTGGAATGACAATGTTATCAATTAGTGATAATTTCCGATTTAAAGAGAAACAAATATTTAATGAAAAGATCGGATATTGATAACTGGCGCGCTGTTCATTATAACTTGTTTCGATTGCAATAATTCGTCTCTGAATAATCGCAACTGCACAATTCCCATCTATTACATCGTAAACTATTTCGTGTCATTTGTGTTTAATTATCATAGCGTTGCTAAACCACAGTTAGTATATTTTGAACAAAACGATGTCACATAGTCTTACTCTAATAATCACTAGTGATTATTGCAACAAGACTTTGACGAATATTCTTCAAAATAAAACCAATTAATAACAAACAATTTTAAATAAATGATAACAATTTAACAAATATTTTCAATGGTAAATAAAATTGATAAATATAATATTTTACTCTCTCTTTAAATAAAAAAAAGTTACAAATAAATATTGGAAAGTTTTCAATCAAAAAATTAATCTGTTCTTTTTATTGATTGAACTGTATAATAAAACTCGATGTTGGAATCGAGTTCACGTTTTGGTATATTAAAAACGAACAAAATTAAAAACAAACTGCAATTGAAGTTGAAAATTTTATTTCATGCTAAAATGAAATGATTTCTAGGACAATGAAATGGATTGACTGAAATCAAATTACAAACTCAGCAAGTTATTCTTAAGTAAGCCCTGTTTTCTTGTTTGTTAATTGTTTCGCGCAACCAGATATTGTCTTAATTGAATTTTCACCATTATGCGAGTACATGCTTTCACATTTTTTTTCAATCGCGATGGAATTAATGTTATTCGTGGAGAAATGCAAGCGATAAATTCTCCAGTCAAGGTCCCTTTCTTAATCGCACAAAAATCCATTGCGAAAAACCCTTCAAAATTAATTTTTAAAGATTATAATTTACCAACTGTTTGTGATAACATTTTCGCTCTAAGTTGAATATATTTTTCATTGGTATACATAAGGGATCAAAAATCATATATAAGACAACATCAAAGAAGAAATATACTGGAAGAAAGAGTTGAATTTAAACAAGTGAATGAAAGAAAATAAGAAATGATTAATAGATGAATATAATTTGTTTACCGTTGGGTTGGTCAGCATAAGTACAGCAGCCCTCAGATGTTTTAAATTAAGTGTTTGTGTGTCCTCTTGTTCTTCGTCCTCTCCAAGCAAAGAGGAAGTAATTTGTATTGAGGACTGACGGGGTGTTTTAATTTTTGGCTGTTTTGATTTTTCGCCGCAATCTGGACTGACAAACTCCGGAGAAAAAGGACATGCCATGGTTGTTTTCTCGTTGGTTATCAAGTCTCACTACTTTACCTCACAATCCCAGGCACATCAGTTTTTGTTCAGAGCACTGTTTCAAAAAAATGTAAATGATTTCCAAATTGAGGATCGTTTTTTTGAACATCTCTCTTGTCGCTGATGAAAGAATAAGCCGAGGTTATTCATGTGATTGTTTTGAATGGAATTAATAACGAATCAGAACGCGGCATAAATTGTGAGAAAAATTGTTGTAGCACTGTGTGTGAACGCGTAGCGCCATACTGGTTTGGGATTGACCGAAGCTACCAGTAGCGCCAAGTACGGTGCGAAAGAGAGGGTGCAAGCTAATCGAGAGGTGGTATCCAAGAAAGACGGATGTACATCCGTTACCATTGAACCAAAGTGAGATCGATCTCTGGTCTCGAGGGCTCGTGCGGAAATACGGAAAAAGCACGCGAACTGGGTGGGATTGAAAAGAAAGAAGAGCGCAACTGCGCGTGTCGTTTTGTAAGAAAATCAGTCGGTTCGCTGTAAAAAGCAACACAGAAAAGCTCAGACATTAATTCGAGAAACGGACTCATGGGTGAAAGTCACGCCGGCGCAAAGCCAGACTTTTGCCAAGCCGACAATTTCCCACCCCCCACCAATGGTTGTTATGATACCCCTCCGGTGATACTTCCGACACCTAATCACATCAGTTTTCATCTCGGACATATTTCAACTTTCAATATAACCATAGAGTTTGCGATTTTCACCTACAGATATTGATACTCAAGCTCACGATAATGTATAACTTGTAGCTTAAACATGTACGTCTAGCTATAATAATATGTAGCACCAAAAAGAATATATGTACGTTCTCGGAATGATAAGTGCCATATATATCACGCGCGCTCGCTCCTTTTTCGAGACCTTCAATGACCCACATTTTCTTTCAGCTTATGTAAAACGTGCAGCATCTAATTGATGAATTCAACTATGCTTGCAGCAGTGTCATTTTTTTTTCTCTTTTTTTTCTTTTTTGTTTTTTTTTTTTTTTTTTTTTTTTTTTTTTCAATCAATAAGCACTCATCACTTCTATTCTTTCTGCTAAGTTATTTTTGCTTTTTGATTTTTTGTTAGACTGTATTGATATAATGAGGTGATTCAAGCATTGCCGATGAGAACAAATTTCATCGCTCAGTAGTGTTCGTTAATCAAGTAATGAATATTTTGGTCTCGAATTTCTAGCAACTTTTAAATTGGAGAATGTTTTTCAACAGGGATTAACTTTAGATTAAGGGACATCCAGGTAATTTCCGGTGTTATTTTGATGTGATTTTGAAAATTTAATCTTCTGGACCCCCTCTTTGGGAATTTCGTCTCGTCGAAATGGTAAACAAGGTGAATTATAGAAATTGTAAGAAACGTAAATGAAATTCATTATGATAAAAGTAGAGCAGAATTGGAAATAAATTTATTGGCTTTTGAACATTGAAAAATGGAACACAATCGCGGTTATATTTGACGTAGTATTCAATGTACTGAACAATTGGAACGTCATTGAAAATGTTTATATCAGTATTTTACATCCACAACAAACTTTTTGAGACAAATTATGGCCTTGTGGGACAAAAAAAAAAAGCTGTACGAGATTTTTCAAACAAGCAGAGAATTTATCTAATAATGAAAATGTAATCTAAAGAGAATAATTTTGTTTCTCAATCCTTACAACGTTTCAAGTCGATAAATGAAAAACATTATCCGAACATTGAGATTGGTATCTGCGTTAATTTGAAAAAGGGAGAGGTTCCTGTATGTGCGACGTGTTGACATGAGATTTCGATCGGCGCTTATTACATCGATTTAGGGTCACCGAAATGAAAAATTTCCCGATGATATAGTTGATTGAACACGTGTAAGAAATACAATAAATAAAAAAGCCAATCCTCAAAATGAGAGACAATTTCATCGAATCGCGTGATTTTGTCCTGATTTATTTTTCCCCTTCAAACAGTGTCAAAGAATTTGTTTTACAATATGGCTACAAAACAATGACTAGATTTTTTCATTCAAGAAACGTTAATAATGATAAAAATTTTAATTTTGATATTGTTCTTTCATTAAGGGGATTATGATCAATTCAATTTTAACATCTTGAATAAAATTCAATATAATTTGATTGATTGTTTTATTTTTATGCACAAACAAATTCATATGATATATTAATATAATGCGCACAATTTAAAAGAAGGAACTGAAAGAAAAATTTGAACGAATTAGACTAATAAGATGTTTATCAAGAATATATTAAGAAAATGTACGAAACCAACTGGATTTTTATTGAAAACTATATAACAAACACAAAACAATAAAACGTTAAAACTAACAAAAAAAGTTATGTTTAAAATTAACTGAATGACTAATTGACAATGAAAATGATCACTTTAATTTAAAAATGTAGTAATTATTTATTGGCCAGTTAAATAATATATTGCCAATGGTGGACCAAATGTATTCCAATTGTAAATTTCTATATGGTTTCAGACACATTCTCTTCATTATAGCGTGGCTCATTTTTTATTAATTTCTTTTTTTTTCAATCTGGCAACGTTTTCGTCGACATTTTCCTTCAAAATGGATGTCATTTTGACAATTGACATGCGTAACATGACATGAAATTAAACGAATTATTGCGTGACGAAATGTCAAAATTTCGCTTTGATCAAAGACAAGCCTCGGATAGGGACTTCGCTATAAAAATGTTGAGCCATTTATTTCTCAAAGATGGAACTTAATTTTTTCTGCGTCAAAAATAATTTCATATTGTTCGCGGTAACAACTTTTCATAATAAAAAAGACATTTTATGCGGTGACAACAAAAATTAACGCCAAGGGAATCCTCTAAAAATAAACAATCCAACGGAATCTTTATAACATATGTAACGGCCAGACCTCGAGAGAACGGTTATTATTCCTTCAAAATTTGATTTTTCACATCCGATTAAAGCCGAATCTTTAAGCGAAAAATTTGTTTCTAAACTTTACAAAGTTGTCATTTGGTAAATCCATCAATCACGAATTAGTTTCTACTATTATCAATCAAATCTCGTTCAAATGTTTAATTTCGGACGTTTTTGCAATCACAGTTATCGGAATTTTTGTAATCACTGTTTCAAGCTGCTATAAAGTTATTTAAAAAATTTTTTATCTTTAAGAAATGAATACCTGAAAACAATACGCCAAATTCATTAACTGTTTCACTCTCTTATCAACGATAAGTTTACATTTCAAAATTCTGTACATAAGAACAAATCCAGAATTAGTAGACAATTAAAAGGTAAATACGTTCTCGTTCAAGAAGTACACTTTTGGAAGCCTATTTTCAGGGGACCTCAGAGAATTAAAAAATGACAACCATGATTAGTGCGTAAATTCAATCTATTTTTTTTTTGTTTATTGTTGCTTAATTTTTCCATCGTTTGTGACATCTAAACATTCTGGTGTCGAAATAGAGGTAGTTTTTGACTGAGCACTGGTGAATAACCACTGCATCGGAGGGACAAAGATAGGCATTACATTTTAAATGGGCAGTCATTTACTGATACGGAATCTTAACCGGCCATTCATTGGTATATTTACTCATTTCGGCGTGCAAACAGTAACGCTTTAATCTAATTCTGTTTCTGCATAGAGAGAACTAAGGGACAGAACTATTCAGATTTTTAACAAAAACTGCAACGAAAAAAAAACTCAATTTAGCATTTAAACGAATGATTTTTTTTATTTTAAATACTTTGTACTGTTTTTTAATTGAAAATTAAAGTTTTCGAAACAGATTTCAAAACTGCCATTTTCATAGAACAAAGTTATCTATTTTCAATTATAACAATTTTTTTTATCAATTCAGTTAATATAATCAACGACGCGGTGACAACTCGCCTAACAGCGTCACAATTATTTTATGTAATTTTATTATTTATTAATTATTTAGATTTGTTTGTGCATAAAACGAATGTTGAATAGTTATTTATAAACACGCAATATGTTTTATTCAAAATATTAAACATTCAATTTGACTTCTAAACTCGCTCATTCAGGATATATCATACCCTCGCATGCATATTATTACTTTTATCAGCATTATAATTATTTTCATTTACGTTATTTGAAAAAAGAAATTGCTTTTTATTCTTTTTTGTTAATCGATTTTTATGTTACAAAGAATCAGGACAAACTTTGAAAAGAGTTTAATATTTTTCAAGCACAATAAGTAAGCAAAACAACTCACCAACGTAACAATTACTCGCATTGATTTTACAACATCCTTCGCACGGCGAATTTCACCCGTCGCCAAAACAAAAGAAATCCCGAGTCGAAATATTTAGCTTTCCCTCAGCCTTTATTTCGCTTTTCAAAAGGTAATTCAATAGAGACCGAAAAGTGATTGAATGGTGGTTGTCTATGTCATAAAAGGATTTGATTAGATTTGAATGCTTTTTTTAACAGCGAACTGCTAAACTGAGGATCAATTTTGGTTTTTGTTCTTCGAATAGTAAACTTTCAATAGAGTCAGCATTTTTATAGAAGATTTTCAGTGTTCAAATTTTTATTCGCAAATTATAAGTGTAGATTCATCATAAAAACAAAAAATAGCGGAATTAAATTTTGACTTGGGCTGACTCATTTAAAAGTTATACCACTTAAATTCAAATCCACATCACATCTGGGAAAATGTGGAATTAAAATTTTGTAACCAAATGAAAAATGTTCTCAAAAACGGGATAATATTTCTTTTCTTGTGGAGATTGTTGAATTAATCCATCATATTTTGTTTTGAAAAATGATTTTGTTCGAAATGAAGAATAAGTTAGAGATTTATTGCACATGAGTGGATCTAACCATCCCATCATCTTTTGGTCACATTATGATGCATCCATCGAATTTTTATATAATAAAAATTATCAAACTTTAGATCGGATAAGAATTTCTTCAGAATTTTACCATTAAAACTGAGATGTACGACTATTACCTTTGAGTCGTAAAGTTTCGAAAATGTTTAATTTTCATTAGCGTTTCACGTATTCTTCAACGAGGCTCTTTTGATTTTTATGCTCTAATTCATTCAACATCTTTCTCTAAAAAAATTCTTTTATCGTATATTAGAAATGAAAAAGGAAGATTTAAACAAAAATTTTAACTCAATTTTACAAATTTGGAATGTACTCGAGTTGATAGATATTTGAATATAGATTTTATTTTGAAGAATATTTTCAAAAGTCTAAGGCAGATAAAAAATTATATCGTTTCCTTGTAATATTATAACACAAAATCCTAACAATTTAAAAATCTTTTTAGAAGTCAAAAACAAACGAAAATTCAAACAATTAATTCCTGGTGTTAATTAAAATGTTGCATAACAATTTTATAAATTCAAGGTCGCAATTAATTAATTCACTTTTGCGATAAAAAATGACGCATTTTCATTAGTTTATTGCAAAACTGTACGCTGTTTGAATCTGCGGACTTTGAAAATTCTCTGCCATTGATTTTCAATTTACAAATTATGCAAAATTCGATATTCTTTATAGTTATTACATTGCTAATTCCTTTTTGTTTTCACATTTGTTAACTTGAAATATAAAAAGAAGGATTCAAACAAGAACAAATAGTGTGCGATACGACGACGCACGGCTTATGATGTAGGTGGCGCAACTGATTTTAAGTAATCGATACTTATAGTCTCTAATAAACTCACCTGCAGTTTACATCCTGTGAGCAAGAGATAAACATGATAGTCTCCAAGATCAACAATTAGAATGATCAAAACAATTGTGCACATGTTATAAGGACTCTATAGATGATACATGATTGAACTATGGTAAGTCACAAATTTCTCTCTGTTCTAGACTGTCAGTTAGTTCTGAACTCACAATTTTTTATTTCTTGTTAGTTAGCTGTAAAAATTTTGAATGACAATTTTTTTAAATTCAAAATTCAATTATTCAATACAATTTTAAATTATATGCAAATGATTTATTATGAAATTGTATTTCTATGAAATTGTAATTACGTTGATGAAACAATTATTATTTTAATGAATCTTTGTAGAAAATAAGCTTTATTTATTTTTATTTTTAATTTGGAGAACTTTCAGTTCGATTTTATACAATTTCATACAAATTTGCTATGAATTTATTTTTAGAAAGAAATGAACATTTTACAATGCTTTGTAAAGTTGTTTAATTTTCTTGTAAAATTAAATGTGTAATTAAAGTCTGACCATTTATATTGCAATGTTTTTTTTGGTTTCAGTACGGTTTTGTAAACTATGCTCTTGAGCTTCTAGTTGTCAAAAACTTCGGCACGGAAACATGGGAAACCATAAAGTAAGTACTTAAGTTTCAACTAAAAGCACTGTTATAAATTTAACTTGGCCGTTTATTGAACAGAGTGTTCAGAACATTCTTTTTGGTTGGCATCCAAGACACGCAACTTGCCTCCTTAAGGGTTGATTCTTATATAAGCTCATATCTGCTATAGGTTCAACTTTAAATTTAAAAATTACCCTAAAAATTATTTATATCGGTTTGAATCAACTTCCTTGTCAGTTCAATTTGCCATGACTGAGTCCATTTTAAGTAGAAAAACATCGAATTTCGGCAGACACTATGAAAATAAATTATGCAATTTCAGCTTTGAAAACATCATTAAATCAGGTCAAAGGTTATTGCTAGTTATTTAATCCCAAAGATATGATCTTATTTCACTAAGTGTGATGAAAATTGCTATTGGAATTTAATCACGGCTAGCCCCAAATATTTTTGAGATCAATAAATTTGATTTTCAAATTAAGATCAATAATTGAATAAAAGCTATGAAATTGTGTGAAGTATTATGAGGTCGATAGAAATAATCATGATGCGCTGAAACTCGAAACTTTTTATTCAGTCAATTAATAAATGATTGATTATCAAGTTTTAATAATTAATGAACTGAATAATTGCATTTTCTCATGCAAATTAAAGATTGAATGAAAACTGCGGAGATGTTTTTTGTACAAAAAAGTGTTATTTGTTGAAAATGTGAAAGTGAATTTGAATGAAAGTTTTCAAGTACGTTTGTGCAGAGGCGTAAAATTATAAAACTCATTTACTTATATAATTTTCAAGGATAGATGAATTTGCAATAAAAATAATAATAATAAATTTTAAAAGAGCATGATAATTGCAATATCAATTTTACATTCACTGTGGAAAACCACGCGGATAATTTCATCAAAAAATTCCTCGTTTTATAACTAAAATAATTTTATGGAAGAACTTTTATTAAAACACTTTGTCGTTGTTTTACAGATGAGAACGTAAAAGCGAGGTGTTACTGCTTTCTGTGCCAATAGCGTTTTTGTCTTTCTACTTTCCTTTGTTATTTTATCGATCATTCAGACAAACAAAAAAATCGCACCTGCATAGTTTCGGCGCAGTTGGAGAGTTTGTGTAAAATATCAAGTCGTTTATTCTGTTGTGATTTTACTTTCAAATGAACGAAACTTTCTTGGTTCAATATTTGCAAACTGCATAAAATTGACAATTTAATTCAAACCTCCCAATTTTCTGATGCATAAAACGATACTTGATTTTTACAAATTCGATCAATGTGTTCCCTTAAAAAATCTTAATATCTAAATGTGTCACAACTCCTGGATGATGAAAAAGTATTCAATTTTTAAACAAAGGTTAAGTCACGTATTCTGAAAAGAATAGGGATTCAAAAAGTCGTATAGAAATATTAATGAAACTGACATCGTTTCTTACTCTGAAAATGAAAAAAAAACTTGCTTTCCAAACGGAATGTTAAACTTGTCATTTTACTCATTTTCATTTTTTTTGTTTAAAAATTGATGAAAACCTGAGATATTATTCTTTTCAAAATTAAAAAAACATTGAAAGAAAAGTTTTTAAATATTTTAATTTGAAGTTTGGTACATATTTCAGGTATATGATCTGTAACAAAAAAGAAGGTGTCAAAGAATATTCTCATGCGAAAATGTTACATGCAATACTAGTTTCAAAGTCGTGATTTTCGTAGTCCCGTTTAAAAAGAGCACTTTCAACTTAAATCAGTTTATTAGTTAAGAGCTTGTGTCCTTGAAATGCATGTCTATCAGCACTGATCACCCTTTTTTAACATATTCACCTTCTCAGATTCAATCAGCTTTGATATAAAATGAAATTTAGTTTAAAGAAATAACAAATCGCTTTGGAATTTCTTCAAAGTTCAGAGTGTGAAAATATTTCATCGCGTCCATTTGTACACACGAAATGTAATTTTTAGTTTGAAAGTTGCAAATTTTTAAAAGCTTTTGAAACTGTGACGTTTACTACGCCTACCTTTTTTCCCCAAAATAAAATTATTGAATGCCCTTTCAATATTAATATTTTTACACTAATCGGATTTTGTGTACAAAAATTTATATTGTATCAGATTTTTCGGACAAAAAAACATAATTGACTCATTTTGAAAGATCATTTTCTAATTTCATTTGTGAATAATTATTTTGGAAAACATTGTTATTTAATTTATTTCAGAAAAGACGCTTCTGTAAACATGGAAGGACAATTTCTCGTCCGCCAGATATATGACGATGAAATCACATACAACTTGATATCAGCTGCTGTCTCCCGGCTTAGTGAGTGAAACAACCCAAATATCATCAACGTTTTCATTGTGTATATATATATTTTTTTTCATTAAACATTTATTCCCTGTCGACATCAATAAGCCTCTTTGTTTCTTAATTTTATTTTTTTTTTTTCATAAGGATAGAAAAATCTAAATCTGATAGATTTACCGTGTTAATCTTTTATTTTATTCGTGAATTATACAATTATAAGTCTCTTATAAAGAGGAGAATCTGGGGGAGAATCAAAAACTCATAATTCACACTATCTTTGCACAAATAAACAAGCAAAGCAGAAGTTCCCAAACACAAATTTCATATATTTAATATGAGATCTCATGGAAAATTTACATTAGAGATCACCCCTAATTGGGCACGAGAGAGTGACTTTTATTAAGCTCTGAATTAAATATTTGTGCATTCATTGTTCCAGCACTTAGTTGATTCCCCTCAATCTTTTTCCAAAGTGGTCACTTACCATTCTTTCTCAACTGATGGTCAAACAAAGTAAAGTGCCATCATTTCGACTTGTCACATTGAGAAAATTAAATATTCAAAGTATAGCTACACGTTTCTCATGACAAACTCGTGCATTTATAAGGCGAAAATCTTGTTTGGCTCAACTCAAAGTGTCATTCATCTAATTATTTTCAGTATAAAAATAATATATATACAAAGACACTGAACATAAGAATCTTAAATTGCATGAATTTTTTTTTTTTTTACAAACTGCACAAATATCAAGTGCTCTCATCCGACAGAGTTGGCTTGAGAGCAGGTCCGTGTCAGAGTAATTGGGGATGTAATCCACGGCTATAATTATCAAGCCACTTGAAATTAATTCACTTTTTTAATTTGGTTCAATTAGTTCGGTGTTGGAAACGGAGAAATTTTATAGACGCTGTTATACGTTTGGTTTTACAGACATTGCTGCCAATGACATTTTGGAGCTCTTCGGTCGTATGTTCTTTGAATTCTGTCAAGATTCTGGTTACGACAAAATTCTCCAAGTGCTCGGTGCAACTCCCCGAGATTTTCTACAGGTGATGATGCTGTGATAACATTTTGATAAAAGAATACAATTTTGTTTCTTTTCTCTTAAAAAATGAAGATCTTGTTTCTAAAAATCATAACGTTTTATCTGAAGTGAAAATTTCTGCACAGAATTTAGATGCTTTACATGACCATCTTGGTACATTGTATCCCGGAATGAAAGCACCCAGTTTTCGTTGTACCGAACGGCCTGAGGACGGAGCACTAATCCTGCATTATTATTCCGACAGACCAGGATTAGAGCACATTGTGATAGGCATTGTTAAGGTACATTATTTTCTGAAAATGAATTGAAACATAATTTTAAATTTCAGGGCGAAATGTAATTCATTGTTTTCTGTAATTTGATTTGCAGACTGTTGCAAAGAAACTGCATGATACAGAAGTTAACATGAAAATAATTAAGACCAAAGCGGAATGCGACCATGTGCAGTTTGAAATAACCCAGTCCAATATTTCGGGACCAGGTGTTATTTCTAGTCCTATGCCTATCGAATTAGAAACTTTATCAGTTGGTATGCATCATTATTTACATAATTTTAATTTTTGTTTTGTAAAAAAAATGAAGGGAAAGACATCATTGAACATTTTCTTTTCAGATCCGAAAGTCAGTCCAGCAACATTTTGCAGTGTATTTCCATTTCATTTGATATTCAATCGGAATTTACACATAGTACAAACGGGATGCACAATTACACGCGTGATTCCTCAAGTTACAAACGGCGATTGCAAACTGACTGACATCCTAATAACAGTCTGTATTTTTTGAAAACTCTTTATCTTTTTTCACTACAGATCATTGTCAAAAGAAGTGAAAAAAGTGACTGTAAAAGCGTAATGAACAAAAGTTAGTCTGTAACATTTTTATTTTTCAGATAAGGCCTCATTTAGAACTAACTTTTGAGAATATATTGTCACATATTAATACTGTCTACGTATTAAGCACCAAAAAAGGTGTGATGAGTGTTGATGCACCAGACGAATATGCTAATTTACGTTTAAAAGTAAGTTTTTTTTTAATACAAACGTTATTACTTCTCAGAAACTTGTTTTTACATTTCTATTTTTCCGAGATCTTGATAGGAAATAGTTTAAAACCGCAACCAAACAAATTCTCTTCTTACAAACTCGAATGAGGAAGATTCTTTTTTTTCTGAAGCCTTAGGCATGTACTTCTTACACAGAAGCATGTTAGAAGGGTGCTTTTAAGATTAATTTAAGAAATACTGTTTTTAAATGACAAAAGAAATAAAAGCAAAATTTGATCACAAATTCAAGGGTGGATTTCTTGTTTCAATTTTAGGGTCAGATGTTGTACATTCGAGAATCCGATGTTGTCATTTTCTTATGTTATCCAAGTGTCATGAATCTTGACGACCTAACCAGGTAATCAGCAAGTAATTTTTAGAAAAAAAAGAAAAAATGTTGATTCAAATCAGATTAACGATTTTATAAATTGATTTAAGTACTTTTAATTTAATTGTCTCTGACTTTCAGACGCGGCTTATACTTGAGTGACATCCCTCTACACGATGCCACTCGAGACCTAGTATTGATGTCCGAACAATTTGAAGCTGACTATAAACTAACCAGAAATTTAGAATTACTTACTGATAAATTGCAACAAACGTATAGAGAACTGGACGGAGAGAAACAAAAAACTGACAGGTATTTCAAAAAAAGAAACAATGAAAAAAATGTTGTTACATAATTTTAATATATTTATTTCAGATTGCTTTATTCGGTTCTTCCGATCTCAGTAGCCAGTGAATTGAGGCACTCACGACCAGTTCCAGCCAAAAAATATGATTGTGTGACACTTTTGTTTTCCGGAATTGTTGGTTTTGCAGCTTATTGTGCTGCCCACGCAGATTCAAGTGGTGCTATGAAAATCGTAGATATGTTGAACAGACTTTATATAGCCTTTGATGTACTCACGGATCCTAAGAAAAATCCCAATGTGTACAAGGTATAAAATGAAGATTTTACTTTATATTTTTCAATCTCTGAGATTCGCAGATTCATTGCAAAATAAAAATGTATCGCTATTTTTCAAAAATGATTATAGGTTGAGACAGTTGGTGACAAGTACATGGCTGTAAGTGGATTACCAGAACCATGTAGCAGCCACGCTAGGTGCATAGCGAGATTAGCTTTGGACATGATGGATTTAGCAGCGGGAGAAGTCCAGATTGATGGCGAGCCAGTGGTGAGTAACAATCGATGCAAAAATTGATCAATTACCATATTTTCGTGATAAAACTCGCTGAAATTGTGTTATCTGACCGCAGAAAATAACCATCGGGATTCACAGTGGCGAGGTTGTAACTGGAGTTATTGGACATCGCATGCCACGATATTGCTTGTTCGGAAACACCGTTAATCTAACGAGCCGAACAGAAACTACTGGGGAGCCTGGCAAAATTAATGTTTCTGAGGACGCTTATAGGTAAACCTTAAGCCTCTATCGATAACTGGCGAATATTTACTAACCCATATCTTGTCGTTGATGCGTTTTCGCAACATTTCCCAAATTCGTTTTATTTTAATAACAGATAACACTCAGTAATGATGTTCATATTTCACACACAAAATAAATTTGTATAATCGAAAGAAAAAAAAATAATTACTACGAAATTGGATGAATTTTCGGTTATTTTCAACATACTTGGGGTACAAATTTGAAGAAACTCCAAATTAAAAAAAAATGTTGTATAATATATTTTAAACGGTACAAATCACAATCAATGTACAAAATTTGTAAAACATTCAATGTTTCAATTGCCTGAAAAGTTTCAAGATCACATAAATCTTAGTCGTGTAATAAATCCAAGTAATCCTGAAGCGTTTTTGGAATATCAAGTTCTTTGACTCCGTGAGGTAAAGCCCAATTATCGTGTAGAATCTGTCGTATCCTGCACCGACAGAGGTGTTTGAGTTCAGCCGGGTAGACTCCACTTCTCTCCGGGGGAATCACATTTGTTTCAACTAATTGTGGAAATTGTTCATACACAGGCACTTTTAAAATCCCACATTGCTCAGCCACATGATCAGGTGTCTTAACATAAACTGTCGTCACAGTTCTTAACAGTAACTTCAAACAAATAAGCATATTTGGATTTGGCTCTCTCTTTTCGTATTTCGTTTCACATTCTTTCAATTTTTGCAATATGCCTTCGATGGGGGTCAAAGTGTAATTGTCCATGTCACAAGTGGCTCCATAACGGAGCAGGATCAACAAAATGTCTGGGGTGCAGTGCTGGACAGCCACCCGAAGAGGCATCATTCGACCGTAAGATTCCATCTCAACGTCAAAGAAACGTCTTTTCTCTCCAGAGACCACACAGTGATAAAGCAACTTTCCAGTTACTGCGTGATTCATAAAATAGATCAGAGCTCGTACGCACTCTTCCCTGTCCTCAAAGTCACTTTTCCAACCGGACAAGAAATGGGTCACTCTGGTACCAAAGATCGCACCTATGAACAGTCGTTCGAACGTTTGTTCGCAGTAAAAGATGTCGTTCAAGATGCGAGAGATGACGCAATTGTCGTTCAACTCCCAGTCGAAACACAGTTTTGCCGCCACGTAAAGCACGTTATGAAATTTGCCCAGCATGCAAACTGCACCGTTCTCTGACATGGAGATGTTGTGATAACGAAGGGCGGATTCCACGATTCTTCTGCAGACATCAGACTTTTCAAGATCCTCAGCTTGAAGAAAATGAGAAATAATTGATGATCAAAATGTAAATGTAATTGTTTTAGTTTTAATATTTCATCCTCACCTTCGGCACAACTATTTATAACGTCAGAAAAGTATTTAACAAGCAGACGCCGTTTAAATCTGGATGCAAGTTCACTTCGTTCCAACTCGGAAAAAAGTCTGTCGAAATAGCAGTCGATCAGCACTTCCATTTTTTGTTTTCAATTAATTGAATTTAACGGTTAAACTTGAAAATTTTGTTGGACAAAATAAAATTCACGTGTGTCTGAAAGTAAGCTTCCTATACGAATGCACGTGTCCATAGGAGACGTAAGAATAAAGATACCTTTAATTGCATTAGGTGACAGAGCTGCTAAGGGCTTCCTGAATTAGTCGCATTAAATTTCGTACACTTTTTTATCTTTTCGTATAGCAGTATCCTTTAACAATACACAATTTATCATACGAAGTAAATCAATGTGATTGATATAAATGGAATAATATAAAATGGAATTCAATACGATAATTTTTGTACTGATGCGATTTCAATTGTTTAGTGAACATTTCAAAATTCGTTGATTGATTTTTTGTAGGTACCTATGCATGCCGGAAAATCAAGACCCGGAGTTCTTACTGGAGTACAGAGGACCGATTTTAATGAAAGGAAAATCCGAACCCATGAATGTTTGGTTTTTGTCTAGAGAACGAGAATTGTCGTCATAGATCGTATATATTAAAAGAAAAAAGATATTGTATGTACTACTGGTAAGAAAAATGTTGTTCATCTTTAACTATAGCAATAATTATATAAATTTGTTAACTATTTAACAAATTGATTTTAATGATATATAATATATTACGATATGTAAAGTTATATTTATTGAAATGGTTGAATTTATTTTATTTTTAATTAAAAAGTTCAATTTAGCCTATCACATCTCAATTTGTGTACAAATTAGTCGAACGTCGCTCAAAAAAGTGATCACAATTGTCATATCATCAAATTTAATATGTTCAATTTATTAATATATTATTATGGTACAATAAAAAAATTATTCATTCCAATAATGTGATTAGTGTGATTTTGTATGACTTTTTAGAGTTACAAGAAAAAACAATGTTTGCCAATGTGTTTTGACTAAAGGTTGTTTTCTTTCCCTGTTAGACAGATAAATTGAATTAATTTCAGACAAAGTCGACAAATATGATAATATTTTGAAAGTACATCTAATCCACATTTGATGAATTTACTTACATACAGAACAGTTTAGTCTCGTATCTATACTAGGCAGTTGTGTATTTCGAGGTTTTGACTCTTGTTTACATTTCAACTATGAAAGGAATTAGTTTTAATGAAATATTGCAAATTGTCGCGTATACAATTCACTTTCACTTTTTTATGAATTTGTTTTATTGTCAAACTTGAACAATTATATTCATTCATTAATCATATTGATCAAAAGGACATCATTTTTTAGTATTTAGGTAAGTCTCATTTGATTTAGAACAAATGATAGTATTTATGGATCAAAAGTTCCATTTTTTTGGAGCAAAAACTTTTATTACTTTTTGCACAGCAGATTTCGAATTTCAGTAATGCAAAATAATAAAGTATTTATTATTCTGCATAATCTAACAAAGATATTATTTTATTTTCAAATTTATTATTCCTATATATATATTTTATTATCTAAATATTTTTTAAATTAAATAAAAACTGTAATTTAATTAAACCGTACAATGTTTTAATTTTTTTTGTATGAAAAATTAAAAAAAAAAAAGAATTAAACAATAATGCCGTGCTAGATTTTTTGTTTAAAACATTCAAATCAAAGATTTGCAGGCGTGTCGCACTATAAAATAACAGGCTAGGCATCTTTGAGACGTATATCGAACGAAGATGGACCGTCGCAAGCGCGCAATCGCGAAAATCCGCGACTTTGTCAACATATGTTACGAGCAATGGAGGGTTTGGAACACTCTCTATATACCTCCTCGAACAAATAGTGCCGTTGTCACACAAAAACTGACAATGGGCAATCTGCAAAGTGAGGGCAAAAAAAAACCCCGCAAATCCAAAGATGCTGACTCTATTTTACAAGACGTTGCCACACCCCAGTCTTACAAAATTAATAGCCCTCCAGTCACCTCACCAGTCTCTAAATACCAAGATGATGCTGGTAAAAGTACATTTGAAAAAAGTTTTACTCCAAGCAAAAGACCTGCTCCAAAACCTCCGACGGCCTTGTCGCAGGTCAGTTTTCTTGATGTCGTTATTTTCCATCCTCACTTTATCTCTGAACTTTCTGCCATGACAGAATGTTCTTTTTTATGCGCAAAATTAAAAGAAAACTGGTAATAAGAAATCTATCACAAAAATAATAAAAAGACATATAATAATTAAAAAAAAACTGATAAAAGTTTACAAGTTGATAATTTGTTTTTTTCTAATTTCCAACTAATTTAAATAAAATTGATGACAATCATGCATGAATATGCATGAATTTTTAAATACAAATTAGATCTCGATAAGAATGTGAAATTAAAAATTAAGTTTCTGTATATTTAATATAATTTACATATTATTACAGGTCTCCTCATCAGCGTCATCAATCAAACAACTGAAACCATCAGAAATACCTTCAGCTGTAACAAAGAGAGAAAGTCCGCTTGCATCCCCGCAGGTAGAAACCAAACGCAACGATGGGCCAACAACGACAGATTCCGAGATTCCGCCTCTCGGAGTCTTGCCAGTACCAACTCTGGGTCCTCCGCTGTTAGTGACTGATTCATGGCGACGAGTAAATATCAAACCTGGTGCTCCGGATATTCCAACACCTCCGAGCCGAACTTCTTCGACTGACAGTTTCACTGATCCAGCTACTACCATGTTTCTGGATAAAACTTTGCCTATTGGCGAATCACTGTCACCAAACTTGGAGAAACAGATTGACAGCAATGACATGATCAATAAAACTTTTAGTGACGAAAGTAAGTTGCCTACAATTAGAAAGTTTTACAAAGCCAAAAAATTAGTCAGACATTTTATTTCTTGATTTTTTTTTTTTTTTCATTTTTTTTTGTTTTGATTCACATTTTTTTTTTTGATTCAAACAAATTTTCGTTGTATAATGTATGTAGTCGTTAAATAATGTCCATGATATATTTTGATAGATTCTGATAAATTTGAATGTCAAAAGTATATGATAACTAAATGAAGAGGCGCCTGAATTAATATAAGAACAGCTTTAAACGACGTCATCGAAATCAGACTTATCTTATATACAATTATAAACTGTCATATAATTATTTCTTAGTCACCAGGCCGAGCAATTAAAGTAGCGTTTAAAAATAGTGATCGAATTGTTTTGCAGCTTAAAGTTCATCCAACATATATGTGTATATTAAGTGTTCGTGCGATGGAATATGAGAAGTACCATTTCTTTTAAAATCAGTCGCTTAACTAGTTTAATACAAATTTGAATGTTCAATCACAGAACTATACGTTATTACTGACACTTTGTCAAGAATCATCAAATGCGCAACATTAAAAGTTCATACGTTTATAACTTAGCGAATATTTTGCACGATATGTTATCAACTGTCTTATAAATAGAATCTATCTTAATAAAGCGAGTTTTATAATATTTTTTGTAGAATTGTGTATGTTTCTAACCATGTGGATTTATACGTCTGTAATAGTTGAACATACTTCAATTCAATATGCTGGAATCATATAACAATTGTAATCAAAAGTTATTTGTATTCTATCTTATTGCTATTAAAATATTGGATTCAATGAAATATTTATTAGACATCAAATGAACAGTGTTTAAAATCGTCATTATAAAATTTTTGATATATTATAAAAATAGATATAAAGTTCTTTTAATTATCATTTTAAACTTGCGTAATTCAAAACAAACTTTTTATATGGCACAGAGTATATCTACGCCTCTTTTCTTATCGTATTTTGATAACTATGATGCTGGCCTAAATTTATTAATTAATGAAATTGGCGCAGTATTGAAATGAGTGTCATTGCAAAAGTAGCAGGAAAGGTCAAGTGCACATTTAATTATTAATTAATGTGGTGAATTAAATAGTGTCATTGCTACCACAAATTTTTCTTCAAATATCGAAAGTAATGAATATATAATTCAGTATCTCATTTATCATGCCATTTGAAAGTTACTACATTTGTACAAATACATATTTACAGGTTAATATTATAATTTAGAATAGAATAATTAATACTTTTCAAAATTTTTCATTTTATTGATTAAGATTGTCTACAAATATATGAATTTTGTATTTATTTTAGATGAAAACTTTATTAACTGGCTCCTATCAGGAATCCAAAAAAATCTATCGTGCAATATGTCTGAAGCAGATTTGAGGAGTTTTGGCGTTGCTGTTTGTGCACATTTAATTTCATCCGGAGTTCTGATTGCTCAAACAGATGGAAAAATATCAAATGATGGTTTGACTTTTAAGGTATTTTATTTATTATGATTAATAATACTTCATACATTCACTCATAATTTCTTCAGATCATCATCTCTAAAACAAAAAATTGCTCTAAATTAATAAATTCAAAAAAACTTTAATATTCATAATTTTCATTTCAGTTAGACAAAATGTACTTTTGGACGCAAGAAAATATCAAAGAAAAACCACCGGACGATATTTCCTCACAAGATAGAGTGCAGAAACTTGAAGCAGAAATAACATATTTGAAAGAAAAAGTTGAAAATCTGGAAGAATCAGCGAAATGTCAAAAGTTACAAGATACGTCAAATGAAGACAAACGAATGTGCACAACATCTGAGGTACCAACCGTAATTGAACCAGAACAACGAGTTGAAACATTTGACAAAAGTACCAGTGTTGATGATCTTTATTTACTAGTGAAAGCCGAAACTAAGGATGCTTGCAATCAAACAGAAGAAATAAGTAATTCAGATCTACGAAAACAATCTCAAGACACATCGTCATTATCAAACCTGAGTAGAAGACCGAGTCACCCTCCACCCCCGCCCCCATTACCATCAGATAAAGGATTAGAACTTTATATGCCAAATGCAGGTATATTTGCACCTCCGCCACCTCCACCGCTTCCTGGGATGGGAGGTCCCCCTCCTCCACCGCCGCTTCCATCACTAGAAGGCCAATCTCCGGCCCCAAAACTCTCGGAGATGGGAGTTCCACCTCCACCACCTCCTCCTTTTCCTGGAATGGGAGGCCCACCCCCGCCACCACCGCTTCCTGGAATGGGAGGCCCACCTCCGCCACCACCTCCACCTGAAATGGGAGACCCACTTCCGCCACCACCTCCACCTGGAATAGGAGGCCCACCTCCGCCACCACCCTTCCCTGGAATTGGAGGCCCACCTCCACCAGGAATGGGAGGCCCACCTCCGCCTCCACCTCCACCAGGAATGGGAGGACCACCTCCGCCTCCACCTCCACCTGGAATGGGAGGTCCACCTCCGCCTCCACCTCCACCAGGAATGGGAGGCCCACCACCGCCTCCACCTCCACCAGGAATGGGAGGCCCACCTCCGCCTCCGACACCACAACTTTCAGGATCATCTGGACCACCTCTACCTCCCTCATTCTTAGGACCTGTCCCTTTACCTGCTCCTCCTACTGGTGGTTGGAACAACCCTGATCAAAAAGGTATATCTTTTTTATAAATTATACAATTTAATATATTGTAACTTATTTATAAGGAATATTTTGTTGATTTAGTTATAAGAAAAGAACCGAAAAATCCAGAAGTTCCCATGAAACCACTGTATTGGACAAGAATTTTGGTCCCAACAACTGGAGCAGTTGCAGTCCCAGTTAGTACCCCAGACTCACCTCCACTTTGGGCTCAAATTGACGAGGAAAAAGATCTGAACATAAAAGAGTTTGAGAATCTCTTTTCTCGACAAGTCACTGCTAGAAAAGCTGCAACTAAAAAAGAAGTGGAACAAAAATCGTCAAAAATTCAACCGGCCAAAATACTGGACCCCAAGCGATCAAAGACAGTGGGAATTTTAGAAAAAAGTTTACACATTGATTTTAGTGAAATTGAAAACGCTGTCTACAACATGGACACCAGTATAATAAATTTAGAAACCTTGCAGCAAATTTATGAAATTGTAAGTATAAAATTATTGGAAATTAGCTGAAACCCCGTGCTTCGAACGGATCTCCCGTTATTTGATATTTTTATTATTTTACTTGACTATTATATTGAAATTGAAATATGAATGACTGTTTGTTTGCTCTGTAAAAATTTGTTTGTTATTTTTTAATATTTTAATTTAATAGGACCGGTTTTAAACAAATATACTTTCCTTTTATCTATTAGTCAAGATGTAAATTTTTTTTTTACATATAAAATAAAATTTTCGTTAATAAAGATGATATTTCTTTATTCAGAGACCAACGTTAAAAGAAATTGATGAGATAACGTCATTCGAGAAGGAAAACCCGGACATCCCGCTAGATTCGCCTGAAGTCTTTCTCTTAAAACTGTCAAGCATAAAAAACTTTTCTGAGAGAATCGCTTGTTTAGTATTTCAAAACGAATTTAATGATTCCATCTCGTCCGTTGCCTCAAAACTTGCCAATTTACGTTCGACCTGTGAATTTATGCGGAGCTCAGACGGGTTAAAGAAGGTCATGAGCCTGATTTTGACTCTAGGAAATTATATGAATGGTGGAAACCGCTCTCGAGGTCAAGCCGATGGTTTTGGATTGGAAATTTTAGGAAAATTAAAGGACGTGAAATCGAATACACCTGGTGTAACGTTATTGCATTATATTGTCAAAGCAAAATTAGCGCAGGAAGGAGAGGACCACCCTGATCATTTGCCGTTACCTGTACCTGAACATGAGGATATCCAAGCAGCAGCTACAATCAACTTTGAAGACATCTCAAAAGAACTGGACAAACTTGAAAGGGGACTCAATAGTACGTTATAAGTTTTGATTGTAAATATCTGTAATTAATATTAGATGGGCGATTTCTTTATGTTTTTTTTAATTTTAGTTTGCAGATCTAAATATGATATTGTAATAAGAGAGAGCCCAGAAAATGCGGGACCATTCATAGCTATCATGGATCTTTTTTTAAGTGATTCTCAAAAAGAATTGACCACCCAAAAAGACAGTCTCACTGAGGCAAAAAACAAATTTATTGCAGTAATGCAGTATTATCAGTATAAACCGAAAGTTTCAACAATAGAAAAAGCTGATCCAAATGAATTTTTTGTGCACTGGATATCTTTTTGCAGAGATTTTAAGGTGATTGTTTCAATTGTCATAACTGTAGAAAGCTAATGTTTCATAAAGTGATAATGAATTTAGTTCAAATAATCAAAAACTCGAAGTTAATATAATTGTTGAATTTTTAAGGACATCTGGAAGAAAGAACAAATTCGATTAAGAGATGAACGAGTGGCAAAACTGTACCAGAAACAAACCATGATGGTGACAAAGAAACGTGAAAACGGACTCAAAGCACGTATGCAAAAGCATTTCGCTCGTAAAGGATAATCTCAAACGCACCTGTAAAAACAACTTTTTGTATAAAATCAGTTAGTATTATTTGTATTGTGTAACGTGAATTCACGACTGTAATATTTATTTAACTTATGCTTACTCAGATGGGTAATGTAATGTAATGTAATTTTTCACAAAAAAATATTTTTACAGCAAATCAGTAATTATGTATAGTAGTCATTAATTTATAATGTTGAAAGTTTGTTAAAGAGTTTTTGTGAATGTTATGCTAGTACAAATTTGAAACCAAATGAAACAATGTATTCAATAAATTCTTGTTTGTACTAGAGTTAAATCGCTTTTTAATAATTTATTGATAGTATGCAAACTTGCAAATCAAATACACAACAACTTATTCAAGTGTTAAACATATTGATATTTATTCATAGATATATATTTATAATCTTCACAGCATTAATTATTAGTGAATACAGAATTTTACAAAGGCATTTATGAAAATACATACTTTAACGTACAAACAAAAATCGTGTAAATCGCGTTAATGCATTAATCACTCAACAATATCCTGATTTCTATAGCGGTACAAATTGAATGACAACGAAACTTGTTATATAAATTAATAGAGATAAATGAACTCAAAAATCTCTTTCTCAAAATGCACGCGCCACGGACTCCGGCAAGTACCGATGGCGTCCATTATGTTCTACATTGCACTCAACCTGTTTCGAAAAACTTTTTTCTCATAATCTGTAAAAATTCACTTTAAAACTCTGAATACAAACAAAAGTGGAATTCTATCATTCATCTTCATACTTTTAACATCATAAGACACCATATAGACGTAAGTTGGGAACAAGAATCAACCAATATTTACATAATATTCTCTTCCCATCGCTGATTTCTGTCGTTCTTTTGCTTTAACTGCTTTTCTACAAAAATGGGATACTTTGAACTCGATTTAACACAACATAAATTCTTATCAGCATCTAAGGAACGTTACAAACAGTAATTGCGACATTATTAAATGTTCTCTATGAAACACGCAATTCACATATAGGTATGTATATGAGTTTATATATCGTATGGACTTCATTTTGAATTCAATTACAATTTCTGTTGGTCTGACTCCTTTTATGAATAAATTTCAATATATTTTATTTTAGTTTCAGTTTTTGAATAGTTAAAATGTCACTTTTACAAGTTAATTAGTCAATTATATACGCTGTAATAAACGTGGCACAGTTTCCTCTTTTTTTGTTTGTTTTTCATTTTCTTAAACCACAGTTTTCAGATGAACAATTTATACAGCTTATACATATTATACCCCGAACCGGAAAAACTTATAAAAATGATTCCGATTGTTCTTGGTTACTATACGTTTAATATTTTGTATAATTAATTTAATTTAACATATTAATTAATGTTTAATTTGTTAGTTACAATTTTAATAAATATACACTTTTAAATTAAAAAATCTGTTCATTAGCTTCTTAAATATAACATTCTGCTTTTTTTTTACTTTTTATCAATAAATTTTGAGAACGAGTCTCACTCTTGGAATATCGTTTTTCAAATAAATTAATATACTTAAATTTTTAGTATAAAAACTGTGTTTTGCAATGGTGAATTGCATTTATAATGTTGACTATTATGTTGTTCGCATATGAGTGTTGTGTACAAATAATACACAACGATAACAATTGTCTCAGTTTGATTATTATCTTCGTTAAATAAATTAGTCATCGCTTCGTGTATGATGTTTATAATCGAAAGGGTGCTCGGTTTTCAATTGACGAGTGTTGTTTGGTCTTTTTCTGGGCTGATGTGGAAGTGTCGGAGGCTTCCGATGATTTCCTCGAAAACTTCGTGGACGGTGGTAGTGGAGTGCTGGTGCCACTCGAAGAAGTTCGCGTTCTGCATTAATAATTTGTTTGATTAACAATCATTATTTATATAAACCATTTCAAAACTTAATATAACACATAATGTTAAATAAATTTTTAATTAAAGAAACGTTTCAGTCTTGTTTGAAACGTCAAACAATTTTTGTCGGTTCAACTAAACCAATCATTTTAAGTAACTGTATTAATTATTTTTGTATTCACCAACAATGTTGATTGTTATGGACAGTTAAACTATTGTTTTAGCACAAACGTACCATCTTTTAAATTGGCACCTTAGTCTCTCCGGAACAATCTAAACCGGTAACTAACACTATAAATATACAAACATTTTCATCAAAAAAATATCAAAAACATTCAGTCAATTAAATATCCGAAATGTTACAAAATATATTATTCATTGTAAAATTGTTTTCGAGACATATGCAAAATTAATCATATGTTCCGGCGCTGCGATGAATTTTAATTGTAAATTATTTATTGATGGATTTTTTTATTACTGAATATTAAAATGATATCGTCTTGTGCAATGACTCAATTAAATTTGTGAATGCAAAAATAATTAATGGTAACAAATAATCTTGTAATAATGGTTTATTGTTACCTAGAGTTTTTTATTGGCATCGGTATGTTAGTCGATGAGCTTGCTTGTGCAGAACTGCTCCTAGCATTGTGATAGTAGATTATTAAATTAATTCAAAAGCAATTACTTATGATGAAATTAGCTTCAACTACTGACAATGAGTACTATATTTGAATGAAATTTGCATTAATTCAATTTCCCAAGTTGTTTGAGGTATTACCCTTACATTATGAGAATGTATCACACTTAAGTATTTCTCAAAGGATTTATAAATCAAAATTAATGCAAATTATTGACTTAGAAAAGCTGATATGAAACACTACTGAAGATAAAATTTGCAATCATTTACAAGTTAAAAAAAAGAATTATAGAGTGTATAATGAACAAAATAACTAAATAATTGCACAAAAATTGCTATTGTAATGTTTAAACTTTAAAACAGTAAAGCAAAGCAAACTCAAGTAATTTTTAATAAGATTTCTAAGTTAGTTTTAACTCTATCTTAACTAATTAGAATGAGAGAGAAATCGCACTTCAAAATCAATTCGTTTCATTTAGGCACACTTGCGTTGAAATAACCCATGCAGCCGTGCAAACACATCAACGTAACTAGACGATCAATCGGCATACCCCACAGAATCCGACGAAATATTTGAATGATTGCTTTGAGTAGAATAAGTTGAAATGTTGCTAGTAGTAGATTGGGGAGATTTTATTTCAGATCCAATATATACGGGAATCCTCGACCGACTAAATCATCAAACATGATTAAAGATTCGAAATAATATTTTTTAAATGAAATTCAAATAATCTCAAACTATGGATCCAAATTGTGTGATACAATTTTTACAACTAAAATTCAATGAAATATTTGTCAATCACTATGATGTTCAAGGTTTAAAAAATATCGTGTGAAATTAAAAATTCTACTATTTTCAATCAGCGTAGCCCATGATTAAAAAATCTGTTCTTACATATCATGGTTAAAAGAATTTGAAAAAAGGCTGTTATGTTGTGTTAAATTGTATAGTTTAAGCAATGTTAGTTAATGCGAAAGATATTTTTGGATGTTCAACTTGAAAGTCAATTGAAAAGTCAACATAGTGAAAATAATTTACCTTGTAGAACCACTGGCCGGACTAGCAAGACCCGTAGGTGAATTAGATCCATTGACTGATGTTCCTAGCTTCTTTCCAGAAATGCTATTGTGACGACTAGTTGTCGGCGTGGTTCCACTTGTTCTTCGAGGGATTCGGCTTGGAGTGCATGAATCATCTATATAAAAATAATACTCATGTTTATTTTCTCACTTTTTAAATTTTCATTTCAATTCTTTAAAAATCTTCATTTTATAAACTGTAAAACTCACCAGTACTGTCTAACGATTGAGATGATCCATAACGACTAGACGGTTTGCTTCCTTGTCGTGAGGCAGGTCTGCTACCAGGACGACTCGTTGGTCTTGAGGCTGGTCTACTTCCGGGACGACTTCCTCCTAAATTGTAACATTTTATTAGTTTATGATGAAAAATGCAATAATTATTCTATTTTTTGTGGAGTAATTACAAAGTTGAGTAAAGTTTTAAATTACCTGGCGTGATTGAACTTCTGTACGAAAGACTGGTCTTCCTCACAGGTGTTTTGAACGAACTTTCATTGTCACTTAGACTATCTGGTGTTCCTGCACTGAGAGATTGTCTCGAGGCTCTTTGCTGACCCATCGGTACACTGCGTGCACTACGTTCCCTCACCTAATATAATTTATAACAAATTTCAATCAGAAAATAGTTTTATATTAATAACAAAATGATTACTTTCAATGTATTTATATTAAAAGTCGCTTTGGTACTATAAAATCGAATTTTTTTAACAAGTGTTGTGTCGTTTTTATCAGTATCTTTGTTAAGAGATACTTTTTAAAAGTATAAGGCAAAATAAAAATACATACCATCCATTCTAAGCACAGATCCGAAAATAAAAATCTTCATTAATTACAGCAAAAAATATTTTAAAATATTGAATTCAAAGACTTTTAAATTATATAGTTTTATTATATGTTGTAAAAATTTTTATTTGAGAAACGTCATTTTTGCTGTAATTATAAAATAAAAAATTTATAAAAAACATGCAAACTTACCACCTGAAGTTACATTGACGTTTATTTCTAATAAGATAAAACAGCATTTGAATACGTTCAATATAAGATTTAGTTTAAAGTTAGAAAATGATTTTAAAGCAAATTATAATTGAAATCACATGATCTAATGTGATTTTTTTAGTTATGATTTTAATTAACTTTATGAATATTTGTATAAAAAACAATAAAATAAAATTTTTGTCATTGAAAATTCTGAAATAGAATCAGCCATGATATAATGGTTTGATATCAAATAGTGCACTTCTATGTTTCTAATTTGTGATGATTGAAAATAAAAAAAGTTTATACTAAGTGTAAAGTGTATACTTGCTTGTTAAAGACTCTCGTAAAATAATATATGGAGTATTAAAAGACGTTTCGCAAAGATGAATTTTGTTATTTACCCAATGATAAGAGGGAGCGTGCATGTGGATGGGGTACGCGCATGGAAGGTCCTCCTTTTGTCTCAAATTTTCAAATATCGGCATCAGCTGGTTCATAAACTCCTCCGCTGTATACCACAAACCAAAAATTTAGCCAACTTCATCTCTTATCCACCAGACCACAACTTTTTCATTTGTGTTTTACTTGTCGATTAATTCTCTTCTCTTCTTTTTATCTTTTAATCATTAATTTCACATCTCCTTTGACAATTCCTTTATCACAATCTCCTGAGGTGTCTCCTAATCAAACTTCATCTTAGATTTTGGCTGCGAATCAACGCCAACGACAAATGAGACGAAGAAGCGCTCACAAGAGGACAATTGCATCCAACAAAACAACTGGTTCGTGCACAAAAAGGGATCTATGACTAAACTGGTAACTACAATTAGCACAACCACTTACCTTTTTTCTCGGTGCGGTTTTCTGCAACGACACTTATTTACGCAAAGCGACTTACGGACATAAAAAAAAACGAAAAAAAGAGGTAAACGGGAAACAAGCAGAGGTAAAGAAGACAGAAAGGTTACCTTTGTGATTGGCCCTGTTGTAGACATTTGTGAACGTTGCAAAGTGGAGGTAGGACTTGGTTTGGATCGGAATGCTGTCATAGTTTGACTGACGCCATCTGCCAGTATGAACTGTTCCCTCAGCTCAATGTTCGTTCTTCCTTTGGCTAAAGTGTGTTGCAAGCACGCAATCATCAGATAGGACCAAAGGACATTTTTTATGAAAATTTTGGCAAGCAGTGAAAGGTAAACAGACAGGATGGAAAGATTTTGGTTTCTTAATCCTTGTTAAAAGAGAAATTTTAGAAAAGGATTTTCTGAAGGTAGGCAAAGATAATAATTAGCACGGAAATTAACAAAGCAGTGATATACTGGGATGGAGTACAATTTAAAAGAAAGATGTACTAGTTTCAATATAGTTTGTCAAATTGATTGAAATAAAGTTTTACTTTTTACATTGAAATCAGTACATTATTATAAGTTACATGCTTCACACATATGGTAGAAAGAGTACTTGAACTGATTATTTACAAATTACGAAGACAAACTCAACATAAATTTAAAAAAAAATGATTAAAAAGCTACGAATATTTACAAAAGTTCCATTATCAAACAATATTTCAAAAACACTCAGCTAGTTAATGAATGATGATTTTTTTTGAACTGCAGAGAAATGATAAAATATCATTAAGGCCAAAACATATGTTCACTAAATTATTTTGACTTTTAATTTTTTTTTTCCTAATAAATATTAAACGAAATAAAAATTAATCAGAAAACGTCTTCTCATGCAACATCAACTTGAAATTCGACAGCAAAATCTGCGTGGATGTAAATTTTTCTTTGATTATAAATCCCAGCTAGTTGACAGGTAAAATTGCAACAAAAAAGATAATCTTGAAAATTCAAATAAAAACAATACATTTAATTTGTACGTAACAAACACGCAGACAAAGAGGCGAACTGTAATGTGCATGATTGTCTCACCGAGTGGACACCAACCCTCATGTTGCTCCGGTTTATTAGGATCCGGTATTGGCATTAGAAAAACTTTATTCGGAAGGATAAAATTAAAAAAATAAATTTGAAAAAAAAAATGTAAACATGATAAATAAAAAAATGTTAAAATGTCAAATTAAATATAAATAATGTCATTGGTTTTCAAAAATAAAAAATTAAATAAATTAAATAAATCGGATTGGAATGAAATAAAAAAAGTAATATCAAAATGAGCATTAGTTGAATGTTGGTTTACGCTATCAATTTATAATTAATTATAGATAAATTTTGCCTTAAAGATATTTCATTACATAAATTTAAGTTGTCAGTTTTTTGTTTCTTCTCAAAATCTGTTATTAAAAAATGTGTAACAACATTTTATAAGATGGATGAATTGTAATGAAATAATCTTCAGATGATATCTAATATTATTAATAAATTATTATCAAACAAGTACCAATAAAACCAACTACGAGCTAAGCAAAGCAAAGTAGCAAACATTCATTCTTCTTCGTTTTAATGTAATTATTCACATGGGTCGTTAGGAACGTTAACGTTACGAACAACCAACATATATTAATTGTCAAAAACAATATATGTTAGGTTACCTCAGGAGTTGAGATCATACACACAAATGCAACAATGTATTATATAAAATTCAATCATCGTTAGAACAGCCACCGTGGTTGTGAAAATTATTTTGCTTCAATGAAATAACAAGCCGAACCAAACTCTTGCTTGATCAATTATTATTATTTTAAGCTTTAAAAATGCTGATTAGCTTAACTAATTGATGTCGATGAAACTAAAATTTGGCAGTGATATTAATCGACATGATGTATAAATTAATAAAAATAAATTGCACAATTTGTTTGAAAGGAATAAATTTTATGTTAGTATAGATAAGAGTAAACGAATCATTAATAAATTTTGGTCTTTCATTATTATGTATGAGAAACTTACCACGGCAAGGATCGTTCTTCAGGAGGAATTCGTCGAGGGCAACCCATCCACCACCGACACGAACCATGACTGTAGATCGCAAAATTCTCACCAATCTCAGTTTTTGACTGTCACCAAACTACAATAAAAGTAATGACTTAGCTTTTGGAAACACTGTTTTAAAAAATGAAAATTGTGTATAATTTTATATTTTACCCTATATTTTCCTTCGCCAACTTGGAAAACGCGGAACTTCTGTCTACAAGTACACAGCATGACCAAACGTTTGACTTCATCATGAATCTTATCGGTGTCGTTATAAGTCCTTCTTTCTTCCCAGTCAGGTCTGAGGGCAGCGATAAATTCTTTCCAGTCTATCAGCCCTTCTCCATGACGATCAAAGAGATCTGCCACAGCTCCCATTTCCAACCGAGAGGTGTCAAATTCTAAAATTAGAGAGAAATTGTAAACAGTGATATAAAACTTTTGATATAACAGCAAAAATTTATATTCCATAATAAAAAAAATGTTCTTACTAGTGTTCAAAATTCCTTGGATGAAATCTTCTCTTGGAATGAGACCATCGTTGTTCTTGTCCATCTTTCTGAACAGATCCGTGAGACGCGATTTTTTGTGATTCATGAACTTCAAGAACTGTAACAAACAAAATCCCGTCAACAAATGGCATTTTATTTTCAATTCATTGTTAGTTTAATTAAAACGATTGGAAAATCCTTACTCTCTTGCGCCAATCATCCCAACTAAAGTTAGCAACACGATCCAATTCATCAATGTAGTTGAGTTTATCTTGAAGTCTTCGCTGTCTTTCCCATGCAAGCATCCAAACATTGCGCCATCTGTCCCAGAGTAATTTGACTTTCGGACTGCGGAATTCTGGCTCAGCTCCTTTGCTGCTCATTTGTGAAAAAAATATTTTGAATTCAATATTGCCCAATTTATCTACCAACTTATAATGTACATTTTTTTGAATATTATAACTGTCAAATATGGTATTCAAAATCAAAATCAAAACATCATATGCTAAGTCAATACACTCTGACAAGATGAAATCCAAATACATAGCATTCAATTACCTCTCATTTTAATGGTACAATTGAAACAGTACTTAAAACTAAAAATAAATCAGTCAGATTGACGCACCTTCCTTTAGGTGGGAAGCGTGGTCCAATATGCGGCATACCAAGATCTGGCGTTCGCTCACGACCAGGACTGGCTCGGCTAAACAAGAACATGCTTCACGTCACTCAAAACCACACTACTAAATCGTTTTGATGCTATAATACTATTAGTCATGATAAAAGTGTTTTTTCTTCAAACAAATATCATTCATTATATGTACTTCATATGTCAATCTATATATAATCTACTTGTCAAATACTTACAATTCAAGACTATATTTTAAATAATGGTAAACAATGAAATAAAAAAATTTATAGAAGAATAAGACAGAACATTTTTGTGCATAAAGATTAAATAAGTGCATAAGATGAAAAAGTAGTAGTTAAATAAGAAACTGGAAAACAAGTTGGTTCATTTGAAAAGAAAATGAAAGTGCGCACCTGTGCCTACGATGCATTGATGGTTCATGCTCAAGTTCCTGATAAAGTTCTCTACTGTTGTGCAGCCAAATAAAAATTTCATGCGAAAGAGAAACGAAACACAAATGAAAAACAGAACGAAAAAAATAGTTAAGGATAAAACAAATAATATGATTATAGGAACATGAAAGAAATTAGAAAATCAAAAATAAAATCAATAAATTAAGGATAAAAGTAAAGAAAACGATAATTGAAGTCAACGAGAATTATAACAAAGACATACGATGGTGTTGTTGATTTGGCCTTTGTAACTTTTCTGCTGTCCTTGACTGGTTTGATCTGGCGCGACTTGCAGACACGGTCGACTTCATTTTGTCTTCTGCTGGTGTTTTCCATGAACTCACGATGATCTGCGATGAGAACTAATAGAGTTTCTCTGTCGTCTGGTAGTGGCTCGGCTTCAAGATCGATGAGTGTTTTTTCCAAGCCTTCGAGCCATGCAAGCAACTCTTCAAGAAGGTTGTCAAGATCCTATTGGCCAAAAACATTCGAATAAGTAAATAATTCCAAACCGGCTTACAAAAATTCAAAAAAATTTCTTTCAGCTCACCTGAAGTCCTTGCATGTGGTTCTCCAGTCTCTGATTTCTCTGCTGTGCCCAAGTGGAAACCTCTTCCCATCTAGACTGGATGATTGTGATCCAGTGTTTGATGACAGCGGCGCCGTCTGGGTGTGATTTTGCCAAGACAGCATGCGCAAAATCAAGCGTAGCATCCTTTTCGATCTCTTTAGATGCAAGTTCCCTGAGGAAGCTCTCGTGGTCCATGAGCTGGTTTCTGCTTTCTTGCTCGTCCTCAGGCATCTGTCCAGCGAACCTTAGTTTCATCTCGGCGTCACTGAGCCACTCGAGCAGCACGTGTACTTGTTTGTGCAACTTCTCCGCGTCCTGCAGAGCCTCCTGCAATTTCATCATCTTGTTCTCGGACAACCTGCAGACTTCATCCCAAAGTGAGTGAAGTTCAGAAAGCTGTGTCCTGATGGTCGCAGCGTCTTCAATGGTAGCCGTGGATTCAAGCTCTCTGCCAGTCTCAGTGACAGATTGCATCTGAACTGCGCGATGTTCAAGATCCTTCTCGAAAGCCCTGTGTTGTTCTACAAGGTTCGTAACAGTGTCCAAGTCCCCGTGAAGAGGACCTGAATTAATAAGCTGTTTCTGCATCTTTCTGAGCCATTCGAGAAGTGCCTGGATGGCATCCTTGAACTGGCCTGAGAATAGCAGCGCCTCTTCGAGTTTGCGTTGACGTTCAACACTTTTGCCACAGACGCTGGTCCATTTGTTTTTGAGTTCGTTGAGAAGCTCTCGCAATGCTGCTTCGTCGGATTTCGGAGCTTTGTCCTTGAGAATTTTGCCACTCTTCATTGTGCTGTCATAAACACCTTGCTTGGCTCCTAAGGCCTTTTGTACCTCCCTGTGTTTGTTCAGTCTATATTTGATCTTGTCAGGATCATTCGCTCCAAGAGCATCGGCAGCGACATCGTCAAGGGTCTTTTCAGTCTCATCTAACCAGTTCATCAGTGATGACCAGGCATCGTGGAACTCGCGAGCTTCTTTGTAGCCATGATCCAGAGCTCGTGTGCGTTCTGCTGACTTGGAAACCACACGCTCCCAACGATGTTGTACACTAATAAGAAGATTTTTGATGAGAATGACGTCCTGCTTCTGCGAGAAGTACTTCAGGTGCGTTCCCTTCTTGTCCAGATTCAGCATAGTTTCTCTGTGAACTCCGACGTCCTTTTGGAAAGCCTTGTGTTCCTCGATTTGTCCCAGAATAGTTTCCATGACACGAGAAACTGGTTTCAAATTGGTAAGAATTTTTTCGGCGTTGGTAAGCCAATCGACAAAGGCCTTGAGAGCATCGTGGAACTCTGTGGCTTCCTTTAGGGCTATTTCCAACTTGATCTTCTTGTCGCTGGCGCGAGCAGTGACACTCTCCCATCGTTGTTTCAAGGTTCGGAGATTTTGGTTCAACCCTGTGGCACTTGCAGCACCAGCCCTGCGAAGGTACTCCTGTCCTTGTTGCAAAACAGTTTCTACTTTCGGTCTGTTCATCTCGAGTTCGTTATAGACTTCCATGAACCGCTCGAGCTGTTCTGAGGCAGTTTCAGGTAGTCCTCCGACCGGTTTGGAAGCGACAATGGCACTGTCCACATCTCCCAGCCATGATAAGAGGTCCTGAATCTCGGCAGTGAACGACTGAGCTTCTCTTAGGGCATCTTCAAGTTCGCGCTGTCTGTCGGCAGCACGTTGCAGTAGATCACGCCATTTGCGGTTAAGAGTTCCAAGTTTGTCTGCAGTGGTGCTGGCTTCGCTGGTGCCTTTTCCGTCTTCGATGAGTTGTCTTCCAGCATCATTTAAAGTATCCACGCTGCTCTGATGAGCTTGGATGTCGTTCACTAGAACCTTCAGTTTGGCCAGTTCTACTTCTATGACCTGAGGATCACCAGCAACTGCCTTGAGATCGTCCAATGTAGCATCGGTCTTATTAATCCAGATGAGAAGCTCGTCCAGGGCATGTTGGAATTGGCCGAGACGAAGAAGGGCATTCTCAAGGAGACGTTGACGTTCAACGACACCGCGTAAAAGAGCATCCCATCTGCGGTTGACAGTGCCGAGTGGCTCTTTGATGGCTGCTGCCTGCTCCGATGATGTTCTTTCTGTGAGTTCAGCTGCTTGTCTGTAAATTACAAATTGTGATTAGAATTTCTTTACATTAAAAAGACTTGAATTTTTAATGATTTAAAAATTAATTTGTAATCATTTTTTCACGATTGTAAGAAAACTTGCCTTCTGAGACTCCTGATTAAGCATGATCAAGATAAAAATTAGAATTAATAACCATTAGTCATTTTGTGGCAAAGAAAAAATAAAGTCAAAAAACAATTACCTATTTAAAGCTTCAACTTTGACCATGTGGGGATCCACTTCAGCCTTGAATGCAGACAACTGCTTGATCTGTCTTTTGACCTCGTTGATGTCACTTCCCAAGGGTCCCATATTGGCGAACTTCTTCTCAGCCTGTTGCAGGAATTCGATCAAATTCTGCAGAGTATCATGGAACTCCATGGCCTTCTCCATGGCGTCGATAAGATTTTCCTCCCGTCTTGCGTACAATGCAGTGACGTTGTCCCAAGCCTGATCCAAATCTTCAATGTGTTTCCTAACTTCTGGTTTGTCAGGCTCACCACAGAGTCCCATAAGCTCGTGTCCGCTTTGCCTCACTTGTTCGACGTCTGGCTTGGTCTGGTCAATCTCCTGTCTGATCTCGTGCAAAGCCACCTGTTGTTGTTGGATAGCGGTAGGTTGCGCAGCTGGAGGAGCCTGACCAGCCAAAGCGTCTTGGAGTTCTCTAAGTGTGCTCATAACACCATTGAGCTCGGACCAAAACTTTTCTGCGACCGCGAGAGTTTCATCGAGAGTTTGGCCTCGGTCGGTGGTGGCTTTATGAACTTGTGCCCATAATTTGTTAAGTTTTTCGAGTTTCCTCTTGATGTCATTGACCGCTGGGTCTGATCTATCCGAGGCTTTACTGATGACATCATTTGCAGCTCTCTTGACGGCCGCGAAGGCTTCTGACCTCTGAGTGAGGTCGTCTGCCAGTGCCGCGTTTTCTTCCATCTGATCTCTAAGACGTGGAGGATGAGCACTGATGGGCTCAGCACCGTTGACTTGATCGGCAGTTGAGGTGAGAGCTCTGAGCATACCCTCGAGTTTGTCTGAGAACTGGGAAGATTCCTGCATGGCCTGCTCCAGAGCTTGTTGGCGAGCACGCAGTTCTGCCCTGAGAGCAGCATAGCGAGCGTTGTCCTGGTCCAGGATGTCTTGAACCTTAGAGGCTTCCTCTTCGTTGCAAAGTCTCATCAGAGCTTCTCCGGTCTTGTTGAGTTTTTCAACAAGTGGTTTGTGTTCGTTGATACTAGCAAGGAGGAGCTCGTTCTTATCCTGCTGGGCAGCGATGAGGTCTGGTCTCAAAGCAGGCATGGACATGGCAAGAGCGACCTGCTGTTCGGCTTCGTCCAACCAGGCACTGAGACCGGCATGGGCGTCCCGGAGATGCTCCGCCAGAGGAAGCGCTTGTTCGAGAGCTCCCAAACGTTCGCTCGATAGGGCAGACACGATCTCCATTGTTTCCCTCAGCTCTTCCATTTTGTCTTTGATAGTCGAGGTGTCCTCTTCGTGAGGAGAGCTAGCAGCATTTTCACGAATAACTTTTTTCGCCATGGAGATGACGTCACGTACTCGGCTCTTTTGACTGAAGATGTCCTCGTTCAGAGCCTTGTGTTCCTTGAGTTGAACTCGGATAATCTCCGGTTCGCTGCTCGGCGGCTCGGCCTCTCTCAGCTGGTTGTCAACTTCCCTGAACCAGTCGAGGAGCTCCTCGATATCTCCAAGAACCTCCAACGATCTTTGCTTACTGAGTTGAATTCTCTCAGCCTTACGTTGAATCTGTTCCGCAATCGCGTCGAATCGACGGTTATCTCTGGTCACCAGACCTTCGATGGTCGCAGCGCCCTCACCAGGTGAAATCTGGCAAAGTTGAGGACCAATTGCGTTGATCTTGTCAAGCACCGGTCGGTATTCGGAGATCTCCATCTCAAGGCGAACAATCTCATCTTCTCGGCTGCTGGCGCTTCTTGGCTCGACAGACTGCAGCACAGTTTCTGCAGTTTGCATCCAATCCATGAGCCTATTATGGTTGTCATGGAACTGCTGAACCAACGGCAGTGCCTCCTGCGCGTGTTTCAGAAGGTCAGAACCTCGACTAACGAGGTCGTTAAAGCGGCGTTGCAGACTGTCAAGTTTATCTTTAAGCTGCAGAGCTTCATCGCTCGAGATGTGTTTCATGAGCTCGACTCCGGCGTCCGTGGTACTGTCAACTTCAGCTTGACGAGATGATACCTCTTCAGTCAGATCAGCGAGATCTTCCATCTGCTGAAGAAGTTTCTCCGTGTGCACGGCGAGAATGCGGTACTTGGAAAGTCGTTTTTCCATGCTGTCCATCCATGCCTGGAGGTCCTGATAGGTTAGCACAAGGTGTCTCAATCCTTGACGAGATCTCTGAAGGAGATCTCCAAGAGCGTCAGATCTTTCGACGAGTGCAGCGTATCGGTTGGCAGCATCTTGGAGCTTATCGGCAAGAATTGCCGCCTCGTCCGTGTGCTCGCCGACGATCTTCATCAACTGGCTGGCTACATCGGTCAACTGACTGAAAGCTGGTTTCTTCGAGAGGATATCCTCGTGGAGAGCGTCATGTTCCTTAATTCTTCTCTGGATCTTTTCTTCGTCGGTGGGTACGAGTTCCATTTCCTTAATTCTGTGCTCGGTACTGTCGAGCCATGCAAGCAACGGCACCAACTTGTCTCTGAACTCCTTGGCCACTGCCAAAGCGCGTTCCAAAATATCCATCCTTTCGCTGGCACCCTCCATGAGATTGTTGAATCTGCCCATGCAATCCTTCAGACGTTTTTCGATCTGTTTGCGTTCTTTTGGTTCGGCTCCTGCCGCGACTTCCTGGCCCATGCTGTAGAGAGAGGACATGGAGTGTTGACGATCCAAGAGCATCTTTTTGAGGAACTTTTGTTCCTGAAGCTGAGCTTTGACTACTTTGTAGTCTGAAGACGGTGGTTTTTGGTTGGCTACCATCTCCTCAGTGTCGGTGAGCCATTTTTCCAATCCGTCCAAAGCTTCCTGTAGCTTGCCAGACTGAAGCAAACCGACATCGAGTTTTCGCAAACGCTCGTTCATTCTTTCCTTCAGGTCGTTCCATTTCTCGTTCATCTTATCCAAATCTTTCTCAATATTCACGGTGTTGACGTCACGACCTGCGCTTTGTATCAAAGATTGTCCTAAGTGGTTACATTCTTCAACAGCCCTGGAAATCGGCTCGATCTTGTGTGCAGTCAAACTACGGAAATCGTCTTGTTGGGCGCGTATTGAATCAACTTCGGAGCCTATAGGTTTAAGTTTTCTGATTTGTTCACCGACTTCATTGATGTCGTCCATAACATCGGCATGAACGTGATAGAATTCCTGTAATTTGTTTAGCGTCAAAGCTAACTCCTCCTCACGATTCCTTCCGCGTTCTTCCAATCTACTGAGTTGTCGCTTAAGAGATTCAATCTGATCACGAATGGCAACAGCATCAGCGGCGAAACCACTATCTACGAGGTTCTCAGCGCTAACAACCAGTTCGGCTCCAAGAATGTCTGAGAGACGGGTGATCTTGCTCATCAAACGATTTGTCTCCTCAATTTGGGTGCGAACGATTTTGATTTCGCGACCTGGAGCTTTCATGTTATCGAATTCTTTTTCAAGTGCACTCAGTTCTTGACTGATGACTTTGAGATTGTCATTGAATTGAGCCACGGCGGTTGCGGCGCTCTGCAACTCGTTACAGCGATCGTTCAGTTTGGAAAGAAGATCGTCAATGCGGTCGCCGACATTGTCAACATCATCTCGAAGATGAGTGGCATCCACACCTTGCTCCCCGGCTTTGTTCACGATGTCGTTGGCTTGTTGGCGTACGCTTTGCAAAGGTTTCTTCAAGCTGTTTGTTTCTTCTCTGAGATTCTGAAAAGTGATAAATTTTTCCTTTTGTTTATAATGAAATCTAATTATTTGTAAGTCTCTGTTGGTTTTTCAATGTAACTTTGACAGCACTATTATGCATTTTCTAATTACCTTAATTCTATCGAGCAGTTTTGGATCTTTAGATCCACCGCCAAGAGCATCGTGAGAAGCCAGTTTGTCTTCACATCTTTGCACACTGTGTTCCAAATCACGTAAGTTTTCATTAAAGTCTGCAAGATGACGAGCAGTATCTTCCAAAGCCTGAGTTCTGTCGAGCAAATCTGTAAAAGGAAAATATTTATTTTAAACTTTGCAACATCGTCTTCATTTACGTTCAATGAAAGTACAGTTGTAGAATAGATAAATACATTATATCATTTTTAATAATATAATAAATGTTATAATAGGTCATAGTAACAATGTGACAATTACCATTATTAATCTTATCCCATCTAGTCCTCATCGCAGACAGTTCGTTCTTAACGACGTCCTTATCGATGTCACAGGCACCGAGGAAAGTTTCGCCAAGGGTCTTGTTGTTTTCAAACTCTCCAGAGCGCTTCCACACTTCGTTGCGGAACGATGACAGTTCTTTGAGCTGTTTTTCGATATCCTTGCGTTTGAAAGAAGCTGGTTTCAAACTCTCAAGTTTATCTTCAGCTTGACGAAGCCAAGGCAAGAAAGCGTCCTGGGCGCGGTAATATTTCTTGCAGTGTTCAGCGCAAGTTTGGAGTCTGGTGTGTCTATCGACAATGTCCTTTTTCAAGCGGTCCCATTGGGTCTGCATCTTGTCCAAGTCCCGTTGGAGAGATCGAGTGTCAGTTTTGTGTGACCTAGCAAGAATATCGCGACCTTTATTAAGCAACATGATGACTTCGTGCTCTTTACTCATGACATTCCTGTAGATTGGCTGTAACAAAAAAAGACAGACAAAATCAATAAAAATTATTTATAAATGTATAAATATATTTCTAAAAAAAAGTTGTAAACAATTGTTAAATAAAAACTTCAATTATCTTCAAAGATATCTTACCTCATGATGGTCAAGTTGTTGTTGTAAGATTTCTCTATCGGCTGAAACCAAAAGTTTCTCAGACATGCTGCCCAATTCGTCGGCCAGCCAGCCAAGAGTCTTACTGCAGGAAGCTTCAAATTGTCTTCCATCCCTGAGATTACCCTCAATCTCCGCTTTTCTGTGGTCCAATTTCTTCTGTAAGTTGTTATACAATTTTGCAACCGATGCAAGCTTAGCCTGAATCTCCGATCTCGATGCAGGATCACTCAAAACTTCGCAGAGTTGAGCTCCGGCAGCCTCGGCGTCAGCCAAAAGTGGTCTCTGTCCTTCAAGCTGTCTCTCAAGATGTTCGATCTTTCTCAACTGCTCTTCCGCATCTTTATCCAATGGCAAATCATCCAGTTGGTCAGAAATAGCTTGCAAAGCATCTCTCAAACGATTCAAGCTTGCATCGAATTCTCTGCTGGTGTCCACTGCATCACCGAGACTACGAGCTCGTTCATCGAGTCTTGCCAGTTGGTCGGCCCAACGTTGCAACACGCTGTTCGATTTCGAAGTGATCTTTTGACCATCCAGAGAATCAGTTGGGACGCGAGAAAGAACACTCTCAGTAACATGCACAAGATGATCAAGTTGTGGCTGTTGCGTACGGAATTCTTCACGTAAGACTTGCACTTGTTGAACTTGACTGGCGACCATGCGGGGATCAGATGAGATGGGACCAAGAGCACCAAGCATCTTTTCTTTAGCCACAAGCCAGGAGTTGAGGTTCTCATAGGTGTCATGAAACTCCTTCATGTCCTCCAAGAACTTGATTCGATCTTTGCAGCGATCAGAGATTGATTTCCATCTGCCCACTACGTCTTCCATCTCATCGTTCAGACGGTCTACACCTTCTGCTCCTTTCTTCCGTTTGACAAGCTCGCGTACTTGACTGCGAGTACTATCTAAAAGTGATTGTTTTTCATACATCTCTTCAACTATCGCCTTGATTTGTTTGGCAATCTTATCTGATTCGTCTTTTGATGATGGAACCAGGCTAGTTGAGGGCAATTGACGTTGGATCTAAAATTATAATTAATTTAGTATGCTTTGTTAACGAACTAACATAAAAAAACACAGACCTAGACGTTAAATAATTAAATCTTCTAACCTTATCCAAAAAGTGAGAAAGAGTTCTCAAGTTATCCAAATGTTTCTTGACTTCTTCACGAATACTGTCAAGTTCAGCTTGACGATCAGCAAGACGAACACCGAGCAATCCGTAACGGTTGTTAATTTCGGACAATTGCTGTTGAACTGGTGATAGTTCCTCAAGATGAAAACCATCTTGACTGGAACGACGACTACTGAATCCGCTGCTACCACCTGGGGAGACCGGACTTTGTACCGCATACAACTTAGTGGGTGATGGTGAGCGACCATCTTGTGACATTTGGCGTACTACAAAAAAATATGATCGAACTAGCTGGTGCACTGCACACTTAAGATTATAAGCAACTAAGCAAATGTATATCACAATGACGATGTAAAGAATGATACAATCATTATTTACAAAGTATATAATTTCAGAAAGATTAAATAATATAAAGTTGTCAAGCTGAAAATTAATGTGCGTCGAAAGACGTAATTAGCAAATTATTGAGATACAGGAAGTTATAAGAAATTAATACATACGTGGACTGGAGATAGTAACTCTCTTAGTGGGACTCGTGCTGCCACGACGTCTGGTTGGGCTCTCGCTGCGATCTTTCGAGAGGCTGTCGTATGCCATGCCAAGATCATTCAATTTGTCAACAGTAGCAGCGTAATCCTTGTATTCCTTTTGAATCGGTTTTAACTCTTCAATTTGTTTGGATAATTTATCCAAATCAACAGCAACAGGGTTCAGTCTCTGCAATCGGTTCTCAGTTCTTGTCAACCATTCCAAAAGCTGGTCCCTCAATTTCTCATAAGCCGCGAGCCGTTCAGCTCGTGATTTGCTGAGTCTCTGCTTCTCATCCAGGAGACTTCCAAGTTCCTTCCACTGAGCCTCGAGAGCCTTAATCTTGTCCCTCACTAGACCAGTATCAGTGACATCCTTCTTAGCAACCAAGTTCTTTCCATTGTGAATAAGACTTTCAAAGTTAGCTCGTTGATCCTCGCGCTTATCAGCAATCTGTACCATCTTTGATTCGTATTCAGATAAGTCAAGGCGGCTGAATTCACGGGACTCGATGAGCTCGACGATACGTGAATACCAGTTGTCAAACTTGGCTGCCTCGGTAAGGAAATGTTGTAATGCTTGAGCGAACTCCTCGAGCAGCTCACCACGGCGCATGGATTTGTCTAACAGTTTTTCATAACGTGATTGCACGTCCTTAAGTTTGCTCTCTGTACGTTTGGCTATGCGAACGTTGCTGGAATTGAGGAGAAGCTCTTGAGCGCTTCCGGTTATTGTTTCCACGCTTACGCGGTGACTGTCCAGGTCGGCTTGGAAGACGCGTTGTTCGCGTTGCTGTTCTTCTAAACGTTCCTTCAGAAGGCTCGCTGGGCGGTTGATGTTTCTGAAAAAAAATCATTTAAATCATTTTCGCTCATTTAAATCTCATTCTTTGGTCTTTAAATCTTTTTTCAGACACTTACTTGTACTGGCTTTCAGCATTGTTTAGCCAAGCAAGCAAACTGTCCAAAGCATCCTGGACACCCTGACTTTGCACCAGGGCAGTATCCAAGAGCTGACACTTTTCAGCTAAAGCATTGATGAGCTGCCTGTACTTATCCTCTACAGCTTTAACAGGATCTTCAAGCTGATTGACCTCCGATGGAGTCAGCTGTCCTTCCAATGTTCTCAGTAGAGCCTTGACACTCGACTTGGCAGCATCAATAAGTCTCTCATTAGCCAAAAATTCATTATACAAAGCCTTGGCTCTACTCAGCTGGTCTTCAATCTGTTTAGGTTCAGCAGCGGTCGGTTCAGAGATAACACGGTTGACTTTGGGCTCAACATCTCTCAGCCAGGCTTTGGCCTTTTCCAAAGCATCGTGGTATTCTCGTTGTCTGCCACCAACCCCCGACAATCGGTCGGAGAGATTGTTGACACGGGCCAGCAAGTCCTTGTACTGTGCAGTAACGATCGAGATTTCATTATAGATAGCAGAGTCCTGACTGGACATCGGCTCTATGTGTGGCAGTCGTTGGGGTAGGCTGGTTCGGAATTCGTTCAAAATTTGTAGATACTCTTTGCTCTCGTCGACGAACTTCTGCGCAAGAATCGTGATGAAACGAAGGTCACCCTGGCGAGCGATCACATCGCTGATGAAATCGCGAGTCGTGTCAGTGCTCAGGGAGAGCTTGTTCAGGTCGGAGAGAGAACGCTCCTTGTCTTCTAGAGTACGACGGGCATCGATAAGCCAGTTGGAGAATTTCGTAACTTCGGTCCTAAAAAAAGTTCAAAGTTCGATTGATACATTTTTTTACAATCTTTCATAGTTGATTAATGGTGAGTAAGAACAATTTGAATCTTACTTGAATTTAGTCAACTCGTCCCTGGCGGACGTCAAACGTCTAAGCAATCTGTCGCTACGATCGAAAGCACGATCGAATCTCGTTTTGAGGGATCTTCCATTCTTTTCAAGGGTGGTAACTTCATCGCTTGATAATACATCGCTTCCTGTGAGTACGACTTGACGTACCTGGTCCAAACAGGAAGATACTAACCGATTGTGAGTTTCCACGTCCTCTTTCAATTGCTGATATTAAAAGATAAAAATGTAATTTTAAAAGCATGTAATACTTGGAATTTGTAGTTCAATTATTTTTATTTAAAAATGTACCTTCATAACGTTGATTTGATTTCGCAGATCCTTGATGTCTTCTTGAACAACATCTTGGCACGCAAGTCTGTCTTCCACTTCTGAGATCCATTGCAGAAGTTTGCTCAAGGTTTCGTCGCAGAGCTTGTACTTTTCTTCTACAGCTTGCTGCAATTTGGGAATGCAAAGTTCAATTTATTAAACATTCAATGGAAAATTGACAAACTGACATTTATGTAGAATCACCGTCATCTTACCCTCGACGGCTGGATGAATTAAGCTCAACATTACAATATCAGTTGAAATTTGTTTCTTTTCAATTTTTTTTTTTCTTTTCAATAAAACTCAAAAATCATTTTTATTTCACATCGAAAGATGATTGAAATCAAAAAGATTGCAATCCAATTTCAGCTGATATTGTTGTGATTATAGATGATCATAAAAATAAGCTTAGCATATCTCACACATGCAAGCACAAACACACAAAAAAGACCGTAATAAATACAAGAAAAGTGTCGTCGAAAAATATATAATTTGCATATAAAATTTGAAGAAGGTATACGTAAGATTAAAAAATAGTCAGAAGTATAATTAATCAATAACAATTATCATTGTCAACCGCAACGACTGCACATGATCTGTATGTAGTTTTGCATGTGCAGCCAAAAGCCAAATGATCATAGCAAAAGCCTGTAATCCTGAAGATATTGTCATCGAGCAAACACAACTGCGATCAACAGCGGCAGCACCCATACACATTTTCAAAGTAGACTTTTTCCGTCATTTTTGCGTACAAATTATAAATTAAATGATTATTGTCAAGTGATTACAACATCATGTAGTATGATTAATTAATACCTGCAAACAAAAATTCAGAAAGTTTAAATAACATAAGATTCATTAAAAAATTTCATTAATCAAACAATAACTAAATTATAAAAAGATGTAAAAATTGACAAATAAATATTAAAAGTGCAAAAAATATATTTGATGCTTAAGTTGAAAAATGGTTTATTTTTCAACAAAATTTGTTCAATCATGCTCAAACACATTCGAATTTTTTTTTTCATTGATTTTGCCCACATTCAGAACATTTATTATATTTCTTAACCATAATTAAGGGCGAAAGCGTTGCTGATGCGACAAAACTGCCATTAATAATAATAATAAAAAAAAAGTAACCATAAATAAAAGAAAGCAAACTTGAAGAAAGATAATTTGAATCGCTGGCGAATCCAGACATCAGGCTTTCATCATAAAAGAAAAGCTCAAGAAATGAATGTCGCGCAATACCTATGGATGGCTGTAAAAAAAGAATTGAACAAAATACAGTAAGTGGAATAATGTTCGGATATAATACCAGGTTTTTGGATAGAATGGCTGATGCGCTGAAACTTGCTGCGAATGACAAATTGCACTGATCATTGTGCAATTGTATATTTTGTGGCTTTATTCAAACCATCCCATGCAAGGAATTATGACATCTCAGTTTCCGCTCATGCGGTTTCATGCCTCTAAGCTTCAGTAAGAACACATTGAATTTTAATTGACCAAATGTATAAACAAAGGGAAATTTTCATTAATCAAACAGCTCTCAAGTGCAAAGTTTCAATTTTTCAATAAGAAAAGACAATAATACTTTTTCAGTGTAATTCATCATTTTTTACTTAAAAATTGAAATATTGCTCCAGAGCATAAACAGAAGTCTCAAACTGAAAAAATATAATCAAAGCCAAACGCAAAGATCCGTAACCTGGTAGCAACAAGCTAACTTCAATGTTCAACATGAAACTTACCCTAGCCTCAGCGGTGAGGATATAACCATTCTGTAGGGCCTCGAGGAAGTCAACGCTATTATTGTTCTTCTCATCTGTGACCCACTGAAGCCTTCCTTTAATAGGATCTACTTTATTTAGGCTCATAGCTTCTACCAAGCTTGATATCTGCCCACTAGCTGGATCTTTGATTACAGTGACTGAAGGGTCAATCAAGCCTGATTCTATAGCGTTTTGTAAATTCACATTCTGATTGGCAACGAACGGATCTTTGAACTGACCACTTGTCTTATCATAAAGATCAAACTCTAAACATTCTATGAAGGACAAGCCTCTACGTGGGGTGGTTAGGAGACCGATTTCAAGGGCCTTCTGCAGGGTATACAGCTTGGAATTCGAGCTGTCCAAAATGTTCCCTTTTTCTGCATCCATCAGACCTTTTCTAAAAGCCTCGCCAAGTTTGACAAACTTCTTCTTGTAGAAATCCTTTAGCAAGACCGAGTCTGGGTCCATCAGACCCAGACCGACTGCCTCCTTCAAGTTGACGATTTCGTTGGTAACCGGATCTGTGAACTTACCAGTGACCATGGACAGGTGGCCATACTCAACGGCTTGCTCGAACGAAAACGGTTCCGAGAAGTAGATTAGATTGTCTCCGAATTTGATACATCTTGTCGCTCCATTGTTACCAGCGTCGAACGAACCAGTTGCCTTTGGATCTATCAAACCGTCGCTAAGAGCAGTGTTTATACTGACAAACCTTCCCGTTCGTGGATCTTTAATCACGGCTGCTTCGGGATCGATAATTTCGTTCTTGATCGCTTCCAAGATAGTGATATCTTTATTAACTATAGAGTCCCTCTGCTGTCTGCGCTGTTCGGCAGACCGCAAAGAGGTTCGAGGTCTGTCTATGTTAACTAAGAGACCTCGTTCTAAAGCCACTTCGATGGAATATGCGCGTTTGCTTTTCAAGTCATAAACTTTACCATTGGTTACATCTACAGTACCATCATCAATTCCATCTAACAGAGACTTTACCGCACCGGTCACTGGGTCTTTTACCGCCACAGTTTCTGGATCTAGCAGTCCGACCGCTATGGCGCTACTAATATCTTGAGGAGTGTTAGTTAAGGGGTCTAAAAATTTACCTGTCTCACGATGGAGTTTGCATTTAATAGCTTCTTCAATGGACAATGGTCTTTTGTAGGGCACTATGAGACCCCGTAGTCTAGCTTCTTGAAGATTAAGACTAGTGTTGTCGTCAACTTTGTAAATACCTTTCAGATCATCTATGATGCCCTCTGAGATGGCGTCGTTCAAAAGAAGGTACCTATCGCCTGTATTATGTTTAATTATTGAAATGAAAGGATTGATCAAATCAATCTCGCAAGCTTCTTTTAGATCAAACGTTTTGTTGTTTAGGGGATGGATCATCTGCGAAGATGACGGGTCATACAATTGCATACCTAGAGCTTCGTAGAGACCAAAACCTGTTCCTTCAATATCAACTATCAAGCCGATGTTCAGAGCTTTGGACAAAGAAATCGAAAGACTAGATCCTGGTTCTTTGAAGGTTCCTGCCCTTCTATCAATGACACCTATACGACAAGTTTCAGCGAGAGATAGGAGTCGTTCAGCACGTTTATCCCAATAACAAGCCTTAATGGGATTGATCAAACACTTACGCATAGCCTCGTGAAGAGTCACAGCTCTGTTCGTATTTGGGTCTAAAATCTTTCCGGTATGTTCGTCGTAGAGGCCTTGATGGATAGTTCTCTGAAGAGAGACTGCAGCCTTGTTATCTATTATCAGTCCTGCCTCAAAAGCCTCGCGTAGGTTCAGTTCTTTTTCAGAGTTGCTGGTTGGATCTTTGACCTTTCCTGTGATCCCATGGATGTATTTCTTTTCTATAGCATCCGCGAGGGACAGATTGTTCCAAACTCCCAATTTTTTGTCCTTCACTACGACTGATTCAACGTCGATTAGATTTACTTGAATGGCCTCTTGAAGGGTCAATCGTTTACCATTTTGTGGATCCAAGAATGTATTGGAATCATTCAAAATGCCTTTACTGATTGCTTCACTGAAACTCATTGGTTTTCTAGTTTCTATCAATAGACCCCGTTCAAAAGCTTCGTGGAAATTTATAGATTGGCCGCTCTTATTGGTGATAGTTCCTTTTTTAGTGTCGACGATGTAATCCTCAATTGCCTTGGTAAACGTTACAGCGCTGCCTGACGGTGTCTGAACAATCGCAGTGGATGGATCGATAAGTCCTTTTTCAATAGCCCGATCAGTCGGCAAACGTTCCTTGGTTTCTAAATTGATAAACTGGCCAGTATTTGTGTCATAGAATCCTTTATAAACAGCTTCTGGCAATGATATTTTACGTTTTGCTGGAACTATTAGACCTCGATCCAAGGCATCTGTTAAGCTAACTGGTATCCCTGTAATAGGATCCAAAGCAATTCCACTTTTGGGTTCAATCAATCCGTGTTTGATGGCTTCTTGCAGAGTTATTATATCTCCAGTTTTAGGATCTTTTACTGAAGCACTTTCTTGACTGATGAATCCTTTAAGGATGGCCTTGTCTAACGTCAGCTTCTGGCCTTCGATTTCAAAAGTGCCTGTCTTGGCATCGTAACAGTTATGTGCCAGAGCTTCTTGTAAAGTCCAGGGTTTTTGAGTGTTCAAGATATAACCCTTTTCTAACGCTACATTCAATGACATGTTGTACGGATAAATAATAAGGCCTGCATCAAGATCCATTAGACCTAACTGTTCAGCTTCTTCAATGGTCACTACGGTGTCCTTCTTTTCATCTTTGATTCTTATCATTTCCCCATCAACAAAACCAGATTCTAAAGCTTTTCTTACACTCACAAGATCACCTGTTATTGGATTCAGAACTTTGCCTGTGACTGGAGAATAATATTCTTGAACAATCACGTCAATCAATGTTGGAGTGAAGGGTGTCGTGATAATAAGTCCTTTTTCAACAGCTTTGTCGAACTTCACTAAAGTGTTTGCTTTCGTATCTTGAATACAACCAGTGGCGCAGTCGAGGAGCTTCAAACTAATAGCATCATCCAGCGGAACGAAGCAACCGGCCTTGGTGTCTTGGCATTCTGTTATAAAAGGGTCTACTATTCCTCGACGAGTGGCTTCCTCAATGTCTATCTGTTCGGATGTTGTACTGTCATGTATAAGACCTGTTTCTGGAGAGTACATCTTTTTGGCTACAACAGCTTCTAGAGATACCGGTTTCCTGTATCGTGGGAGAACTAAACCTTTCAGCAAAGCTTCACTTAATTCAATCTCAGATTTGTTGTTAACATTTACAATGGTCTGATTCTCCAAATCAACAATTCCTAAATCTATAGCTTCAGTCAAGGGAATGATCTCATCGTTGGCTGGATTACGAATGCTTACTGTTTTTGCATCAATGATTCCTGATTCGATGGCTTCACCGAGGTTCATCGGGTTTTCTGTAACAGGATCGAGAATGTGGCCTGTTTCTGTGTCACAAATTTGCATATCCAGAGCTTCTTCCAGAGACAATCTTGCTGGCTCTCCTTGAGATTGGAATATCCACCCTTGTTGAATCGCATCGAAGAAAGAAACTTTCTTTCCTGTTTTTGATTCAACCATGTAACCAATGTTTCTGTCCAGCAAGGGATATTCTATTGCATGACGTAGTGGCATGTAAGTTTCGTTTTTGTTCGTCACATCTTTGACCATCACTTGGTCTGGGTCAAAAATGTCTAAACTCAAAACAAAGTCAGAGAAGGAAACATGGTTTCTATCATAAGGATTGACAAATCTTTCAAGTTTAAGATCATAACAGTTGTGATCAGCTAAGTATTTTGGTGTTAAGTCGCGAGTAACGGGAATTTTAAAATAGCTCATAGTTGAAAGTGGCTCAGTTTTATGGTCTGATAATATTGAAATATCTTCTACTGGTTCTTCAATAGGTGGCGAAGCTTCTCTTTCAACATTAATTTTAGGTATATCTTTACTTTTTTCTTTTCTCTGTTCTTTGTCCAATAAGTTACTCTCTTTTGAATTCTCTTCGTTATGCACTGGTTTCTTTTCTTTCTCTAATTTGTGATTCTTGATAACATCATGAACAGCTTTTCCGGCTAAAATAGGTGCTGCCACAACAGCCAACAAGCCTAATTTAGCAGCATTGACCACCGAAAGAGATTTTCCCTCTCGAGTCTTAACTTTTCCAGTCTTAGGATCTAATAATCCTTTATCCAAAGCTTTTTTAACCGTAACTGCCTCTGAAGTTTCAACATCATAAACAACCGAATTTGGTTCTATCAACCCAACATGAACAGCCTCTTTAAAGTCATACAATTTGTTTGTTTTTGGATCTTGAAATTGACCAGTTTCTTCGTTGTAAATTTGTTCAACTGCCTCTACTAAAGTCAAAGGTTCTTCGTTATCTTTGGTTGATTCTATTTTTTGTACAGAAGAAATACTGGTATCTATGATTCCTTCCTCGATAGCTCGAATGATGGGCATCACAGCTCCCGTTTCCGGATTAGTAAAGATACCATCTTCCATGTCAACCAAACCTCTTTCAACAGCTATATTAAACGGTATCTTGTCTTGCTGAGATGTAAAGTGACTTTGCACTTCTGTTTCGTCCTTGATTATTCCTTTTTCTTTTGCTTCTTGTAAGGACATCTTTTCATCAGAATTTGAATCATAAATTTCATTGTTCAACAACACGTAACCAGGTGATAACTGAATTGTTTTAACATTAATCATACCTTCCGAAATGTCTTCATCTGGTTTGAGCAACAAAAGTCCAGTCTCAATAGCTTCGTTGATCGGTACCGGTGTACCTGTTGTCGGATGAATAAAAACAGCTTTGTCTTGGTCTATCAATGAAGACTCCAAAGCTTTTGTTACTTGTATGCCATCAGGTGCCGCTGGATAAGTCAGGGCCATAATAAAGTTATTTTCTATAGCTTCGTCCAAGGAGAATTCTTCTCCAGTTATAGGATGTTGGACGGTTTGTTTTTCAACATCTATTACACCTCGCTGCAAGGCTACCGAGAAACTCATGCCAATGGGTGGTACGGCTTCTAACGTATCTTTATCACTATCACTGTCAATTTGAAAAACGTTTTCCTCAACAGCTTGTATAAGATTTAAACAACCTGACTCAGAGTTCACTACGGTTAAATCAGGGTCTACAATCCTTTTGACAATAGCTTCCTCTAATGTGATAATATTTCCTTTGGAATCATATAATTTGGATTTGGGGTCAACAATTTCACACGAAATAGCTTCCTGAAGATTCAGATGCGAACCTGTCTCAGGATGGATTATCGATCCTTCTTCATCTAATAATCCTTGTTTGTACAGTTCAGGCACCGATAGATGCTTCCCTGAAGGAATCACTACTTTACCGGTTTGGGGATCTATTAATCCACATTGTAAGGCTTGATTAATTGTTAATAAATCACCTCTTGCAGGATCAAGTATGTTCCCTTGGTTGGGATCGAGCTGGTTTATTTTTATAGCTTCTTCAAGTGTTAGTGGGTTGCCACTCTCGTCAACCAGCTCTTTTTCCAATATGGCTGCTGTGCTCTCATCTATCAAACCACTTTCCAGAGCTTCTTTCACTTCCACCTGCCTCTTACCTATCTTCTGTGGCACTATAACTTCTGCCTCCTCAAACGAAAGTTCTTCCTTAGGTAACGTGTCTGTACTAGATATCATTTTGATGTCATCAACCAAGCTTCCTACCGTTTTCCCAGGTGAGATCAAACCCCTCTCAATTGCAACTTCTCTTGGTACTTTTTCGCCAGTTCTTGGGTCTTCAATCATGGCCTTCTTTACGGCCTCAACAGCAGCTGCAGCAGCCACCAAAGGTGCTCCTATCACCGTCACAATGCCTAACTTAGCAGCCTCTGCGAAAGTTATTTTTCTTCCCTGACTATCTTTGCATGTTCCAGTCTGAGGATTAATGATACCTCTATCTATAGCTTTTTTCAAACTTAACGTTTCACCCGTAGACGGTTCATTAACAGTAACTATATCTTCTTTGAGAGCACCGTCATCAATAGCTGTCAACAAGTTCGCCGACTTTCCACTTTCAGTGAAAATGACTAGACTGGTTGCTGGATCGTATATAACACCGCGATCAACCTGCACTGGATCCAAAGCCGAAGACTCCTCGAAACTCGGTTCCTTTTTAATTTCAAAATCTACCGGAGAATCAGGTCTGTGATCTTCCGTTCTGACAACAGCACCTTCATCGATCACATCCTTCTCAAGCACGATGAATCCCAACTCAATGGCTTCGCGCATATTCAACTTTTGTTCAATCAAATAATGGCCTGTAGAATCAAGGATATTTTTCTCCAAACTTCTCAATAAGGACACTTTTCTGCCATTGTTGGGGTCAACAACAGTTGCTGAGAATGAATTGATAATTCCCAACTTAATACACTCTTCAAACGAGACAAGTCTGTCGGTTCCGGGTATGATGAACAATCCCGACACCGGGTCATACAATTCCTGATCAATGGCTTGGCCAAGCGTCCAGCCATCGGTCGGCAAATCAACTGCACTACTCAAATTCAACGACTTAACATCAAAGACTCTTTCCTTAGAAGATAATTCTTCCGGATTTGGCAACGAGATAGTAGTAACCGATTTGTACTCTTTGGTAGGGAACACGGGTTGAGCTTCTTCAGTAGGGGTTTTAGCTAACGAAGTACGTTCAGTAGACGTTCTGATAGTAACGTCCAATCGCGATTGTTTAACGTCCTTTTCGGGAGAAACAACAGTGCGAGTAATAATGTTAGTGGTAGTCTTAGGAGACCCAGCTTCTTCCTTAAAATTATAACTTACGTTCTCATTAGTTTTATCTTTAAATGCATCATCAATACTGATTGTAACGTCACTAGTTTCCTTTTCGCTAGCCATTCTTTCAAACGAAACCTTACACTCCGTGGTGACTTTCTCCTCATCGCTGGTAGTGCAGCTGACATACTTAATGGTTTGTTTGGTGACCGTTTGCATGGTCACCGAGATGTTCAGCAGACTCGCCAGCAGGGCAGCGCCATCTGGCGTGATAAGGCCTCGTTTGATGGCTTCCTCTAAAGGCACTGGTTTTTGCGTTCTGGGATCCAGAAGTTGGCCTGATCTCGGGTCTAACAAATTAACCAGTACCGCATTCAGAACGCTTATTTCTCGACCTTCATGAACAATGCCTAAGTTCTTATTCAGCATCTCCATGACCTGAGCTCTAGCGAAGCCTTGATCGGTCGCCTCTTGAAGAGGTACCGTTTGCCCAGTCGCTAAGTCGACGACAAAAGAACCACCTGCTTTGGGACTGACTAGACCCTTAAGTAACGCCGCATTGAGACTGACAAATTCTAAGGACACGGGGTCCTTGAAACCTTCGATATCAAATATGGACTTTTGAACGACCGAGATGATGAAACCGTCGTCCACAGCTTTGGAAATGCTCATAGTCTGACCGGTTTGAGTATCAAGGAAGCGACCATCAGGTTTAACGATCCCTCTAGCCAACGCTTCCGAAAGCGTTACAAATTCGTTGGACGCGCGGTCTAAGATCGATTGTGTGTAATCCGAATCTAAAACACCCTTAGCGATAGCCTGAAGGATGCTCAACTTGGTTCTGAACGAGGGACTCGAGATCTGGGCAGTGGTCTCATCCATAATGTTTTGGTCACGACAGTCTTTAAGGGTCAGGGGCTTGACAATCAAATGTCGCCTGCAGGCTTCCTTGAATGACAGCTTCTCTAGCGTCACATTGTGCACATACTTGGCCGATTTTGGAAGCAAGATGCCCTGCTCAATAGCTTCGCCCGTGGTAATTTTGTTATCATTCTTTGCATCCACGATCTCTCTCACAGATGGATCTATGATATCACGAGAAATCGCCTCGTCCACTAGATATTTGTTGCCGTCGAACCTGTCCAAGATCCTGCCGATCTTTTCGTCCAGCAGTCCCTGCGAAACTATGTCCGCAAATGCCTGTGCACTCTTCTTTACAGAAACCTGCGTCTCCAGCTTAATCAAATAACCTTTCGCATAAGCTTCTTCCAAGGGCATCAGGCCCTCGGGGCCCATCAGCTGCCCCGTTTCCGGGTCCAGAAGACCCTGCTTCATCGCATCCGCAACGCTAATCCCTGGCCTCTCGCTAGATTCTGTTACCTTCACTCTCTCAGCGTGGTCGTCCTGTCTTGTCTCGGTGACGTAAAGCTGCTGCTGAATGGCCTGCAAAACGCAAACGGTGCGACCCTCGCGGTCCACTCCGGCGGGACTCAGTAGCCGGTTCGCGAGTCCCTCCTCAATCAAGTGTACTCGAGCCGCTTCGGCGATTGTCAGGCTTCTCGTCTGGCCGTCCTCGCTGAAAACCAATCGCCCGCTTTTTGCGTCCAGGATATGCTGGCCCAAGGCCTCACGCACCGTCAGAATCTCCTTGGTAACTGGATGGAATATCCCTCGGGTCTCGATTATGTTCTCTTCGTGAACCTTGTGCGATTCATCTCTGTGATGTTGAATTTGTTGCACTTGCTGTTGCGACGTCGCCGCCTTTTGGCAAGTATCAACTTCGCTTCGAGATTCTAATTGTCGTTCGTCACGCGCGGCGATGTAGGTCCGCGATGTTTTCACTGGAGATGCCTCGCGGGAGGACACACGGTGAACCTCCTTTTGGATCTTTGCCTCGTGTCGTTCGAACCTAATTTTATAATAAAATTTTCTTTAACTATTTTTTCACCCGAGTCAATTTTGGAAAGAAAATGTGATGTTTGGATTTGATTTGTTTTGAATTAAAACGTGAACAGTGACGATGAGCAATTGAAACATAAAATTTGCTCTAAGATTGAAATCAACGTTAATTAACAAACGATAAAAATAAACTCGTAAATTCCAAATATGAAAAGTTTTGCATATCATTTGGTTTTGTTCCCAATTAGTCAGCCCAATCGGATATAGGCGTTTGTTTCGCCAATTAATATTTACAAAAAACACCGGATAGGTTTTACATTGTAAACAATATTTTTGTAACGATCCTTTGGATTCGTTACGTGAATCATACATAAACATTAATATCATTCACATTTAGAACCCACTTGAAATAAGTCCAATGATAAGAATTCTTATGAATAAACTTTTCATATCTTTGATTTGCAAAGTGATCCTGAATCTATAAATTCAAATGAATCGTGTTTTAGAAGTGAGGGGAACAGAGTAGGGGAGTGAATAAAATTGGTGCAACAGATCAAATCTGATCGCGAAGTTAATTTGGGCAGAGCTATGCCAAACTTACTGTGACTGCGAAATTCGTGTTGTCGTCGATGAATATCGCTCTTCGCTTTTTGCATGTTCGTAAATATTGAATTCCGTCCGGAAAGTGCGCAAGGGTCGTTGCTCTTGCTGAAGAGCGCGCTGAAACAGCAACGACACAAAATACGTCAAAGATAACATTTAATTATTACCACTGACATTTTGATTCGCGTCTGAAAGTAGCTTCTTAAAAGCTTTTGCCACTTGTTTCTGAACTTGGCATGAGAACTTGAAACGACGATACAATATCTATAAATATGTGGGCACCACTTTGCCTCAGACCGTGCTTTTCAACTTTGGCTAGACAGCATGTTTATCGCACAGTGTCAAGTACCTAAACTATTCAAAAATGCACAATACAAAAATAATGAAAATGAAAACTATTTATTTGAATTGAAACGAAATCTAATTTGTTTGTTTAATTTCCAATACAACTTCAAATTAATTTCATTACTTTATATTTAAATTTATATTTAAATTCCAACTTGACAACTTTTGACTTTAAAGTGAAACAACAATTTCTCATGAAATAGAAAGTAATGTTAAAAATCTACCTTGCGAATTATTTTCTTTTCGTAGGATGCCATAATTGCTGTACAATTACAGCATGCCTATCGATTAAAGAGACTTGAAAACACAAATTCAAAAGGATCACAAAAAGCAAATGCAAAGAACTTGTACTGTCACAGTAAAGGATCGTATGTTTCTTTTCAGAGCGCTGAGAAGTAAATAAATCACTGATCACGATGTTCACCACACGAGATCACACGCGAAACTGATCATGCGAGCAGTCAACGCCGACTATGTAGTTTAAAATATTCAAATTATGAATGGACCTTCCGTATATTTTATGCAGAGACCTTGACACCCACAACGTATTTTTTCTCCTTTTTTTGCATCTTCTCTATCGTTACACAATTGTATCAAACTTATTTTTTTTCGCCGATGAAGTAATTTGTTAGTCAATCGGTTGCACGCCTTTGAATTAGAGGACACATTATTTACAATGACCATATGTAACTGAGGTACGAGCCCTTTTAGAGACACGCCAATATTTCGTACCAGATTAATTTGAGTCAGATTGACTCGTTAATATTCATAACAGTTTTTGACATGTTTCAATTAAATCACTCATCTGATTTAATTTAAATCGTTTTTTGATCGACACTTTGATTCGCATTTTATAAAAATAGAAATAAGATCATTCCAAGTTGATATACAATATTAAAACAAAAATCGAATCAAAACTCAATTTAAAAGCTAAAGGAATCAGTGGTGTAACGATGTACATATGATACACAGTAATATTTCACTTGATATTAAATAAAAAATTCTGATAATAAAACAAATTGCTAAACAAATAAAAGATTTACAAGTTTCGTGTGAAATTTAACTATGTTCAATTCTAGGTACACCGTCCCACCACTGGTTTCTTTACCATAATTACTAATTTACTTTTTCTTGTATTTGTTATTAAACCCTAAGTTGTTTCATAACATATGGAAATTATGAAAACGAATAAAATCGCAATAAAACTGCAATTAAGGAGAAAAGTGAACTGCAAATTCCTCTGTGAAATTTATTTGTTTAACAACCCAGTGAGTGTCGAAAATAATTTATTCTATGTGTATACCTGTCGTGCAATTATAAGCTCTGACATCAGTAAAACGTAATTCAACTCTCCCACGCAGTCCGGTACTTTTATGGTAAATCTGGGCATATCGGAGACGGTAGAACAAGGCCGAAACCGTGGAACATCGGTTACGTCTACAGGGATAGGATAGCATGAACAAATCTAACGTGTCTTCGGCGCCAACGTATCTCCACCTACTATTTTTTTATTGATCTTGAATCATGGTGGCACAAACAAACTTTTTATTTTAATCTAATCTTTCGTTTTGATTCATTTCCTCAACTCCTTTTTCTATTTTATCTTTATAAGTTTTGCCAATCTTTTATTCATTTTTGCCTTATTATAATTTGTGTATTTGAAAGTCAATTCAATTGATATCCAATTGTTATCCATTTCTGTGAAATTATCCTAGATTGAAAATGGTAGTTTTGAGAGTGGCAATTTAGTTGTTTTTCATTTTTCATAAATAAAAATCAGTTCACTAATTAGCGTCTTGAAAAAAAAGAGCATAAACGTTGGGGAAATCAGGGCCATAAATGTTAAGTCATCGCTGGAATAATCGTGTGACATCATCGTTAAAAGATGCTCATGTGAAATGCATTTGCAATGATTTTGAAATGTTTACGTTAATTCAACTTTTTTATTGTATGCCCAAAAATCACATATCATTGTGTTGTTTTTTTTGCACTTTCGAATGACATCTCAGCTTTTCATTCAAATTCCGATTTGGTTTGTATATGATCTTACCAAATTAATAATGTGCTTGTATCAAAAAAATAACTTGTTTAAATAATAATAAAATAAGAATTTCGTACAACTTAAACCGATAAACAAAGGATATTTTAAGATGCAAGAACGTAGAGTACGTTCCATAAAGACTCTTATAATTTGGAGGAAACGCATGGTGTCGCCATATCACTGTAGCAGACAACTCCAAGGCAATCATGATTCACAAATGGAAATTTCATTTTTAAAATTATATGTTGATAAATATATCGTCATCGTCAATCATAAATCACACTCTGTTGATTTGACATATTCGGTCCGAGTTAACAATAGATCTTTTGCAAGACTTGTCTCCTCTTTTGTTCACCAATTTTTTGCAGGCTATTGACACCTACTATAAAATCGCGATTAACAAAGCAACTTTAGTTCTTACCTGGGCAGATTCAGTCTGAGGAGACGTAGACGAAGAGCTAACATGTTGTTTTAAAAGTTCGACAAGATTCGAGTATCTATAGTTGAGATAATCAAGCTCCTTAATAATATCATCAACGGTTGGCGAATCTCTTCGCGGTCGCTTAACAGAAGCATCTAGCGAAGGACAGACTTCCTCTAGTTGTTGTTCAAACACTCTGAGCCTCTGTCCATAGATCTAAGAATGTTTTGCAGTTAGGCTTGTAGAATTCATTTGCTAAAAAAACCTTGTTTACTATCTAGCTCTCAGCTGGCGCACCAAAGCTGGCAAATTTTAATAACCAGAAAAATAAATATCAACTAAAACTGAGAAAAAAGTTCTATAAAGCACATCAGCATCATCCAAATCATTTCCATCCTGTAACGCTAATTAAAAATGGAAACAAAAGAAGATAATGAAAGTGTAAAAATCATAATGTTATGTATGAGATCGTTGGTTTTGGTGTCAGCTTTTGTCTGTAGATCATTGAATCGAATGAAATTCCAGTTCAATGAGTTTCCAACTGAAAAGGTGCGGAAAGTAATTGTCTGATAGGGTTAAATGCGTGACTAAAGAAACTGCTGAAAAAAAGTTGTACGACGACGTATTCGTATCATTCACACACGCATGCACACCAATAGCTATTATACAATATACACTAGTCAGTCTAATAATTTTTCATTAGTATTTTTGTATAAATTTTCAATGATTTTTATGACTTACCATGCCTTCACGGATGATTCTTCCGCCAGTTATGTTTACAGCTTCGATAGCTGATGTACGTTCAGTCACTTCATTCAGAAGATTCTAAAAAGAATCAAAATTATTAGCATTTAATACAATAACCATTCAGAATTCGTTTTTTTAAATATAAACTTAATGCTTACTTTGGCAGTTTCGAATTCAGAGACTTTATTTTGCATGCAAGTCTCGAGTTTTTGGTAGCTCTCATCGACGTAATCGACCTCATTTTGGTAGGATGAACGGTACTGCTGAGCCAAGCCGTAAGCTGTCTCAGCACTTCGTAATCTATCGACAAGTTGTCCACATATATTGGTCCACCGGGCGTTCAAACTGTTAATTTCGGCGTCCAGTCGGTCCATGTCGCTGTGAGGTCCACGATGATTAGGTCGAGATTTTTCTACGAGTCTACGTGCATGATGGGCATCTTCGTTCAATTGATCGATGGATACTTGTTGTTGAGCTGTAACAAAATCAAACAAAATTTGTTCACAATCAAAATAACTTTTGTTTTGTTTTCAACAAAATTAATCAGTAACAATTTCAATTTCACCGCCTTCAACTAACCAATAGAATTCTGCAAATTTATCAGATCGTCTAATACGATTTGCAGCTGTTCGATTTGAGTAGGCAGTTGTCCAAACGACGCTAATTTCAATTCGAATTCGGTGATCGCAGCAAGATTATCTTCAAGTGAACTGAGAACAATCTCGATACACTTGAGTCGTTCGACGTACAAATTACTCGAATTCCAAATTTGTTTCCACTTCGACATAACGTTATCCAGCTTATTTCTCATGTCCGGAGTCTTTAGTGTAATTCCTCGGAAAGTGTGCTGCACCCTTTCAATTTCAGGCGCAAGAGTTTGTAGATTCTGTTCGAATTCCTTGTGTTCTAGAACGGTATGCTGTAGAGTGTCTAAATCCCTCGACAACGGTGATGCGAGCCTAGTATTGAGTACACGTTCATATTCCTCAAGCGTCTGGTGCAAAGTTGTTGTTTGCTCATTGAAAAGTCGTCCGGCATTTTTGGACTCCTCTTCGGCGCGAGCTCGCTTTTCAAAATCATCAAACAGTCTGTTGACATCGGCCATCTCACGGCGCAGACGACGTAGTTGAGGATCCACAGGGTCACCCTCTGACAGAAGTTTGTCCGCATCTTCGTTCAGAGCTTTGCGAATGGCAGTGCGCTGGTCCTGGCCCATGGCCAAAAACTGGGGTAGGTCCCAGCCCTTGACCACTTTGATTGTCGCGAAAATCATGTTCTGGCGTAAACGCAACTGTTTGCGTTGCCAAAGTCCCACGCTGCGTTCATATTGTCTACGAATTCGCTCAGCAGCATCGATGGCTTCTTTGTCTGGGGGTTGTAGGGAGAAACAAACACCGGGCACCGGGGATTCGACACCGTCTCGATTTTTTACACGCCATTTCACGCGACCTGAGTTGTCGTAAAGGGTGCATTGCTCATTTTTTTCTATTGACATCTGCGAGAACAACAAAAAAAAATTATAAATCAATTAACAAAAATCGTTTTAATATTTTTTTTGATTAATTAATATGTACATTCAAACTTACATCAACTTGTTTGTAATTACAAACACAGGTAACTTGCAAAGGACGAGTCACCGGTTGTCTACGTTGTTTCATAGGAACAACTTCCTTGGCAGTCTCTACCAATTTCTGTACAGTGTCAGCGTAATTGTTTAATTCTTCTCTCAAATCTTGCATTCCTTTCAGCAGTCTTTCTCCCTCGTCCAGAGAAAAGTCGGACTGAGAATAGACTGTATTTAATACTTCGTCGCGCTTGGCGATCCACTGTTCGGCTTGCTGAATTTCTTTGAAGAAGGTTTGACTTTGTGCCGCATGTTTTAGATGGACTTCCAGACAGAGTGTTAGTTGTAGAAGCCAGGCCCACTGACTCTGCATCGCTGACATGTACGCTTCTATCGTCTTTGCAGCGGGATGATGTTGCAGAACTAGAGCTTCTCCTCTGTCTTGCACTGCTGAAAATTGGATCTCTCGTTTCTCCAAGTCGCTCATTAAAGTCTGCAAACAAAAAAATATAATACTAACTTTTTGTTTCTATGCTTTTTTTGCAATTAAAGTTTTCATTTTTACCTCAACACCGGATCCATATGATTGCTTGTAAAATTGATTTTGTATATGTTAGTTTCAAATGTTAGTTTCAAGATTGCATAATCCTAAAGTTAACTCATTCTAACTGTTGAATAGAAACAAATAAAATCAATTTATACCTCATAATAGTGCTCAATGCTGGAAATGTTGAGATTCTTATCACTCCAATCGCGCGTAACTTCAGTCTCCTCTTTGGTATTGAGCCAGACCAATTCACCGGTAGCGGATTGAATGAAATCATGCAGAGTTTCCAGATCGGCGGCACGTTTATTTGACACTGCCAGCAGATCTGCGTACAATTTTTGTAAAACCCCGAGGTGTTGATTGTACAGAGACAATTCCTCTCCATGGAAGTTGCTTTTCGCATGAACGCACTTGTCAAGTTTCGTGTGCTTAAACTGCTGAATGTTGTTGTTTTCTCGTTGATGAATGTCGAGTTCAGTTTGAACGCTGGGCAGATCGGAACCATAGTCAGCCTCTTGAAGCTGTTTCAACTTGTTTTTACACCAATCGATACAGTCGTGAAGTGCCCGGAAGTGCGGGTTCGTGTCGACAAGTCGCGTCTCATGCACAGTTGTGCGATGTTTTGTGACAATGCGTTCCTCCACCGGGAAAGAAACCGCTGAGAGAGGTTGAACCAACAGCTTGTGCAGTAAAGAACGAAGTCCCACCCAACGTTGATGAAGTTTTTGCACTCGTTTATGGAGCTCCGCTGCCTGGCTGTATCGGCCTTCGGTTAAGGAATGCACGTCGGCAAAAATGTTCTGAATCTGGATCTCAGTTCCGCGGATGTCCTGTTCGAGCAGATCCACTGCATGTTTCGCTTCTAAAGGATGCAGTCTGTCTAATCTCCTGCCCTCGTCTTCCACTCGACGTTCCAGTTCTTCTAATCTATTGTCTGTGGTTTTCATTTCTCTGTGAACTTTTTCTGCTAATCGTTGTAGTCGTTCCAATCTGAAATTAAAGATCAATTTATCAACACTTATTAACCTGTTTAAACAAAATTGAAAAAAAAACAAACAAAATGAAAAAATGATTCAACCTTTTGATTTCCTCGTGTATCGAAGTATCCCTTTCTTGATACAACATCATAAGCCTGTTCCAATTCTGTTCAATAACATCAATGTGCAATTCCTGTTCAATGTCAATCTCGCCGACAGCCTCGAAGTACTTGTGCAATTCGCGGAAAATGTGCGTGATCCTTTGCTTGTCCCGGTATCTAGGAGGTACCTCCTCATTTTTAAATCTGGCACTATCAGCAGCTAATTTTTTCATTTCGATAAGAGTCGGGGGGAACGCTCGCTCCAACATGAGACAAATCTTTTCTCGGATCCAAAGGTGCAACGAGCTTGCAAGCTCGCGGTATTCGGCCGATTTCTTTTGCGCCTCCGCATCGTACAGTGGATGGATCGGTGGTGGTTCAGGGAATACGTCGTAGAGAGATGAGATATAAGTTATCAGAGACTTCTCGTCCGGTTCGGGGGTATCGACATCTGCAATTAACAACAAAATTAATCAAACATTGAGATTAATTTATTACAATTTTTTTAATTATATCATTTTCTTATAATTTATAATTAGAATTCATGCCATGAAATGGATTGAGTCATTAAAATCGTAATGAATAATCGCCGTATCGATAAATCAATTAAACAAAGTTGAATGAAGAATAAAACAAATGAACCATTATGTTGCAGGTGGATAAAAGTTATTGAACAAAGAAACAGATGGTAGGTTGATTGTGGCACATACAATAACACATTGTGCACTCATACTAATGACGATAATTATGGACGCTTGAAGACTGTCCACCCATCAATAGGATCGGCTATTGGGCTCGATCAATATACCATTCAAATAAATTATTTTTTACCACGCTTATTATTTACAAACTGAATTATAATATCGGTTCCAAGTCATTGACTATCACTTGTCATTTGAACCAGACAATCATTCTTTGGTCTCGAGTCAGTAATCTTATTTCCGTTCCGACTATTCAATTGTCAACATTTGTTTTATTACATGCATTTGCAACAGAAAAAAAAATTCGCTAATGTTTTTGGAAAGATCCAGAAAAGGAAAGGCAAAAATGGAACGGATTGTTTCATTCGTTTTGTGAATTTTTTGTCTAAAGGAGTTTAATTCTTTAATAAAACGAGGTTATAAGGTAGAAAAGCAAAACGGAAATGCCGTCGAGCACCGTGACCAAAACACTGCATTATACTCACTTTATTACATGCGCAACAAGTAGTGAGTCGAATTTTTTTCTTTCCTTTCTATTGCATTGATTATAAATGTCATTTTCATGTATACCTTATTTTTAGTTCAATTTCAATTCGCATGTAACAAAATGAAAATTTGTTTCTTTGCAAAAAAGTTTTTCATGTTTGTACCTTCAGGGTCGAGAAGTCTAGTGACACCATACTCTCGTTCTGCAATATAAAAGACTCGTTCGAGTCGTTCACGGGCTTGGTGAGACCGGGCCAATCTCCAGTCAATCAAATCAGGGCGGTTCCTGTGAATAAGGGCGCTGAAAGCCAGACCATCCCTCCAGGAACTCGTGAAATCCGTTACTCGAACTCCTGGGTATCGTGCTGTTGAACGTCGTGCCCATCGCAACAATGCTTCTCTGGCACTTACGTTTGGTTCTTGTCCTACTACAATATCCGAAATCTAAAAATAAAAAAAAAAAACAATTATTAGTTACCATATATATGAATAACATAATTTTTCTATACCAAAATATCTTCATTTGAAATTAACAATATTTAACCACTCAAAATTCAAATATTTTTTAAAAATGAATAATTATGATATTAAAAAAAAAACTTTCTTGTTTAAAACAAAAAAAGTCTAAGAAGTTTCAAGTTTTAGTTGAGAAAATTTTCAAACGGGAATTTTTTTATTTTCGAAGGTGGAGTATACACAAAATGAATAATGCATGTGTTCGTCTAACTCCATTTCCGGAATCAAGAACTCCTGAATGTACAATTAACCCTTCACGATTCTCAAGCCAAATTTAAAATGTATTGGCATGGGTTTCTCCGTGTAGGTGCACAAAATAATTTGAATTTCTTGGCACTTTTTTTTTCTCTGTCTTACGTGATACTCTTTACGATTTCATTAGCACATTTTGCAATCAAGTTTAAATTTGAAAAGTAATTTTAATTTATATTTGATTATTAAAAATCTAAGAGTTAAAAAATTGATATGCAAAATGATTTTAAAAAATAGAAAGTCACATTTAATAGAAAAAGTATGCTTCCTAATAATAATCATTCGGGTTTTTGTAGAGTTGTTTTGCTTGGAGTGACACTTGAAAAAAATATAGGAAATTAGTTCTGAAGAAAAAAAAGTCGGTACTTTTGATTTTGAATTAAGCAGAATTGATAGACAAGGAGATGAAGGATGTTGCAAGCAAGCGACAAGCGCTTTGGAGTTAAATAAGTGTTATGATCATTCGCGTTCATCGCCTTATGGGGTAAACCATGACGTAACGCAGTGGTGAATTGGTGATACTCAGTTTGACCAGTTCGGCAACAAACATATCACATGACATCATTTTTGCGAATACGCAGTCGCACTCACATTTTCTTAATTTTGTTATCGCAATATTCAAATTGGAAACAAACCTTATCAAGTTTTACTGAAAATCAACAATGAAACGTCCAATTTGAAATATGATAGAACAAAAATCATTCGTACAAAAACTGAATATCAAAAATTAAACGTGAAATATTAAAAAATAATTATATTTCAAAATAATATTTTGAGATATAACAATTTTTCACATACTATTTTATTTAATAAATTAAATTAAATATCTTGCAAGTTTTAAAAAGTTAAGTTAAAAATACTTAATGTTAAAAAATTCAAATTATGAAAATAAACTAATTTGCATCAGTTTTTCAGCGTACATTGCCACGCACTGACGCCAGTTACAAATTCTCTAGCGTGGGGCGCTAATTGCATTAACGTTAACGGTATGATAACGCTATTTTAAAGTACGAAATACTAAATGATTTGCGTTTAATTTAAACATTTGGTTTTAAGATTTAATTTTAATTTAATTTTTATGAGTAAATAATTTCGAAAACAATTAAGATCTAAATAAAATTTATGTCATAATAAATAAAAGACATTGTTGATACGATTGTTAATTTTTTGGATCAGTTGGAGAGATTTTATACACCAAAGCTGTTAATAAATTTGTGTTTTTAAGCACGTCAAATGAAAAGAAATTTGAACGTTCGCCCCCACAAAATAAAAAAATGATGTAAAAGAAAATAAATGTCCAAAGGATGAATAATAAGATAAGGAAAGAAATGACTTGACATTGATCTCGATCGTTGTCATTCTTATAAGGTAGGGTATGAATGTAAACTTAAAATCGCTTGAATGAGTGGGCGCCGATTGAAATACCGATTTTGAGGGCCTACGCGAATCCTTGAATCTCCTTTCTTTACATTTCTTCTTTTTCACCATCGTTTCACAAAATTTATCAAATTCCATACAAGTCATTTGAAACTCAACAAAAAAATTATCCCAATAAGTACAATCGAACTTGCACAATCAATGTTGATTTTAATTTTAAACCGATGAAAAATAATTGAACAATTTAAAAAATTTGTTAACAAACAGATTGATTTGCCAAAAAAAAACTAATAACTTGAAAGTATAAATAAAATAAAAATTGTATTCAATTTCAACAACTAAAACAAATGTCTTTTTAATCGACACTGACAAACAATTTCTAATTCCTAAACTTTAATTTGTTTGCAACAATTTGAAACTGATAAAAAAATTGCAATTAAAAAAGAAAGATCTGAGATACGAATCCTTACAAGGGAATCTTTTCCTCTGATCGATAGACATTTAGACGTGGGTGTGCTGATCTAATATTCAATAGGGATATTTAATTTCAAAAGTAAGATCAGTCTTGAAATCGGCCGGAGTGAAAATGAATAAGAAAAGTGGCATTAATCGAAAGTAAGGCAAAAAAATGTGAATCTGTAATACAAGTTGACAGTTGTCAAGCGCAAAGTCAAACAAAATGAAAGCGAGAGAAGAAAGAGAGGCGTTAGAAAAAATGACCGAATCAAATCGTCTTTACGGCATGGTGTTTCGCAATGGAAAGCGAGCGGCCCAGTAATCGATCTGTACAGTTAGTCGGCGACGATCGCGGTTGCAGCGACAAGAAACAACATCAGCAAAAGGCATTCCAATTCAGCGAAACCTTGGCCGTTTATAGAAGCGGCCTTCTACGTTCTCGCGCTTCTTGCCTCGCAATCTTTTAACACATTGTCGGCTGTTTTGTACTTGGCTGATCAACGAATTTTGAACACCATTTTTTATTAACAACTTTTTTCCCACTAATTATCATTTTTTTTTGTTATTAGCCTTTCTTTTTGCATTTCATCTTATTCAAGAATTTTCAAGAATGTTTTAATGCTTAATGTTGTTTGTTTATCTTAATTTAAAATGACGTAATGATGAATTTTATAAAACGAAATTTTACCCTCTCAGATTTGGATTTAGGCGATGTAGTACTGGAGGTGGTATAGGTATACCGAGTAGCTTGGGAAGACCTTTCATAAGCCTGTTTTTTAATAACTTCTTCAGGCACGGACTTTTCCTCGCCTCGTGTGAGGGTTGTTGTTTTTCGAACTATCCGCGTAATGATACGCCGGCTTCCGTTTTCGCCTCGCTTTGAAGTTTTTGTCGATTCGATGGACGAGCCTGATTTGCCAGTTCAATATTAATTCTTTCATTCTTTTAGAAATTTTACATCTCACGATTTGCACATTTTTTTAACATCTGATTATTTGATTATTATGAAAATTGAACATTTTTCATTTCAATTTTCGTTATTTAACACATCGATGAACAAGTTGAAAATGGTTCAAGAATGATTGTAGAATTCTGAATACAAGAATCAAATAAAAACGGTAAAATTCTTGTAACCGTGTGAAACTGTGCTGAGTAATTACAAAAGATGTGAGATCAAAGATGTCGATGCACGACACGTATGTTTATCAAGTCGTAGGCAGACATGACAACCGAGATTACGCGGTATGCAAACATAGACACACGATTCTGCTGCTGAAAGATCAACGCCCAAAATTGAAATGTTAATCTTATTTTCTTATTAAAATGAAGCGTTCGATTGGAAATGATGTTCATTCATGTCGCTATTTCGAGAGTGACATGAATGCATGTAGAGACACTTAGCCTCATTCTGCATGTCATTATTTGCATACGAAATGCAAGTGATCAAGTCATTTTTATGGAATTAATAAACTGACAGATTCATTCCTCTTATGAAAGGTTTAAATCCTGTAATTAAATCCTGAATTGATGCTCAATTACAAATCAATTAAAAAAAATCAAATTGAGATGTGTCTTGAAATTTATTTTTTGCCAGACTAACACAATTCATGAACTACTTCTTTCCTCTAAAAAAAAAGGTTTTAATTAAAAATTTTTTCGCCTAAGATACAGTTACAAATCAATTTAATAAAATAAAGGAAAATTCAAATGTATTTATCTATTGAAAATATCCAATTGAATGATTGCAAATGATTATAATAAATTGTATTGCAAGATGGATTTCCCTTTTTATAATAACATAACGAAACAGTATCGGAGGATTTAATTAACGATCGATTGAAAGTAGCTTTTAATGGTTAAAAAAGTTATTTTGAGTTGATTATAAAATAACATACTTTCATGACAGCAATTTACTTTCAATTACATTGTATGTATATGCGCCTTAGCGGAAAAAGTGCTTTGCAAAAACCTCATCCTAACCTCTGTCCCACTAATAAAGTATGCTATTCCACGTGCTGTATTATTACTTTGCACTTTTGTAATAAATTTAAAAAATATCGTTTTTTAATTGATCATAAGTACACCCTTAAGAAATTGCTTGATTCAACTTTGCATACAATTAATTTGTATGCAATCATCTAGTATACACACTAAAAAGTTTTAAAACACGTAAAAATAAAATAATGAAAAGTTATTAATGGAAGAAAAAATGAAGTCGTAAGTTCAATGAAATGCTATCCAGCCATTGTCAAAGTCACCGAGTTGTGTAATTTCAATTATCAATGTCTAAAATTACGTTTGATTGTAATATAAAAGATTATGTCACATTTTTATCTTCGATGACGAATAAAAGAAACAAGACATAGAAATAATCCATTGATGAAGTTGCAGTCATGAACTGAGTCTTTTGAACTAGCAATAGTATAAATCATGGAAAGAGCGAGAAGAAACAAAATACCGGCAAGAATAAACAGAGACGGTAAATCTTGCTGTCATTAAACATTTTCACCGGCTTCTGTTTTCCCGTCTATATGTTACTAAAAACCTCCTACCGCTGTATTTACATCAAAATAATCGTAGAAAATATGCCAAATCAAAATAAATCATTAGCATAATTTAATCATAAATCACTCTACTGCCAAGCACTAACCTGAATTGAATTATTCAAATCAAAATTTATTCGATTAATTTTACGTTTACTTTGTTGAAAATGATTTTTAAAAAATGACATATTTTTTGTTTCATAAATATGAATCTGCCCCTGAAAGTCATCTTCCGTTTACCACTTTACATTTTTGTGACAAATTTAACTTTTCTGCTACCGGATAAGCTATTAATAGTTTCTCAAGAGGGTAAAAGGGAAATACCATAACAAGATGAAAAAAAAAGTATTGGAACAAATTATTATTTTAAATATTGATTAAAAATTTACTTTCAATCGTACACTTTTTCCATCATTTTATTTGTGTCCAAAATTTTGTTGTTTTTGAATTTACCTATAAAAATGACGTTTGCATTTTGGATAAAAAACTAAATAAGTATAAAATGTGCAAATCGTGATTTAATTTGAGATTGCGTTTGTCTTTCGAATCAGACCTAATACTTCGGTGGAAGACGCGCGTCTAGTGCGAACGGTTTGCAAATCGTTGGGTGCCGGTGAGTGGGCTGCGCCCGGGTTGCCCGAGGAGGCCACATTGTCACGGTCGTCTTGTTCGCGTGTGCCTTGCACAAACAGCCGGCTGCCCTTGCTGAATCTATACATCGACATTTCGCGTCGATCCCAACGTCATACAAAGTCCAGGCCGAGCGAGCTGCGCCAACTTGTTCTCTTTCGCTCTTCCTGTTCCACTTGCAATGCACAAGTGCGTTACTTTCTTCCGCGAGAGAAACAAACAAAACGCACACGCCACCTCAGACACTGCCAGCGTACAACAATTTCACTATTGACCACACAATCACCGGCACAATTTCCAGTTTTCCTTATCACTTTTCAGCCCAGACGTCAGAACTAAATCAATCATAAAATCCAATTTTCAATTCTCAATTGTATTTCAATTCAATTTTTAATTCTTTTCATAAAAAAAGGCAGTAAGCCAAAATTGACAACTGTAAAGAAAATTGTACGTCAAATTCATTTAATTTTTATAAATAAAATGTTTTGAACTTAAAAGTTCTTCATTTTGTTAGAATCGAATGTTTGGATTTCATGATCGAGATTGATTTTTGTTTTAATGGTTTGTTTTAAAATGACGAAGAAGGAAACAAAACTTTTGGTCGAGAAACAAAAAGGTAATAAAAATGGAGGTAAGCGCACGTGCAAAGTTGCGAGTTTGCGATAAACAGCGAGCCGGCGATGGCTGCGGCTCAGCCGGAACGTGAACGACTGTCGGTTGACGGCTAATGTGCACGCCAGTGCCGTGCGGCTACACGCCCCACCCGCACAACTCCAGCAGTTACCGTTCGAGGACACGTACTTATCACGGCATCAACTTTTTAATCTGAAAACATTAACTTTGGCGCAACGCAAGAGAATCGCCAAGCGCACATTCGACCGTGCAATTCGTGAATCCCTGATGGCCGATCCCACCTGTTGCTCCATTTTGCAATCGCTCAATTTTTCATACGAATTTCGGTTTATTCAAATTTATCGCCATTTATTTTATCATCGATTATTATTTTTCACCTTTTTTTAATCAACAAAACATATTCCTTAATGAATATTTCGTTTTCTTTCAAAATAATACAAAAAATAAAGATCTTCTTAAGTAAATAATGATGAGGCAAAATATTTGCTTAGCCTACATGTATTTATGTGAATAGGAAAGAATTGATTCAAGGTTTTTAAAACAAAGAAAAGTTCCGAAATTTGGTCAAAAGTTTTCTTTGTGATTAAACAAAAATTCCCATTTTTTTCATTTCTGTGTCAATTCAGTAAAGTATATGTTGCTTTTAAAACAAATTTAACTTTTGTTAATCTTTTTTCATTAATTTTTTCTGTTAAAAAGATGTGTTCGAAGATCAAAGTTGAGGTTTGAATTTGATCTGTTATTTTAGGACTTTGTTTCATTTTGAAGGGTTGCGAACATGATTTGGTTTTTTGACGGGTGTTTGTACAGCATGATAAATATTCGGCGGAACATCATCGCCAAAGAAACGAGAGTCGCTAAGAGTGAAAGAGGTGAGAAAATTGCCAGGTTAGTAGCACAATGACACTCGTGGGTTGTACTTATGGCCCGCAATAGTGTCAATTACATCGCTCATTTCTCAATTGCTACAACTACTTATCTATTCGGTATCTTTTTTCTCCCATATGTAAATCGATGAAAGATCATTTGATTTTCAAATTACCTGCAGTTTCTAAACCCCAGTTCCATTCTTATGCTTCATCAATGAGCTCCGTACTATACTATTTCTTACCATCACCTACACTTTATTTTCACCTTTTCTAATCTTCATTTTTCATCACACTAAATTAAATATCAGTCATATTGAAAAACTCTTTATATCATTTAATGCTCATCTTTTCATTTAATAATTTTACATTTTTTTATTTTCCAATTTAAAATGTCCATAAACTTGTTCACTTTTTTTTAAATAAAAGTTACACAGATTTTTTTTCAATTACATTGATGAAAACTGTTATACGAATCGAATTGCAAGGTTTATTAATCTTTTATCAAGATTCTATTTGAGTATACATAAAGATAAATTTCAACTTAACTTTTGTTATCAAGAAAGTTACATCATGGCATATTTTAGTTTGTTCACACCGATGTTAATACTAACTTTATTCAAAGTTTATTGTACTCAAAAATTTGTCATTAAATAGATCGGCATTTGAAAATTCAATTCAATTTTAAACGATTGAAATAAATTTCATTCCCAAATATTTTCATAAACTTAATTGAAATTATAAATTGTAATGAGTTTCAATCAAAGATGTCAGGAAATGTCAAAGCATTAAAAAAAATTGACGTTAAAAGTGAAGCGGGACAAAAAAAGTTGTTTCAAAGAGTGAAAAAACGTATGCACGAAGAAGTGTATTGAGTAACCGATCAAGTACATTTGAATATGCGTGATAAGACTGTTGTATTGCGCTTGGGAGAATAAATAAGCTTCACATAAGTTGATATTACATAAAGGCTAATAAAGTGAGACAATAGTGGAGGTGTGACTAGAAGGAAAGGAACGGCCAAGTGTAAAATTGTTGATTCCGTGATCGACGTAGTTGCAAGCAACTATTCCAACGAATGATGTCACATTCAGACTTGTTTGTCTTGCAAGTGCGGCCTGATCCGCGCCCGAAGAAGCTCGCCGAATCTCTGCACCGGCAGGTTTCAACACTTGCAACACGTTAGGCCTAACGCGTGAGCGTTCCAACTGTCATGAAAATGGGTCAAACCTACACCTGATTTTCTGTTTTTTTTTTTTTTATTATCTTTCACTGCGAACTTTTACTTTTCAAAATTAATAATTAGTCATCGATTATGTCACTTGTTTTAACGCTGGTACATTCAAGTTTCAACTGAAAACAGGAAAGTTTAAACATCAACCAATCTAGATTTTCACTTTAAAAAGTTGATATAGTAAACGATATAAAATAAAAATGATTTTTTTTTAAACTTCCATTGTATGCATTTTTGAGGCGTGTTTTTAACTATTGAAATTAGATCTTAGAGCATTCACCCAATGAGCAACTATTGATTGAATTAAATGAACTGTACTTCATTTTAAAATGGATTATGTGACAACTGCTTCTAAAAAGAAGGTTGATATTGAATACCGAAAGATACCTTGATACAAGTATTTCATTGCAGATGCTGATTTTCAGCTATGCACATTTGAGTTTATCTATAAAATGTTCAATTCTTCATAATCAGATTAATTACATATGTTTATAAATAAACCAGAATTCCTGGTTTAATAATAAACAACGACTTAAAATAAGAAAAATATATATTTATACTATATAAAATATCATGTAAAAAATAAAAACCAGGCTTATCAAAAAAATTGCGTTCAAATTAGTGTAAACGAAAAAGTGTAGTTAGAAACCAAGAGGGACCGATTACCACATTTTAATTCATTAGAATTACACGAACAGGTTATTTACTTTACAGACAACGACGGCTGCCTTGACCAATTAAAAGAATTTATCATTGTCTCTTACTTTTCCTTATTTATATCTGGAAACAATTTTACGTAATTTTTAAGCATCAAGATCATTCAGTTATCTTCAAGACTTTATTACTCATGTTCACTCGTATTTCAATAGCCTGTGAACTGAAATTCCAAAACTCATAAACAAATGCAGCAATAAAAAAGTATATGAAAAATATAACAAATTGTTTCCATTTGAGATTTCGAGGTAAAATATAACAACCATTGAAGTATACAAACAACAAGTTACGAGATGTAGCAAACATTTTCCAAAATGCAAATTATTAATCTATAACAAGATATGATTTATATAACGCGCATGCGCATTGATGCATAACATGCACACCTGGTAGGTGCTGCCACGGTACTAAACGCGAGATGTTTACTCAGGCCTTACAATATATGCGATTCCTGTTTTAAAAAATACAAGCAACAGTTACATAGCAATGGACTTAGAACATCTTGCTATGTTCCTGAATTTTTAATTTCCAACTTTTCTTGGAATCCGGTAGGAATTTTAGCATCCAGCAAGAAATCTGGCTCTGTTGATACTTAATTTATACTTCCTCATCGTATTGAATGTTAATTTGTTTTAATATGTTAACTTAATTGAATGATAATGGATTATGCAAAAATTCAATTAAATGATATGGATAATTTAATTTAATTCAATAAAAATGATACGATGTCAGTCAGGCATTTAAGATTCAGAGTGAAAAGGCTTCAATCATCATTCACTCATGGCAAAGAGGATAAAAAGTTTGATTAGTGTCTTATCTCAGGTAGATACATTATTAAAAAGTATTATTGCATTGAAGAGGAAACGATTCGAATTTCCAAATTTAAAAAAAAAAGAATGAACATAATCTCGGACAAAATAATTGATTCACAATTTTGTATCAAAAAGATTCCATGCATTTTATATTTAATTATCATTTGCACTTTTAGATTCAATTTGTTAAATGACATAGTTTTGTACTCAAATGAAAGTTGAATACAGTCACATTGCTAGCTACAAGAAATAGTAAACAAAAGCGTACGACTATACTGAGCAGAATATTGATGGTTTATCTGAAGAATATCGTATAAACAGCTGGAAGGACATACGATTCTGGCATTCGTTAAAATAATATTGTCTTTTTTTTAGTCAAAACTTGTACGCACACTAAATTCTACGACATTTTTTCACGTAACAATCGATTCAGTTATTTCTGACCAATTCTATATTCTTTTGAAATTTAAACTTAACACAAAAGTAATTTTATCGTACTTAAAATATTGAGTCTGTCTCAATACAAAAGAGTATATATCAGAAACTATTTTTAAAATTACAACTATCTGCAGTAGTGAAAAAATTTTTTCTTATTAAAAAATGTCTTTTTAAATCAAGTGTTTGCTATGATTATCGTAATTACAAAATCAACTTCTCGACGCGTAAGTTTATTTTTTGATTAAAAACAGAAGAAGCAATATTAAAAAAATGACGAGAGATAAAAGATGTTTTTCTGTCGAATGCCAAAGTACGATGTCATCAGTCACACATAGGATACAATATTACTCGGACAAAATGTCAACATTACAACAAATGTTTGCTTAATTCCTGTAGTTAAAACGTGACCCAACCTTTCATCCTCAGGCCGACTCTGAAACTTCTCAAACAAATTATGCAAAAACTCTATATAATAGAACAATCTGGATTTTCCAGAATTCAAAGCAAATTTGTTTCAGTCAATAAATTCTACAAATAAAAGTAAGATTTGTTTTGCGTGGTTTTCAAAAAAAGTGTAGCGCAAGGTGATGTAACTTACTTGGAAGTGTAGAATAATAGTCCAAATGAGACCAAGAGTAAGTTTAGGATTGCCATCGACAATGTCTTCAGCACGAATGTTGACAAGTTTGATTTTTTTATAACGAAGAAAATCCAGGGCCATTTGTACATTTTGTAGCATGTGAAACCGCATTCGACCCCTCTCTCTTGGCTGAAAATAACAAATAATATTAAAAACTGTGTTTCATTTTCTTGAATTCGATTATTTTCAATAATTTAAACTCGCTATTACTGTTTGCACATCCTTGCATCTGTTTCTAAAATACGTTTTGGTCAAGAGCATTTTTTTGATTAAATATCAAATTGAATTTGTTTTTATTTAAATAATCTACATAGAAGAAATTCGTAAAATTTCTTTTGTAAAAAAGGAAACTGCAACATTTGTTAAATTGTTTAAAATATCAAAATTGAAATTATTATAATAAAAAATGTGAAGAATTTCTTTGGAAACGAATTAACAAATGTATGACAAAGTCCACTGTACTATTGATTTATTCAACTACTGTTTAAAATAATCAATAAAAACGTATAAATATGTAACACTTACAAGGTGCTCGCCGGAAAGCACTTCCAAGAGAGAGATGAGGTTGTGCCCGTCTCGCAGGTCTTCGAACAAGTCCCCGACATGTCGGCTGGCCTGTAATTCATATGTCTGAATAAGTAATTATGCAAAACAAATAGCTTTATTTTTCTTACTCTCACTTTGACAATCATGAAATGTTGTAACGTTTTTAACTGTAAGTTTAACAAGAATGTTGAAACATTCGTTCTAACATAATTTAAAAGTTTTTCTTTTTTCTCAACTGCAACATTTCATTTTTCTCAATTTTCGTTTTAAAATATTTAATTACAATTGACAAAACAGTACACAACAATTTTACCCTGCTTTTTTTGTTTCTCTTTTTTCAATCCAACATAATTTTTACTGAGAAGAGAAATAAAAATCAATAAACTACGAAATATTATTTGGTACACCAAGTTTCAATAAACATGCATCTTTCTATTACAACTTAAAATTTAATTTTGAGAATATACTTTTTAAGATATAAGGGATTTGGAGACTAAACATGCTACTTCTTGTTGTACAACTCATTTAATTGTAAATCAAACAAATAAATCAGACGTCACACAAATTTACTCGAAAAAACGAAACAAAAATTCATGCGAACGTTGTCTCCATCAACGAGACTTACACTCGGGGAACAGCAGGGTTGATGGTTGACGGTAACGCACACGTGAAGACACGTGTATGCCTGCAAAATTCAACAGTTTCTCAAACCGAATTTCTTCAAATTATTTATTCATGAAATTTTTCTACCAGAATCTCGTTAGAATGAATAAAAAAAGCAAGATTAAGTCTACACGAAAATCTCTCAAAGTAGAGATAGAGAAAGAGTAGAAATTCAAAGTTACAATTTCGCAACTCTTAAATTTTGAAGAATGTAAATTAGCATGTTTGTTCAACATAAAAAATAAAAATATATTTTTATCTGTCGTTTAAACATACCTTGACATATTTCCAATGCTAAAATGTGCGCAATGAAACAAAAAAATTAAACAGAAAAAAAAAAGAATTCTTGTAATTATATTTTAATTTACTTTTTATATTTTCAAAATCCCTTTTCAATTAGGGATTTGTTTATATTACTTTTGTGAACTGTCAACGGATTGAACTGGGAAAGGTTCATTAATCAAATAAATAGATGCAACTCTTATGGCAATTTAAATCGAATTAAGAACATATGTGATCGGTATGATCAGAGATAGGAAAAAGGTAAAGGTGGGCGACGGAAAAGGTGTCCGAATAAGGTCAGAGCAGCAACACGTTTCTCGTGGGCTATGCCCGGTATCTAGGCATCCCGACGTTGCACAGTAGGTTGAAACGAAGAAAAGGTGGTGAATTATTGGCTAATTATTAAAATGTTTGCGAATTATCAAAAACATTAATAATCTTTGACTATTCACAGTTCCAGACAAAATTAACTAGATATAAAAGGTAAAATAGTTTGTACAAGTTTGAATTCTATCAAGATATCATAAAAAAGGAAATGTTCGTTTTTTTCATTTATATTTCATTTTTATATTGAATTCAGATTTTTTTCATTTGATTAAATTTGACTTCAACGTGCTGCCCTCTGTAATTATTTATTAATTTATTTACATTACATATGTTTCTGTAATTATTCTGTAATTATACTCTTCATTAGAGAAGATAGATGGGATGATGAAAAAATGTTCACGTAAAAACAGTTGTTAGTTATAGCTGTCACATCGTCTTTCATCTTTTTCTGTGATCTCTCAATCATTAACTAATTTGGACACATGCAAAAAACTTGTCATGTCTAGTTCTATAACCTTATAACATCTGTAACTATTCGTCTGACATTAATTTTACTATTTTTTCCTAGTTGTAACCATCTCTCTGATCTAGACTTGTGAAATAAAAAAAAAATGTGAAATGATTCATAATTGAACTACGAAAATGTACAAGTTGTGATTATCTTTTTTTATATGAAATTAATAAAACGTGAGATGGTTTTCTTTTTGTTCAGTTTGAAAGAAACCATCGATTAAAAACCAGGGGACATTAAAATTTAAACGGATGGCCCAGTGAATTTTATTGTCAATTTCAACTGCTGCGCCAATCATAAACACAAGAAGTAACCTTGTGATTGATTACATTTTTTGACATCAATCATGTTTGAAAGTTCATTTGTATGAGTCCTGAGGATCATCAGGATCTTCATAAAAACAATTCTGTGATGAAATATATCATTACATAAAAATGCTTATGTATTTTATTATTCAACTTTTTTTTCGTTTCATTTCTTTTATTTTTATTTTATTTCATTTTTGTTTTATTTTTATATTTAAATTTTGTAAATTTATACAAATAAAATGCATACCTTTTTTAAATGCTTGTTCACCCATTTTGTGAAAGTCTTTTTTTGTATGGCATCTCTTTCGTCTGAAACAAATCAAATCAATTAGTTCACTTGTTTTTAATTAAAAAAATTAATAAACTTGGTTATTTGTTAAGTTGAAAATAAATTGAAAGTTTTCACGATGAAAAATATGAAAAATGATAAAATCAAGTTTATAGAAATAGTGTATGGTCAGATAAAGAAATGATGCGATCCAAGTGCAAGGATCTTGTAGAAGAATTCTCCCATAGAATGTAGTTGATGTCATCACAAAAAACCACTGAAAATAAGAATGATTTTGATTTGTACTTGTAATTTAAAAAATGGTTCGATAAAAACATTCAACTATGATTATAAAATTAGATGCGGCTATATGAAAAAAGTCATAAACATCCCAGCTTCTATCGGTTGACGCAAAGGTGTTGTAACACTAAAGTTTAATCATACAAATTTTTTTACGAAAAAATTTGTTGTTAAATTATTAAACCATGCTAAAATACCCAAATGTTTTAAAGTAAAAAATATTGTGAATAAAATAAATTTTTTCTTTTCACTGTTTTTTTAGTTTACGATGATAAACAATCCTTAAAAGTTTAAGATACTGTTTTAATCTTCAATGACATGACAAGTTTTTTATGTTTTGCACGAAAGGTGAAAATTTGATCAATTAGCAGTTAACAAACGTAAGTTGATTCATCTACGTGGAACTGGGCAGAATATTTAGTCGTTTCTTTGCGCGACAGTGGCGATAATGAAATTCAATGAATATGTGTGATTCATCGGTGTGGAATATGTTTAGCGATCCATTTGAACCAACCAAGTAGTCTTGATGGTCGAGTTTTTTTTCATCATGGCACGGCACGAAGAATGTTTGAAATTCGATAAAAAATGTCTAGCTGTGACATAGATAGATAAAACAAATTGCAAATTATCAAAATTCAAATTCTGCACATTTCAATCTATCCTTTGATAACAAAATTTTAACATTCTGCAGAATATAATATTATTGATAAATTTCGAATTAAAACGTTGAAATTTGTTAGACGACATTGCGTCCTACTTATATATGAAAACTGAAAAATGTTCATTTGAATCTGTGCTCTGTTTTAGGACTGAATAATCTCAGAGCATTGAAGATATTAACACATGGGAATGATCAAGGAACCACTTAAGCGGAAGAGTTGCAACAAAGTTCTACTTTCAAAACTCGGTTCGTTTTTATTGATACGTAATCACAAAAATGTGTACAATTTGTTCAAGTTGAATGAACCCGTCGAGGCATAAAGATATTTGAAGATTCGTGATCATGAAATTGCTTATTTTCTTATCTCATGTTTCAAAGAAATGCGTCAATGGGCTGAAACTTTTGCATCGAATGATTTTTTGTAAGTTGTTTTGCTCATTAAAATCAAAGTTCTTAAATGTTGTAATAAAATTGAAAATAAAATAAATGTGAGAATTCTGGGGGGGATTGACTAATCCACCCACACAGTTGTGTAATTTCCTGTCAAAATTTTTGGATTCAACCATGCATGTAATACGAACTTTCTCGTGTAATCAGAAATTTGGACAATGTCCGCCCAGAATAAGTAGCCTGTCGCTCTATTGGCTCTTATGCAATTCACCGAGTGACTCATCTTGGGTCTAGAGATCTGCGTGAACGTTAAATGGGCTGAGCAACAACAATAGGATTAATCTACTCTGATTGCTCAGGCTCTCAGTAATAGAAGGCAGTGAAAGACCTGATGATATATATATATATAAATTAGAAAAAAAATTAACCCGTTTATTTTCCAAGCACTTTTGACTTTCACTATAAAGTCTTTATTAGAAAGAAAATCTGACCATCTGTCAAAATAAAAAAAGACCTTTTTCTTGTCTCAATCTAAATTACTGTTAATTTTGAATGAAAAAATGCATATAAAAAAGTTAAGATGAATTTAAAACAAATAACAACATTTAAAAAAATGTTTGAGTGACAGGATTTTGTTGAGGATGAACTGAGAGACTAATTGGATTGATATAAATTGAGAACAGAATGTTAAATTTCATTTTGAATGATTTACTAGGAATGCGGATGATAATTAAAATTTGTACCATTGGAAGTTGTTATGACCGAATGAGTTTTGAAATAAATTTTGATTATTCGGTAACCTTTCGTGTCAATCAATTGATACTTTCAACTTGTAACCACAAATTTGACTCTATTGGTTATCCGTTACAATTGCATGTCGGTATTTATAGCTTAGGGCAGGCGAGCCTCTTTAATTGTTGACTTTTATGATTCATCGACGTGATTCTTAGTACGAATTTTCTCAAAGAGATATTAGTCAATCAGTTTGGGAAGTCAATTATCAACCCTTTCTTAAACAAACATTATATTTTTATGTCAATATATCTTGTTCAATCGATGTTTTTATTTCATTAGGTGTATTTTTTAAATTCAGTCCATCGAGCCAGCTAAAACTGTCAAGAATGAATTAGAATTCGAATATCATGGTGGTACTAGAAAAGAATTAATTTTTCATTTAATTTCAATTAATTCTAATTAAAAAAAGTAAAGTTCCGAAAATAAAAATACATTCAGTTTACCTTATTTCACCTAATCTATATATACCAAGGTTTATTTAAAGTTTAAAAGGCGAAAATTCAAGTGCATTCAATCTGCACAGACCATCATGCATTTTTTCCATTATTCCTGGAATGTATCATGCTAATACATTTTTTTTCAGCTTTGCAATTACGCATAGGATAATTTTTGTTAGTAAAACGAAAGCTTATTATCATACTAAGAAGCATATGAATTTTCGTAGAAACACAATTCGATGGTCACCACACATCCAAAAATTACATGCCATCTACAAGATTTTCTTTTCCTCTATCTTTTGTAATAATGATAAATCGTTTACAAAATTATATTGAAATTGAAAGCAAATAATAAAAACCAATTTTCTGATATTGAACCGTGTAACCTTGTTTAACTGGCAATCACAAATTCGAAGTCCGAACAAATTTGAAAGCAACTTTTGACACCGTTTGCATTAGACAGTTTTGTACTTTGTTAAAACTACTATTAACCTTTCTGTATCGATTGGCCTAATGCGGCATTGCTTTCATAGAACTGATTTGCAGCAAAATGAAAATGACTGTGATCTCATTCTCGTATCTTTTTCTCTTTTTTTTTTAATTTCCTGTAAAGCTCTCTGCAAATTGACTCTCCACGGCAAACTGTTAATGAAAAAACTCTTTGGACAAAAAATCATCACAAATATTAGCAAAGGGATAAAAAATCACTTCTTGAATGAATTAAAAACTTGTAATTAAAAAAGTATATAAAAATAAAATGTAAAAAATGCAAAATAATGAAAACTAATGAAAAAAACTGAGGGAAAAAATTGAAGGGAAGTGGAAAAATCTTGCAGGCATATAAAATATGGTGAAAGTGTAGCGCCACCTACCATGTGCCTCAATGAACATGGCCCAACAACCCCAATGAGCAGTGGAGCCCTGGCGCTCAGCAGGCCACTGAGAATTATGACATAAACTCCTTTCATTCTGACCTTTGAATTTGGACAAGCATTCCTCATATCCGTACTGAGATCTTTGTTCCCTCTGATGTTCAGCCACGGTGTCCGCTGGGTCAAAGCCCAATCTTTCCTTGTAATACGCCTGTGTTGTCATCCTCTGATTGTAACTCAGTCCGTCTCTTTCCTTACTTGCACTTGACACTTCACTGCCATCAATGCACTTCGGTCCAACAATTGCATCAACTCATCTTACTTATCTCAACCTCCTCGGCGCACCGACACTTATCCATTTTCTTTTCCCTCGGTTATAAAAATATAAAATTCTTAACTGCACTTGGCGATTATTGCAGATTTAGGAATAGAATGACTGACTAAGATTCGTTGCGTAATCCTCTGTCAGATTACTTATGAATGGCACGTTACTATTACTCAGATACCTCTGTCAGGCTGATTGCACGTTTCGACTCGAGCTGTCCATAGCTGCAATTTCAAAAGTAGACTCGTTTTTTGTTCTCTCTTTCTCTTTCTTGCCTATCCCAAAATTCAAATGTTTAATTTCGACAATTACATTTGTTATCTTCTAGTTTGCAAACAATTTATAAAGGTGATTGTAAAAATTGTCTAAAAAGAAGTAAGGTGTAAAACATTTGATGAATGAAACTTTTTGAAGGAAAAGAGAGTTAAAGTCGTTTATAGTTGAACAAGTACTTGAGAACTGATGAATGAAGTCAGGTTTGAAGGATTGATGAAAAAGCGTAACGTCGCGTGTGGACCGCGAGTGAGACTGCAAATCAGCAGAGCTACTGCAATGAATATCAGCGCAGTCGATGCGTGGGTGAAAGACGGTAATTGTTGACCGGCGTTGGCCGGCGACGCAATGACCGGTTCTCAACTCTTAACCAATCTCAACTGTCACGTGTGGGCCGAGCCGAGGCGCTGCTTTTCCTACTACATACTGTGGCCATACTTAGATAAACATTACTATTTATATAATGTAATAATGTTCTTTCTGTCGTTGAGATTAATCCTTTTAATACCTAAATATAGTCAATCCGAGAATCACCGATTAAACTGCTTTTTATTCTGGCTACACATTTTTCGTTTTTCATTTGGATACAAATTTTTGTCGATCAATTGTCCTGAACGAGTTTTTTTATGTAACGAGAGAGGGGGGTGAATGATTTTTGACAGCTGGAGACGCTTACTCAATCCCACGTGAAAATTTGCAAAAAAAAATTGTGCAACTGTTTCATTTTCTTTGGTCAACAAAATGAAGCAGTTTGAAGCAAGTGAAAGAACAATTTCATTTCTCGGGTGCAATTTTTTGTTATTATTTAAAAAATATGGAATTAAAAAAAATTAAGTAACGAAGAAAAAGTTTTGCAACAAAAAGTAATTGTAACTTTAGCAAAAGTCATCTGTAATGATTGGTAGGAAGTTGCGAAAAAGTATGTATCAGAATGATTTATCATACAGAGTGTATAAGTTTTGAATAAAAATGCCTCGTGGTACATGCTAATAGCAACTGACGCGACCGGTGCAACGATACAAACGCAAAGCTGAGAAAGTTAGGGTATTTATTTCTAACGTATCTAATTTCGGCTACGCTTTCTTACAAGCATTAAACTTGCCGGGCAAGAACATAGTTGAACTTTAACTTATTTACAGTGAAAATAAATTGTTTTCCAAAAATGTTTTTTTTTTTTTGCAAATTTCATTCATTTCGTCTGATCAATTTGTTTACATTTTGCCTAGCTGCTGAATATTTTATGGTTGTTTAGGTGTAACAACTGTAGTTAATGAACTATTCTAGAGACGTCTCAAAATAATAACGAAAGGGAATAATCTTTTAGATAAAACTCAAAAACTAACTTCATTCATCAAATGTTCAATGTTGAAAAATAAACGAAAATTTCGGAGCCAAGTTGGGATGTAATTTGCATAAAGAAATTGAATGAAAATTGTTAGTTAAAAAATGAAAATGCATGGGATAGTAAATGTAAATTGTTCATTTAAATTGAATGGAAAAGTGCCATGAATGGAATGTAGAATAGAGAATGGAAAAATGTATCGAGATTTGTGTGGACGTGTTTGTTTTAGCACGGTCTGAACAAACTATATTGCCATCCGTGTTTTAATAACTTTCTTCTGAATTATGTCGGGGAATTGATGCAGATGCACGTTTGAACAGTTGCCAATTTGCTATTATGCCATCTGAAAAACGAAGCAGACTGACAAGTTGAAAATTATTCTCGTGCACTGTACGGTCAAAGACAATCGCAAACATTACTAGGTGCAATGTACTTTTGCCAGAGTTCAATCATTCATTTTCACAATTATATCTCATACTATATTTTAATTTACATTATCTATTGAATTATAATATAGTCAGCATTAAATAACAAACTGAAAATAAAATTTGAAAAATGTCTGTTTTGCAATTAAAAATAGTTGTCGGAAAGGTTATTTTTACACGAAACAAAATAACCCAATGAAATTAGAAATGTAACAAAACAACAAACAAACAAACAAAGAACTCATTAATCGTGCAAGATATAGCAGAAGGCTGGAGAGCGCTCCTTTGAAACTACGCTTTTACAACACTAAACATAACCTGAAACTATAATCAATTACTTAACAGAACGAGTTATTTCAAAAACACTGATGATCCTCCGACAATCTCATTAACTCCGGCAAAAGTTGTCCTTTGAAAAACAAATCTCTATAAAACAAACAACTCCAAAGAAGGGGGTATTTGAACTTGTGGGCTCCACATAATAACTTCTCTTATGAAATCTTGTAACCTTGATTTTTACAGCCTTGAATTACGAATGAGTTTACATGGCAAATGCAAGCAACATTTCGTTCAAGTTTCTACTTCTCTATGGCACCAGTTTATTGTGCATCTGAAACAATAATCTCTCATGACACATTCATCAAATATTTTATCTACCATCGAATCGTTCAATCAATTTTTACAATCCCAATACTACATTTGTTTGTTCATTTTAATTCGTTTGCACAAGTTTTCTGTCGGTGAAAAAAATATGAAAAAAAAAAAAACAAGAAAAAAATTGTTTGCAGAAGAATTTTGGGTATAAACTGTCAGAGGCGAAGGCTGGCGGGAACCGAAATGGTTGATAACCGGTACCTGTTGGCTTGGAGCAGTGAGTTTACGTCTAACTAATTGACGCCGGCTGACAAACTGATTATTAACGCTGTTGAACTGGCTCGAAGTTGCGAAGAATGTGGCGAACTCGTGGTGACTTCAAAGTCGGTTCGAAAATCGGCAGGCGACATATGCTCGGTTGGGTGTCGGGCGCACAAAACCGAGCAGAAAGAGGGCAAAGGAAAAGCTGAAAGTTGGCCGAGGAGCACGCACACAGCAAACTCTCTGACAGTCGCGCACACCGCACTGTGCTGCACTGTGCAATGGTCCAACAGTATGAATCGCGTTTGTCTGTCACCTCGGTCGCTTTGCCCTCACCAGAGGCCTCGGCTCACGAGTCCCGACTTCACCGATGTTTTCACTGCCAGCCGCCCAAGTCGCCTCGGTTCTCCTCGACTCTCCTCGATTCCACTCGAGACTGTGCCGATTCGTGCTGCTCCTCCATACCTCTGCTCCATCTCTCGGATTAACATTCTGGCCTTTTTTCTCTTCCTCTTCTTCTTCTTCTTCTTCTTTTTCTTCTTTCCTTTTCTATGTTGTCGTGATTATAATTATTTGAGGATAATCATTGTCTTGAGCCTCGTTATTCAATCCTCATTTCTATTCCGGCTTTTTCATCTTGACGTTCGTTTTATTGTTTATTTTTTGCATCTTTCACTTTCCTTGCACAATACAAATGCGTAAATTGCACACACTATTTTTTTTCCAAATCAAATCTTATAATTATTTAGTACGTCGTATCTTTAATTTGATGTAAAATTTAATGTTTCATTTTGTGGTATCAAGAGCGTAAATTATTTTCATCTTGTATATAATTTAATGTACGAGATTTTAAACGTGGTTAAACAATTTATGTAGAAACATTTTTCAAGCGAATAATGAACATTGTTCTTTATCAGGAATGGGTTGACAAGATAATTCGAGTTGAATTGAAATGCATAGATATTGATAATGGAATTGCTAGTGACCGTGTAAAATTACGAATTGGAGTATTCTAAAGAGACCATTCAAATAAAAAAATAACAGAAGGAGCACATGCGGACAGGTCAAGTCATCTGGCGGGAAAGACTGAGACATTCAGCTCGACTACAATACGCGTTTTCTTAGTCCCAATTGATAAGGAAGGAAGTTACCTAGGATGTTTGTGAAAAACATTGTAATGTGAATCATTAAGATAAAAGTATAAATCAATAAAATCATTCAATGATATTCGCCTTTTGATTAAAAAAAATATTTTTTATGAAAACAATTTTGATGGGGTTAAAATTTTTTTCGAGATGTTTTTTTATAGATCATGCAGAAAAATATATGGTGAATATCAAAATTGAGTGTTGTCTGGTTTCATAGATTCAATTGACACTAATAAACTCTTTCATCTTCGGCATCTGCAGAAGTCGAGGACAAAGACTCTGGAAGTGTAAATTTTTAAAGGCGTGTACTTCAAAGAAGGACAAAGATATATAGCAAAACGGGAGATAATCTTTATTTTTAACTCACACGCACTTATTGTGCTGAGACACTTGAAAAACTTCATCCATAAAAAAGTTTACAATGCACAATTGACGTTATGTGATCTAATGATTCCGAAAGAGGTAGCGACGATAATTGGAACTTAATGTAAAAAATGAATAATTTATTTTCATCATTTTTCTTGTAAACAGTTTGTGCAAAAAATTAAAACAATTCATTTCAAGTATTTAACTTTGAGATGATTTTTTGAGCAATTATTGTTATTAAAAACAAAAAAGAAATAAAAAAATAAGAATCTGCACTACTCATAAAGTGCACACTGTGTTTGTGAACCTGTGAATTAATACTCTAATGTAATAAGTTTTAAGTAACGCAGTCATGCTATCTAACGATGCAGTCTAATCATTTGCCGTAACTAATAATTTCATATTTTTGTAACATTTCTACAAATTCATTTTTTTTACAAAATCTTTTATTCGTGTCTTTTATTCGTTATTTTATAAATACCAGAAGCTTTTCACTTTCATCATTTTTTTTTAAATCGCTAATCATAAAAACTTCAAGTGTTAATAAATTATATCTGCAGTTCTTAAGCGTTTGAAATAAATTAAAAAGTTGTATAATAAATCTGTTTAGACGTTTTTTTTTCTTTCAAATCGACTTCGTTATCTGTAATGGATTTGAATATTACTTTAATGATGATTGGCTTAATTAAAAAATGGAATTAGGTGATTAATTCCAAGTCATAAATAAGTTTTTTTGCTCAATCAGTCTAATATATTACAATAATCGCAGCAGGGAACACTATGAAAAAAATTCGTATGAAACGTTTTTCCCATTCAAAAACGGTTTCACTTCATTAATTTGCACAATTTAGAAAATGTAATTTCATTTTGGGTTATAAAAAACAATTCAAAGTAGTTCACCAAAGTTGAAGGCTCCCACAACAATTGATCCAAAACATCCTCTTTCGTTCTATTTACTATTATATTACTACACCAAAATTTCACATATGTTTTGTTTCAAGGACTTCACACTATTATCGATTAGAAAGTCAATTCATGATAAAAATAAGATAATGTGAGTGTTAATCCCAACTTCGATAGGGATATAATTCGTTCAACACGTGAAGAAAAACTAAACAACCTACCCTTGCACTTATATCGCAAAAAATTCAACTTTATTAAACTGATAGTTTTTGTTTATCTAATTCCTTCAAGTCAGTGTTTCGTCAGGATTTACCTGCTATACGAAGTACAGCTCTGTCTGCAGGATCAAGCTGAAGAATACTAAGGGGTTTATCCTTGGCCCACTCCTTAAGACTGCCATCTAAAACAAACTCCATCCTTCTTCATTGAGCGATCCACATGCTGCGACTTCTGAAAAAAAAATATTATTAACGCATCAATACTAATGAGTTCGGTCAAAACATTTTACAATTTATAACAAATTCAATTTTTCTCATCTCAACAGAAAGCCTCTAACAAAAAACTCGATAATTAAAATGTTTCTTTTAAATTACCTTTTCAAATTTACCAAAAAAAGATACTTTTATCAGTAGACAATTAAAAATAAACACAGAAGATTATTATGTAAACAAACTCGAGTTTTTATCATGGAATATCTATTTACACTATTATATCATCGAATCATGAATTCAATACCCGTACGAGTTTTGTTAATTAAAAAAAAATTGTAGATGAAGTATAGCAAGTAAGCGATATGTACATTAAGTGCGAATTGCTAGTAAAAAAAATCGAGGCTAAGTCTAGTACATTTACGTTAGAAACAGCATCGAATTGAAGCGATGAAATCATGTTACTTGACGACAATGAATTTTTTACGCCCAAATCAGCTCAAAAGCGTCATTTTCATTCAAAACAATGTTAAAAATGGTTTATTATCTAAGGTGCGAATTACTTATATTAGAGGCTGAGAGCAACGACATCGTTGAGAGAGGAAGTTAACGTTCGCCTACCTTCGATCATCTGGTGTGATGCACTGCAAAATAAACAAAAATCAATGACGACGGCCGGTTTTTCACACTTGATGTTGCACAGCGGCTCAAATCGAACTTGACACAATGGGCAATAAACTCTCGGATAAATTTAATCGGTCAGAACCAAAGCGGACGGGCAGGTGGTTCGTTTGCACTTATTGCTATGTTTATGCTTATCGCGTCCCATTTCAATGCCTCTCCACTGCATCGACTACTGCGCCACGAAGGTGCCCGGTCTCAGACGACACACGCCTAGCAGACGACATTTTGGATGCTCTTCAACAATGCACTAATAACCTTTTTCATAATCCTCGGCTAAAATAAGATAAACAAAGATAATTGTACCACCACGACTGCGATGCACAATGGTCGTATGCGAAAATTTTACCTGTCCGGTTATTTTTATTCCGGTTTCAGAAATTTACAGTTCGTAAAATTGGCTTCAGCCAACCCAACGCCGACGCTAAAGTTGTTTTGACTGTGACAGAGCTATAGAAACATTTAGATCTCGCCCCCGCGAAAGAGGGTGGATTGGATTGTTTGTAATGACAGACGCGGTTTAGGTTTGGCCGTGTGGACTCTGCTGCCATCACTTAGAGGGAAAACAAAGTGGGAGACGGAAGGTCGGCAATGTAGAAAATCTTGTTACCGACTTGAGTTAGTAATAATAGAAAGAGAGTAGAAAGTCAAAAAGGGGGATTGAGAGTAAGTTTCTCTGGATGATGACGCCATCTGCATTTATTTTAAAAAAGAGAAGTCATAGAAGCGCGAAAAAGACAAAATTGTTTGTAAACATAAATTTTGTATTGTTAAACACTGTATTGACATAATGTTTTGTTTGTATAAAGTCGTTTTGTTGTCGGTGTGTGTGCAGGTTTTGAGAATGTTAGGGGATCGAAATCCGAGTTTGTTCACGTAAAGTTTGAAATAAAAAGTTCGGTTCGATTTTTACATTGAGTATTGTTTTAAAAAACAGTGAAATACGTTGTCGCGAATGCATGGAACAAGTTTTAACAAATGATTGTCGTATTCATGAATATGCTATCGGATATTGGAAAACAATGGTGTATTTGGAAAACTAAGCCACTCTGTAAACAAACATCGAACTTGGAAAAAAATCACAACGGGAGATTTGTTAACAAAAGACCAATCTATGTAATGGCGAAAGACAAAAAGATTACTTGCAAAAAATATCTCGAAAATTCCTCTATTTCTCTTCTTCCTCGAAGAAACCCTCTATTTAATCAAAACGGATTTAAAAAGACAACCAGTCTATCAGACCCATATGATCACACTTGACTGTTAATTGTGCCACCTAAGAGTGTTTTCCAATCTCAGGGTGTCAATATAACAATTTAATGTGTTTGTTTATAGCATGGTATTTTGTAAAAATCATCAGGTTACACATTTTAGTGTCAACAAAAGGTAAATAACTGTCAACAGAAATTTTACTGATAAAATATCAATATCTATGTTTAATATTTTTACATTTGCAACATTTTTTCCAGAATTTCTTCTTGATTTCAACACACAAAACTCAGTCCGTCATTTTTCACATTGAACAAAGGAAATCAATGATTGTTTTTTCAATGAAACGGTCAGTTTTGTTCAGACATCAATTCTTATAATTACTATTATGATTTTTCAAAAGTAATTTTATTTACAAGCAAACACGAGAATTTTCCATAAATATTGTTACAACCCAAAAAGTTGCATTTATTATTCTTTTATAAACTAAAACGAAGACATGTTCTCGATTTTGTAGTGACATTGTATTTTTCACAACAAAATTTTATAAGACGATTAATATTATCATACAATCGGTATGACTGTTTTTCTGTTTTCATTTTTGAGTATCTACGATCTGCATTGCGAATGTAATTCGGATACATATTTGTTGACTCTATAGTTCTAGAGATAACTTCGATGCACTTCACTATTATTAGACGTCGGGCTCTGCTTATTTCTGTAACAAAATTTGTACAAACAATAATAATCGAACACTTTGATCTTTTATAATGAAATATTAATCCCAAGCAACGTATCATCAAAATTTTAATTACCTTATAAATAATTGATTTCCATCACTCTCACGTCGCGGAGTATCGGATTTATTTTTGCAGAAGCAGTTGCAGATGATCTTTTTGAAAGCATTACGAAAGTCTTTACTGAAGAGTGCATATATGCAAGGGTTGATGGCTGAATTACAATAACCCATCCAAAAGATGACACTGAATACTGTGGGGTGGATGCAATTTGAACAAAAGGCTCGAATTAGGTACATCGTAAAAAATGGTAACCAGCAAAACACAAATCCACCGACGATGATTCCTAAGGTCTTTGCTGCTTTGGTTTCCATCCGAAATCTTTTCACCTAAATAATTCAAGGTACCTTGTCATTGTTTTTATTCCCAATTATTCCCAATAAAAATCTATCTATACAAAATAAAGTAGTTTTTTCTTTCATATTTTAATTGAAAATCTGTCACGGTATAGTTTTTTCTTTCATTTTTTTAATTGAAAATCTGTCACGGTATTTAGATTCAAAGTTTAGATTAGATTTAATTGAGACAAAATCTTGTTATATTCATTTCATTTTCGTTCAGAAATTTTTCTTGAACATAAAAATTGAAATTGGAATTAATTTTACCATAATTTCCAAAGACAATAGTATTTAATATAGAGATCAAAATTTAAGTTAAACAATTAATTAATTGTTCGTAGTCAAACTCACTTTAAAATTCATGTTTCTGTTAGTCATGATATTATTGTTTTGGTTGTGCCTATTGCAATGTACTGGAGAGTACTTGTATGACTTTTTTTCAGGTGTGTCACACTTTTCATGTAGCTGCTCAGCGCTGGGATACGTCACGACAATCTGAATCTTTTTTTGTCGCGGTGAACTGCGCCCCGGACTGTCGCCGTTATTTTCATTGTACATTTTTTTATGTCCTCGGTGTATTCTCAAAGTAAGACGTTGCTCTTCGAACCTTAAAGTAAAAATCGATTGATTAGTTCGTTCAATTGAAATTAACTGTTTATGTTTTCCTCTTTCAATTTATAGAATTGATATACCTGGATCCAAGTATTTTGTTAGACTTCGTTGTTCGGAAACCTTGGTTGATTGCTTTTGTCGTGGATCTTGCAGCATTGTAAATCCTCCAATAAAAAAACATCATCACCAACATCGGAATGTAGAACGAACCGAGAGCACTGCAACAGACATGAGATTCGTGATGAAAAATCCAGATGAAATGATTTATTGGTAAGATTTTGCAGAAAATTTTATAGTTACCTATATACTACATATCCAACATCGTTTGTGAGTTCACATATCCATGGACACAATTTGATAGATCCTTTGATCAAACTGCTTTGACTAAGAGTTCCATTTTGGGTTTGATGGAACTGAAATATTTAAATAATTCTCTTAAGAACAATTGAAAAAAAACTGAATCAAGTTCATATTTTTTACTAACTCTCTTGTCTTTCCATCCAACTAATGGTGGGAAACATATAACAAAACTTAATACCCAAACAGACAAGACCAGTAGTTTAGCTCGTTTTGGAGACATAATCTGTCAAACGAAATGAGACAATAGATAAGATGTTTCAAAATTGAACAAAATTTTGAATAACAAATTTTTTACAAATTTCACCTGAGGGTATCTCATTGGTCTGGTTACTGCTAAATATCTATCTAAACTGATAGCACAAAGATTTAAAATCGAGGCTGTACACATCCATACATCCACAGCTAACCAAATTGAGCACCAAAGGTCTCCGAATATCCATACCTTGAAAATCAAATAACGAAATTAAGTACATTCATAGTCCATTTCAACATTTTAGTTGAAATGATTGATGTCAGTATTATTTGTTTTAGTATTACCTTGAACACTTCCCATGTAGCACTGAAGGGTAAAACTGCGATTCCCACCATAAGATCTGCCACTGCCAGATTAACGATAAACATATTTGTGACATTTCTGAGCTTGATGCTGTGATAGACAGCAACAATGACGAGGACATTTCCTAAGACAACCATTATGATAACTATTGCTAAGATGACCAGGGGAATTACAATTCCTGGCTTTGACCATACGACAGTCTCATATAAAGCAGCACAAGCAGTAGCATTTAGCTCACGCATTTTAACAATCTAATCAATTTTATCAGAATACATCTCAGGGACCCGTCGACGACGTCGACGGCGATTGCGAGACATTGTCAGTCTATAGTATTGCTATAGATGATCGTTAGTTAGCTGGTTCTCAAGTGATCTGGTCTCAGAAAGTCGAGGCTATCGAGCTCCTAATTTGACCTGGAAGTTTTTCGGTTTCTGAAATAAGACGTATTTTTGTTGTTGAAAAATGTTTCACTTAATTCTGATGAGTGCTTGTTAGTAAATAGTTTCATTTTGTGTTAACAGTCGCAGTATGACAACATGCGGGATTTTATATTGTAACTTATTATTATGCAGCATATAATTGAGATTAGGCCACCTAGAAATGCGCGTTGGATTTGGATTAGCCTTAACAAAATACGCTAAAAATAAATTATGAAGGACGTCGATGTGAAAACATTATAGAAACAGAATTCTTGTTCATGTTTCTTTTATTTTCATTGGATTTTAAAAATGTGAGAACTTTTACATTACACAAGCTACACGTTTTTTTTCAATAAAATTCGTCACTTGAGAGAAATGATTGAATTTCTAAGTATATTGTTCAAAAATTTGATTTGTAACTGAACTTATTTATTCAGAAAGAAATATTATTTGTTATGTTTTTATTTGTTCGTATTTATGGAAAGATGTAACAAGGCAAATTTTTTTTTTAATTTGATACTCGGATAACAATTGAACACGAGAGAAAAAATTGTTTCTTGTCTGCATCATTCAAGACCACAATCTTTGAACTTATGACGCGCATTTTAGCAGCATTATCATTTTCGCAGTAACTTTTAAGCGTGTTTAGTGATAATGTCATTCTAATAATGTGCTTTTACATTTATGTATGCATATGTTTTTTTCGGACAAGGCATTCGTCGTGAAAATTATTCATTTATATTCACAACCATGAAATTATTTGAATACAACACATTTTTGAAAAATGCTAATGCACTCAAACCCTCTTGTAGACTGAATTTCATTCCAAAATAACTGAACAAACGACTTAAAAATAGAATTACAACATTTTACGAACGAAAGTAATTTTTCAGTTAAAATTTCGTGTACTTAAGAAATAAACTCTCTTTTATTTATTACTTTGATCAAAAGTACATAAAAATATGCGATACTTTTCATAAGAAAAAAATTGGCCAAAAATGACATTTTGTTTCAAAAATAGTATTATCTACTACAGCTTTTTTGACAAGTAAACAATCAAATACTTAATTTTAAATAGTAAAAGTTGAACAAACGATGATTTATTTACCTTTTTGTAAATCATTCAGCATCGAGAAAAACCCGAATGATATTCCATTGCGATCTCAAGAAAAATTCCACATTTTCATGAAATTTTGTCCGCCTGAATTTATTCAACTCTCTGTCGCAACTTGGTAACAATAAAAAAATGTATTTCTATATTTGAACACAGAAAATGCAACGCACTAAATATTCACGTATCACTTGAAAATTGTATCTTAATAGTCAACTTTTCTCGCCCGAAGTTGAATTGAAACCTGAAACCAATAATTGCAAAAGTCCACCTTCCGGAAACCAACAGTTAACTGCACTAAAATCTAAATGTTTTTCCTACGTGAACGGTGCATGCGCTATGCTGTCCGCATACTTGTGTCTTTGTGTACAGCCTGAATGTACTTTTTTGTATTACATTTCGTTTCGTTATAACGTTTACCTTTATCTGTTTCCCGAACGACATGTCTTTTCAAACTCAGTCGCCATTCAAGCATTCATTTAGAACCGGTGAATGATCAACTTGCACAAATTTACAATAGAGGCTTTTCAATTAAGAGATTTTATCAACGTTTTAAAGTAATAGCCTTTTGACCGAATATATTTTGCCATCGGATTTTCTATTTTTATAAAATTTCATTCTTTTTTTGTGGTGTAGTTTGAGGGACATTTTTATTATGGCGTGAATTATAAAATGTAAAATCAAACTTTAATTTTTCATCTTAATTTTTTTTGTATTTTCAAATATAAAATTCATTTTAAAAATTAAATATGATATATATGACGAAGAATGATTTTTGTCTTCGACAAAAATTGTGACAAATTATATTTTGCACATAAATGAAGACATTTTCAGGGTCACTGCGGATCTATGTGACAGCTCCGAATAATATTAAATCATGAATCATTCGTACTTTTGTAAACTGAAAGATTTTAGTTTTTTATGTAATATTTTTAAAGGAATATTCATTTGTAAGAACTTTTAAGATTGAATGTTGTCAAAAGTGTATTACAAAAGCGATACAACGATAGGTTTCAAATTTTTTCTTCTAAGAATTTAATGTAAAAAATTTTATTTTTAAATATATATGGTGAATGTACAATATAAATTTTGTATATATATATTATATATATATATATATTTATTACAATTTGTAATACTTAACGTATTATAAACACGCTATCGATGAGCAAATTGTCTCTGAGAATAAAATATAAACATTTTTAATAATTTCATATTATGTTAGCAACCGTGGTTAATCAAACAGACTCCAATATATTTCTAATCAATCACATTTTATTGTTAACGTTTTGACTCTGCGTTTTTGGGCCTTAATTAGAACTGCAATATAAACGATATAAATATACAGCCGTGAAAAGAAGTTTGCATATAACATATATTGTTGGGCTTTATAACCTTGTTATAAGAACTGTTACACTTTTGTTTGCAATTTCTATTTGAATAGTGCAAGTTATAATTTCTTCAAAAATGTAAATTGTATTAAATTAATAAAATATATTGAAGTCTGGTTGATGAACCACAGTCGTTAACAAAAAATGAAATTATCAAGAAACGCGGAAGTTAACAAAAACACAAATTTTTAACAATTATTACATCGAACTAATCCTACTTCGTCACAGTTCATACATTTCAAAGCAACAAATTCCGCGGTGAAGTCATTGCGATGAACAGACTTTTTGCTGCCATTGCAGACAGGACACGGGTACAGACGAAAACCACCGCAATGAGTACAAGTGTTGTAAACCATGGAGCTCTAAAACATACATTATTATTTTTACATTTTTATTTTATAATTTTCATTTTTCAATTGATATAAATGATTATCTTCTTTTTAATTCATTCTTTCTTCTTTACCGACATAAAAATTTCAAGTCTAATATTACTTTTAACTGAAATATTTTTTAATTTAATGAAAAATTTAAAGAAAATCTGCTTAGAAAAATTATTATTTTATGAATTAACTTTCTCAATACAGTTTTCTTTAATCATACCTGATAAGGTTTCAACATGAGCCGCAATTCTCCAGATTCATTTAATCTGTCCACGGTATTAACATCCTAAAATTATAAAAAATAGTAATTAGAAATGTTATAATTCAAGGCTAAAGAAATTGTTTACTTCAAATCATTGTCTTTCAATACACTTTTTTTTCAATTTCTAAATGAGTTCGACCAATTTCAGTTTTGATTTGTTCGATTGTTTATGCTTAGTAATGGAAATGGTTTCTCAAATGTAACAAACGCTTGAGCAATCATCTCAATCAATCGTAACGCAGAACACTGCCAGTCACACTACATTGAAAGTTGGAAAAAGTTGATATTCAGATCGACTGTTCAACATTTATCAGATTCTTTTTATACAATTTATTCAAATATTGATCAAATAAGAAATATATCATAAACCGCCAAATCAAATAAAAAATGAAACCAATTCCTATTTTCCATAAATTTTGTTGTACTTTTTGTTACTAAGTTGGTCATTGAGTTTGAAAAGAATTGGAAAAGTTCGAAAGGCAATGTTTTCTTTAAGGTAAAAATTCAAATGTTTAAAAAAGGGAAATTTAAAACTCTTACCCCAATTAGTTGGCCATCGATGAAAAGCTGAGGTACATCGATAACTGTACTATTAATTCTGTCTTTGAGTTCTGCTTGATATTCTACGCTCATGTACAAATCTCTTTCTTCGTATTTAATTAAGTGTGTCCTTAAAATTTGCTTTACTTTCATACAAGCGTAATACGTCTCTCTGACAATACCCATCGTTGTTGTGTACACGACAACTTTGCCAGCATCCTTTAACCTAAAGTCCTGCAAACGTTTGAAATCATTAAATTATAATGTTCTCTTTTTTTATTTACTCAATATTTTTAGTCGTTCATTTTTTAAACTAACGTTTCTTGAAATAAATAACTTTTATCGCAAGTTTTTATTAAACGTCATAAAATGATCAGAGGCTATTAATTAAACTTTTCAAAATATAACTGGAAGCCAAACGTTTCATCTTGTAAAAAAGGGGTGGAGAATAAAACTTTATTTGAAATGCCATCATTGAACCGGGAATTACATAATTGCAATTATCCCAGTTCGCAGGATACAAAGTAACAACTGTTATATTTCATAAACTTTAGTAAAAAAAAAACGAAAATAGAACAGGATATACAAACAAGATGAAAATATTAAAACAAAAAAAAAGTGCAACAAATACTATTATAATAATAAATAGAGAAACAAGAAAATTATATTCAATTCAAGCACAATTTTTTGAAATTGCTCTTTTACTCATGCAACTGCGAACATATGATACTTCTCATAAAAATTTTTCAAGATTTTCCCAAGTTCTCGCATATTGATTTATAATAATCTTTTAAAAGTATATTATGGTCGTTAAAGTAGAAATTACAAAATTGTAACTTTTATGCAATTAAAATGTTTAATAATCAAATTTTATTTTGAACTTGTTTTTGAAATTCATTCAACAAGTGGAAAAAAAACTTGTAAAAAACTTAAAAAATGATAAAATATTGATTTATCAAATTGATATTAATGTATAATTTATACTCTGTTGCAAAATATGAATTATCATAATTGAATAGAAAATGTAGATAAATGAAAAAAATGTGAAAATCAGTGCTGATAGTTGATTAATAGAGGAACAAAAATGTGTCGCACCTTGGTTGTCGGTTTTTGCAGAAAAGTCGCTATGCCAGCTCTAACTCGATTCTTGACTCCCCTGACAGTCCCTTTGGCACTTCTGATGGCTTCTCTCTCGAGAATTTTGAACCCTGCGAAGCATTCCTCCTCGGCGAACTTTTCATCTTCCTGACTCGACTCGGGATCATTTCGACACTCATTGAGATGAAACTTGTAGAACCTGTCGTTTTCATAAGTGTACCTACCCGATCCATTAAGCTCGGCTGCACGCTCGCCCGGCGAACTCTTGCGTTCGAGTTTTTCTCTCTTCCTTTCCTCGTACGAGCACTCGTCGACAATCGTCACCTGTTCGTTGTCCGCTCGTCTCGTCTTTGCGCCCTCCCTATTTACACTCGCCAAATGCGCAATTTTATTCAAATTAATATCTTTGAATGTCGCGCTAATTTGCGCGACGGTTTCGTCGTTGGCAATCAGTTTGCAATCATCATTATCATTGATCTCATTATCGCTCTTCGACAAGTCCGCGTTATTGAGCGAGTCGCAGCTGACATTGCTCTCGTTATCGTCGCTGTCGACTTCGGCACCACTGCTCGTGAGGCTTCCGGTACGAGTATGCTGACTGTTTCCAAGCACTACGGTACTTGCATTTTTTTTCATCGGCAACGGCAGCGAGGCACTATCTAGATCGCTGCAAGTACCGCTGTCCAGAGTTTCGGACGGCGAGCACTGGCCGCTCTCAATCAACGGGTTTTGGTAGTAGAAACAGGACCGGATGCTCGTCGAAATCGGGCTGTAATCCTTCGGCCTGATGATGATGTTCTTTCGGCCGTCCTTGCTGGGGTCAGGATTCGGATTGGTCACCACACTGATACGTATGCAACTTTCCTCACTCTTCTGACTCTCCTGATTGTAACACTCGCTAGACATGACCTTGTCCAAATTCGCCGCGGGGGTGATGTTGATCTTCAGCACATGCGGCGACGACTCTTCGCCAAAGTCGCTCTTGTGCTCATTATTCGCCGATTGAACATCTGGAATTCCGCTGTCGTGAATTGTCGTGCTATCATGCACGAATACCGTTGCTCCAGAATTAAGAGAAGGGGCACAGACATTGGATGAAATGAAGACCGTCGAAGTGGGGGCTTTACTTGTGTTACTACTTTGCTTTTCAGTCGCGATGATTGAGGAAATGGTCATCGTACTCATCACGCTTGTTCTCCAACCATGCACTTTTTTGGATTTCTCCAGATCCTCCGTTCTTCGTTTTTATTTATTTTTTTCCTTTCTTTTTGATTTTAAATCATTTCTTAACTTCGAAAATAAATTTCGTGACTCTGTTGGCTTGGTGTGCGGTCTCTGACTAGGCGATGATTATACATCTGAAAAATAAAGACAAATTTTACGTAAACTTGGGCAATTTTCATTATACAAATTTAAATAAATTGAATTGAATTGAAGTGAATTTTTTTTTCTATGTAATAATATGATCTGATCGTCAAGATGCGGCACGGAAACAAACTCGACGATTTTAAAAAGTGTGTATCAAGATGAAAATGAATCAACTCTGTGTGAACACATCTTTAATGTATAGAATTTAAAATGAACCAAGTCCACGCATTAGAACTAATTGTTTTCATTCAGGTTTGCTTTCAAATAACTATAATTATTCAAAGATGAATGAGATCCGAGTGATTAATGCGCGGTTCACACTTGGGCTTTGATGAATAGTGAAATGAAGATTCGAATTTTAATAAATTTAATTCAAAACTTCACACGGATTTCCACTCAACGTTGTCTAGAAAGAAAAGTTTCTCTTGAATTTGATAGATTTCCAATTTTACCAAATGAATCAATTGACCGGACAATTTAATGCTTGTTTCAGAATTAGAAAGATGATAAGGAATCAAAAAAAGAGATAAATTTTATAGAGGGTATGAAAAAACTTTTAATTTCCTCTTGTTTATAACATTTTAGTTTTTTTTTCTTTTTATCAGACGCTTATTTTTACTTACATATTTTTAACTTTCTTATTTAAAAAAAAAATTGCGAATAAAAAAATGGGGAAACACTCATTAAATTGAATATTTATTGACTATTATATTGGCAAAAATGAATTTCCGTTCGCTTTTTACAACAAGATCGGTGAACTGCGTGCTTTCTAGAAATGTTTAATTGCATAACGAACCTTGTCGAACACACTTTTGTGGAAATGAGAAAAATCGCGACTTCAGAGTTTAGAGTGAATTGACAAATTATGTATTTACAGTTGCATTTGCCCCCAGGCGATGTGGCATTTTCAGAGGTTTCATGTGCAAAACTCGCGGGAGTTTCTGGAAGTTTTACACGTCTCTTCCCAAGTTTGAAATTTAGATTGATATCTATAACGATTGTATGCAGACACGCGGAAAATTTATATAACCATTTTGTCACTGCACTTGAGATAATGTGATATGATATTGATATTACATAAATCATTTATAAACAAACATTTAACTCTGACGATTTACTAAAATCAATCAATACACAACTTTTATAATATTTTTAATTTGAAAATTAATGGAAAATCAGATGTGCATCAAAGAAAAAAAAAATAAAACTTTGATAGATACATTAAATAAAAACATGAAAATATCCCAACTTTCAATCACACATAAATTTGCTTATAAGACATTCAATAATAAGTAAAGTTTGTGAACTAGCATGCAAATATCCAAACATCATTTCCGTCGAATTCAAGTCCGTGTATCGATTACACATAATTATACTGCGACAAGTTTATAAACATGGTAATCGATAAATGTTGATACATAAAATAAACTGCGAAATATAAATATATAAACTTGAACAAAAAATTGAGCAGTATTTAAAAAAAATTGAAAAAATACTCTCTTTTTTGTAACTGTTTTGATATTTTATATAAAATTATTCATTTTCGCAATATTTGGTCTGATTTATAAAATTTGACATTAAGATAATTGAAATGTAAAATTGTTAAAAATTGGTTATATAATGAGGTAATTAATTTCTGTATTGCGTGAAAACGTCATTAAATCTCAAATCAAAAGATCAATTACTCTAGCAAGGAAGATTTTCGAAATCCTCCGGAACATTTCCATATTCTAAGAAGCATATTTCACAACTCATCTAATCCTGTAAATCTCAACTGTTTTGAAACGACCTTAATAACAAACTGAAACATCGCAATGACAAAAGGACTTTCAAGTCAACCGTCCGTTGGACTTTAAAGAAAAATAATAAAATAACAAAAACAGTTGCACAAGATCGTTTATGCAAAACCCAAGGTAATTTTCAGAATTGCTAGTCAATTAATCCTCCAGATAATCCTGGCAAACTTTTGTTCAACACTTGAATAACACCTTATTCATATTCCAAAGTAGTAAATCACTTTTAAAAGCAAAGAAAATTATCCGAAACCTTTCACGTTTGTAAACGCTACCAAAAAGTACTGTTACCTAATTCCCATTCGAGGATAAATTTGTGAAACAAAAACAACTTTCATAAAACATTTATCGAAAGTATTTAGCATATGTTGTGAGTTAATAAAATTCACACCTGTTATGATAATTCGATCAACGTCTAATAATTAATAAATCTCAAACCCCCTGTAAACAATTCCGATTTACAACCATATATTCGCAATCAATCTTATTCATTTACCCAATTTAAAGTCCGTTTGTTCCAGTTCTAAAAGTTTATACTGCTCAGAGCTAAAAAATTGTGAGCTCTTTTAAAGTAAAAAAGAATGACAATTGAAATTGATCTTTAACTTGAGAATTGACAAATCAGAAAACGATTTTGAACGTTCGAGGGGAATTTGTGAAATTTGCGATGGAGATTCCTGCGACAGGTGACATGACACGAGACTACCATAATGTTAATCATTTCGATCTCTATTTATCCACATTTGATGAAATTCGAAAAGCTTTTGTGCCTGCTGAAACACACGCGTACGAATAATTAAAATAATATAATTTGTATGCACCTGGACGAACTCACGGTCATTAATCTTGCAAAAGAATGTTTGCATACTGTGCACCTCCTTTGCCGACTGGAAAACTTTTTCTTCATTGAGGAGAAAAAAAGGGCATAAAGATGGAGGTCAATTGGCACCACTTTGAATTAGCACATGAAAAGAAAACTGTCACATTCCGATGGCCGGGGCACGTGAATTATTCGGTGAAAAATATTGTTTACGTATGAGTTTTTGAACGCGTGGCACGGCGTCTTGTTCAAAGTACTCCACAGATCGTCTGTAACTGTACTAAGTTGTGCTAACACTCACTCTTGCGGTATTCATGGGCCGAGTGGGGGACCAAGATCCAGGTAAGGACTGAGAAGCTGGTACTGTAAGATTATAATGGGACAAAAACCAGCAACAGTGAGCGGAGAGAGTTATGTCGAAGAGTCTGTACTCTCAAGGAAACATGCTTGAATCAAGGTAGAATATTATTTTCAAACTTTGTAGAGGGATCGGTAATGAAGGACTAGAAGAGTCGACTCTGATAGCACGTTTCGCGCCCTAAATCCTCATTCCAATACGTCGATTTCTAGCCTTTTCCAATGCGCCGTTCCAAAATTATTCCAATTTTGCGATATATACACCATTTTTCTTCATTCACTTTTATTCTTTAATCTTGCATTTTTTGTTTTAAAATCGATCATTTTATTTTGTTTAAAAGTTCAAATCAAAAAGCATATCACTTATTTTTGGACGTTGGATGTTTTTTTTAGTTGAAATGAAATTTTGTTAGATTCTTAAAGGTGAAATTCGGGACCTATTTCCTATTGAAAAGTTTGTATGAGGAAGTTATTCGAGTTAAATTCTTATGTGTGTCAAACATGTGGACTATGACATAAATGACACCATACCGGAGTTGGCATGTATGTTACGAGACACACCCCTCTCATAAAAGTTTAAAGAATGAATATCTATCGTATAGGATTGTTCGAAGAAGAGGTAATCCAATTAGCTGAGTTGAATGTTAAAGAAACAAAGCAATTTTAATACAAACAATTGCATTTTTTATTTTCAATATAAGTTTTAGTAAAAATGTTTTGATAAAATCATTAGTTTCAAAAAAGTTCATCTTTAATTGGGAGTTTTACTTTCGATTCCAACTTTATTGTCTGCAATTGAAAATTGAATAATTGAACATTTTCAAAGAGATTGTTACTTTTATCTAATCATCTATTACAACATTATATAATACCCCCTTCCCCCCACTCCCTTCTTCAGGCAAACTTGTTTTCTTTCATTCCAGCTTCTCTGAAAGAAATTCCAGACTTTCTGAATGTTACTTGAATGCATGCATGCCCATGCACCTGTACCAGCAGAGGATAATGAAAGTCATAACAACCCAATGATGCTTTGTAGTCGTCAAATTGATTTTATCGATTATTTATTTTACGCTCTATGCTTAATTCCAATTTAATTTTACGTTACAACTTGAAAAAGGAAATGAAAGTTTACCATTTTTGTTTTGTATAATTCTTGATTTTGCAATAAATCAATTATAGTTTCTGTTGTGAAATGTTGCATCTTGCATTTAAATGTACACTTTTTTTATGTATTTATTGGTCTCGCGGATGAAAATGTTAATTAAATAAAAATTTTTATTTAAAACGAATGTTGTGTTATGACAAAATTACCACTGAAAGGACATTTAAAAATGGTCATAAACTTTAGCTCCCCCACCGATGCAATAAACGCATAAATGTTAAACATGGAATTAATTTTAAAAAATACAATATCAATATCTTAATTGCTTGTACAAAGGTTTTATCTTCCGTCAATCCAAAAAACATGGGACTTAGAAAAAAACACGTTTAAAAGTTTCACTTTCAGTTTTTATATGTATATACAGGTAGTTCTTCACATTCTCACAACTAACCATCCATCTCAGAATCATATAACGACCATTACATCAGGTTTATTTTTCTACTTATTAAAAATCGTCATTGTAAAAAAAAAGAGATTTAAGAATCTAGTTTTTCTGTAACGTAATATATATTTTTAAATCATGTTTATTTCGAGTCCTGCATTCAAAGTAAATTATATAGTTTTGTCAATAACTTGTTCCACTAAATGAAATAAAAACATTACAATTTTATACAGCGGTAAAATTATTCCTTTTTCAAACTTTTTTTTATCGAACACATACAGATTGACATCGCATGTACATTTTTTTCATATTGTGCTACTAATCGTGTGGTTTAATCGACCCTGTACAAGGATCCTGTCGCACGAGTTCGATCACGAATCTCGTGACATTTTTCAGAGTTGATTCATCATTTCCTTAAAAGCTATAAATTAATTCATCAAATTAATGTCAACAAGATTGTAAAATGAAATAAGAACAAAAATTGAAAAAAAAAATGTCCAATCACTTTTGTCCATTGCCTAATAACTTTCGCTATCAATACTTGACATTGCACCGTGCGCGCGGTGTTTCCTCATGATATATAACGAAGAATAATTTAGACACCCTTGAATGCAAGTTGTATAGTGCGCGCGCCCAGTGCGGGGGTGTCACTCGTCCCGCAATGCAATAGCGTTACAAGTACTTTTGTGTTCTTCTCTCTGATCTATAATTTCTTCTTTTTATTTTTACACTTGAGTTGACCGTTTGAATTTGACCAATAGATTAGCGTTTCTAATTACCCAAACTAGATTTTCTGCATCTTCAGAGTCAAGCGCAGTGTGATGAATAAGTTAAACTACATCGATCTTAGTGCGAACACGTGTGTCCTTATTACAACTCGTGCTCTCTTTCATTTCATATCTTTTTGTGTTCGAGCAGCGGATGAAAATGAATTTCCAATTGTTTGGGCAATGTGAGCTGACAAATTTTCTCCCAAGATGTATGTGTATAACAAACAAATTGTCTATTCAAAAAATCAATGGTAATTTCTAGTTAAGGGTGGGAGTTGAGTTTTGAATGCAAAGTTTTTGATGGGTAGGTTAAATTTAATCTCGGATGTTAAATAATAATAATAATAAACTCAATTAAATTTTTTTTAATTTATTCATTTAATTCTTATTTTGATTTGATGAGCCGTAAATATTTTTTTTTATTCAAGTATTGATTATTACATTACAATCAAGTTTATTGCAATAGATATGCTATTATAAGCGCAAAACTTTATTTTGCTTCAGTATGCATTGTTTATTCATAAGCCTATATGTGATGTTCAATCAGAAAATAAGTTTTGACTCTCAGACATTTAAATTGATACCGCACGATCAATCAAAACAATTCAAAAAGTTTCATTGAACAATTTCCATGACAATGCAATATTTAGATTATATAGCTTTATAGGCTTTATAAAAATTTAATATTATAATGTGATGGTATGCAAAAATAATTTTAGTAATTTTAAAATGACAACAGTAAGCCTAACTTAGCCTAACATGACTTTGAACATGAGTACCTACACGTTAATACGATTTAAATATATCCCCGATCTTGTCATAGATACAGACAGTTTCGTTTGGCTGGCTAGGAGCCGAATGTTAGCTCTAAGCCGGAGACGTGAGGCGCAGTCTGAGACAGTTTTTGCAAAGAAGCAGTGTATTGTGCGCGGCGCACTGTACTGCAGCACTCGCTCGACCCATACTTTCGTTTTTTGTCTTTCACTCAAGTGCTCCGATTTCGCGGACCAATCAATGGTCGATGTGACAAAAATTTTTCGGCCTTATTAATATAATAATAAAAAAAAAAAAAAACTACGGCTCTGCACTAACAACTAAGTGGTAATTCGCGTTTGCAAAGCGTCATCATTTTTCATTCCGAATTATGTTGAATTAAATCCCATCGAGGCCGGTGAAAACGCTCATTTTCAGTGAAACCATTTCTTCGAAAGTATAAAAAGAATTATTTTGCAAGCGGCTGATTCTCATTCTCGTCACCTTTTTTGCAATTAAATTATTATTAGTTCAATTATTATTATTATACCTGTACAGAGCTCTTCGCGCCTATATTCTTCATCTGTGTGTTTCAAAGTTACAATTTTAGACTGATATTTTCGTATGACTTATAATAATTCGCTTGACACCTAGAGAAGCGTTGGAAAACAAGACAATCAAGATTCGGCCTCATCTTTATAAGATCACGATTAGCAAGCTCTAATTTTCATTCTAAATAATAATAGTTGATTCAAAGTTTTTTTCAGATCATTGAAGATGCATCGACAGACACCAACAATTAAAATACTCAAGATCAATCAACACCAACACTAGCCACAATGAGCCTTAGCACGAAAAGCAAAAACATGAACCAATAATTACAAATCAAACTGGATTCGCGACCAAGAAAGGAACAAAGTTGTAATCATGAATTTGATGTTCCGCAAGAACTTTGCGGAAAAGGGATCGGCAGGGACGGAGCGCAGCGGCATCAGCGGCGGACCTGGCCTGGTGTCGAACCTGGGACCGGCGATCGGCAGCGGTAGTGCTCGAATGCGAACTGGAATGATAAATAGTGGTCGAGGGCCTATTAGACGCAGTAGAGAATTTGGCTATTACACAATGGACCACGAGCATACGCCTCATTCTTATCGAACTCATCTGTTCTTTTCCCCACACTCAGGTACTTCTGGTTTGTCTTCAGAAGATACTATCGAGCGCATTAATGCCAACTCGAGACGTAGTTCTAGTGCCCACGTTATCAAGTGGGGTTGCAATGCAACCGCACAAAACATTTCCCCTGGACCTAGTCAGAATGGAAAAATCAAACCGATCAATCAAAAGGATCTTCCGTCCGATTTTACTTCCAGAAAAGTAAGCGTCTCACAACATTTTCAATACTTTGTTATGTATGCATGAAAATAAAATTATGGCTTTAAAGTGTTTGTTTTAACTATTTAACGCTAGAACTACCAAGGGGGGGGAGAGAGAAAAGTTTGTTCCATTTTCAAATTGAAATATTTCTAAAAATATGAGATTTTCGACGAGGAATTGTTAGACACTTTTTCACTTTTATTTTATCAGAGAGCTAGTCTATCTATTAGATTCGATCTACAACTACCAAGGTGTAAGTTTTGTTGTAAACTATGTAAATTATGAAATAACTTTTTTCCTCAGTTGATATTGTAAATCTAAAGATTTCGTAAATAATACAGTTCTATAGAGCTACAGTTTTTCTGGTATTTCTAGTGTTAAGTTTAAGAATCAAATAGTAGATGCAGCTTAAATTTTATTTTTTATTTAACTTTTCATTTTAATTTAAATTTTTATTATTGATTATGGGTGGATAATAATTTGTTTGATTATTATTGAGTGAATTAAAATTTTTTATCTGGAATAATGAAAATTTTGATTCGCTGAATAGTGCGTGTGTACGTATATGCACCAAATTTGAATATCAAAATGCTTACTTTTACTCGCAAGGAGTGTTAAAGGTAAAATGTGCATTATGTGTTATTTGGAATAATACTGGGAGTTAAATAAATATGATTTTATTATAGGTATCATTCAACACGGCCCAAACATCTGGAACTCAGACGCCTTTAGTGGTCTCAGATAAGATTCCTGCACAAATAGAACCGATTTCGTTGGCCACTTTGGACCGAGATTGTTTCATCATTCCTCTTGCTTCGCTGAACAGATTTCTTCCTGCGGGAATACCGGTAATTGTTTGCAACTTGTTTTAAATACGTCTTCAAATTGAGATAACTTTTTTTTATAACTTTTAACTGCTTTTATATTAACTCTCACAATGAAAGAAAGTGGTACTCTGGTAGTTTGAGTGATTTTAATGCAAATGATTTGATGAATGTTTTCAGTTTTTTTTTGTCGAATAGAAAATTGTCTTTATGATTTGTATGATGCACTGTTTTGTAAACTGCATCTAGCATGGAATTTTAAATAAAATTGTATATATTAAATGCTAGAGCTGGTGAGCATGATTTTTATGCTGATGTTTGCAAGCACTCTCATCTCGTATTATTTGCACCGCAAAGTGCTTAATAATTACTGTTTTCAATAGAATTAGTCACGTCTTGAAGAAGGAAACTTATTTTGATGAAAATTTTATTTATAAATAAAATCATCATACTTATAAGTTTTTACTTTTATACAGAACTCTTTTTAAAATGTTTTGTCTTTTGTTGTTGTTTGTTGAATGCTAGAAAAAGTTGTTTAACAATCCCAATAATTTAGCTTTTGTAGCCAACAATTAATCAAAACTTTCAATTAGTATAGAGAATCTCTCTGTAATTATTATATAGTTACTTATTTAAGGAAAAAATTCTTGAAAAATATCTAACATCTCAGATGAAATATTATGTAATATTCATGATGAGATTGTCAAACTAATAAAAAAGACAGAGAGATTTATTTTATTAAATTACAAGCTATCATTAGATAACACTCGGCTCTAAGTCATCATGTATTGCTTAGCAGGACGTAAGTGGTCGTAAAAACCCTTTCTCGTCACATGTGGATACTGTATATTTAACTGTAACTGTATTCTAGGTATTTAGTTTATTAAAGAAAGTAATAAGTTCCAAAGTTATAATGTAGATGTATTCAGGTATACCGTAGAGTTATTACTATAATTGGTGTTAGGTGTTGAAGAGTAATTTTTTATTTTGTTGATACTTTCTTTATAAAACTATCTTTAATATTATTATTTTTTTATCGTACATAGCTCGTTTGTGTAAAATGTGCTTTATTTGTTTAAAAGTCAATAAGAGTTAAAATAAAAGCACCTGGTTTATCGTACATTGTTGAAAACGATAAAGAAGAGTAAGAAACAGTCATTTTCCAAAGATTGTTTTACCACAGTTTTGAGTCAATTTTTTAATACATCAACAATGTATAAACATTATTTCTAATTTCGAGCTAGATTATATCACATGTGACATTTTTGTTACAACTGGCACACTATGAAATCAGACTGATGGGGCACCTGAGCTGAATGTTCTGAATCGCATATTCTCCAAAGGAATATTCGAAACATAAAAAAATGTTTAAGGATGTGAATGCTATAAAAAATTAATTTAAACATTAAAAAAGGAACTTGATTCGATGGATTTAGTTTCTTGACAAATTCGAAGGGATCTAAAACTCAGTAAGGTAAGTCATAATTTGAGTTTAAAAACCTGCTATCCATCAGTTAAGTTGAATGTATTTAGAAATGTTACAAAAACAAACAACAGAAAGATAATCACATTTATAGTCCCTGATAAAAAAAGTTTTGAGACACTACTTCTGATTGTCAAAAGCAATCCTGTATCTTTCAAACCTCTGAGTCCTGTTTCTTAGTCATTTGATGGTAGTAATAATAATTTTGTAGAATGTTTTGAAGAAATAATTTTTGTACAAAAATTGTTGTATACATTTTTTTTTATTGTTCATTTTTATCTTGAAGTTAATTTTCTCTAATTTGGAAGAAAAGACAATTGTATGTAGCAATTGCACGATCAAACGTTAGCGAAATCATTTAACGGGAAAATTGCACGTGCGCCCCACGTTTATAGTTGTTCCGGTCGTATCTAATTTGATAAACGGATGCCGGTCAAAGCAACGCACCATCGTCTACTTGGATATTCAAAGCACAGGCCAACCTAGATTGCATCTGATCTTGGCCGTCAGGATGTTCTATTGACGGAACTTCCAAAAACCCATCCGCATGCCAATGAAGTTTTGCACACTTGCCTCTAGGTTCACGATCGCTATTTATTTTCGCCTCACTCCTCGCTTTTCCTCCGCGCACAATTATATTTTAGTGTCAGAGACTTTTGCTTTCGCTTGCTTTCCAAACTGGATCACCAAATGATACTTCATCCTTCTCCTGTAAAAAAATATCGATTAACTATTTATCTCATCTACAAATAGACTTAAAAAAATATGTATATTAGTTTCATTCATTTTTCCTTACAATTTTTTTTATATTTTTTATGATGAAAGATGGGTAAGATCATATGTTTATTTAAGACACTTTGTTAAACTTCCAATTCTGATCTTTTTTTTACATTTTCAGCAAGTTTCAGTGGCAGATAAAAAAAAGTCAGGTGGATTGCTTTCTGTGTTTGAAGTTGAAGATCCCAAGCAGTGTATTCTGGTACACTTCATGACACAATTGGAACCGTTGGATCCTCTCATGGATTCTTCTTTAACAGATCCTTTGATATTGCAACGAGACACGGCTGCAGGAATAGTCTCTGAAATTGCACCTTCAGCTGTGCAGAGCATTTTGATGGTAAATATGGAAAAGAATGGTAAGAAATATTTTAATTGAATTGTTGAATCAAAAACAATTTGTTTAATTGTTCTTTAGATTTTGTATGTTAGAAATTTTGTTTTTTATATTTAATTGTCTGGGTTTTTTTCAGCTGAATTCCCGTTCATAACTTATTATTTGATAAATAAGCAAAAAGTTGATCCGTCGGATTTTTATCAAGACGTGCAAAGCGCGGTATTGCAAAAGTTTGAGCCAAAGGATTTACATTATGCTGCAAGTCACACACTCGATTTGTTCAATGAAGTTGCAACTATTGCTAGACCGCCTCTCGAACCACCTGGTGGACGACTTCCCATTCCAACTACAGGATATATTGTATCCATTTTCAAAGTATTTGAAGGCGACGATGGACTCAAATTCGAACAGAACTGGCTGTACTGGACAGGTAATTTAAAACTGAAAATTGAACAAAAAATATCAATTATTCGACAATAATGAAATGTATCGAATTGGATGTTTAATATTTGTTCATTTATAAAGGTGCTCGAATGATATATCGGTACCTCCCGAAGTGCGTTGGTTTGAGACGAATCACACTCCACAAATCAGTTTCCCTGGGAGACAAAATGTACTTTCTTGTTTGCGAATGTTCTCAATTGCAAGAAAATTTATCCGCCGTAACAACACTTCTACCAGCGTTACGTGCACGGTTGTGTGGCTACACAGGATTGTACAGGCCTTCGATGTGTTTTTAAATATGTACTTGTTTTACTTAGTATTTGCAGGGTGTCTAATGTCGTTGAATTTCAGTATAACTGGGAAGAACAAAAAAATTTTTGTTCTTCAATATGCGAAATTATTATTTTCTTTCATGCTAGAAAAATCATTTTTATAAATTAAAAAAAAGACAAATACATATTTTTATAAGAGTTTAGATAAGAAAAATATGGTTTCCGTTTTCTTCTTTGTCCAAAAATTAAAAAATTAATTGAATAATTATCTAATATGATTATTTGTGAAAAAAAACTTTGTTCAAATGATTCTTTGTTTTTTTTCCTTTGCTGAACTCTAAATTAAACGGGAAAAAATGTAGATTCAAAAATACACGAGATTTTATTGACAGTCATTGGACACCCTGTATTTGATCTAATTCTGCCTGACATTTTCTAACTTGACGGTGTGTCAAATAAAATTTCTCTCAAAAGCACTCACAAACATTTTCTCTCTTAATTTTTTCTCTTTTAACTACATTACTACAATTCAGAAAAAGTAAAGTATAATTACATAAAAACAATTTGTAGATACTATTTGAGCTTTGCCAAAAAACTTTTTCATTAAACAAATAAAAACTATATTTAGAAGGAAGAAAATTTGGAGTATTATAATAAATATGTACATTATAAATGTAAATAATATTTTTGTGAGTGTAATTTATAATAATGTCTTTGAATTGTAATAATTTGGAATTTAATTGTAATATGCCTGCGAGACACATCAATTTTTCACAATCTCGTTTTTTCTAATCAAATGTAGCGAATATTTCTCTAAAGATCGCTCAAGAGCTGATATCTAAAATTTGATAATTAACGAGTTTAACTTTTAAGGTATTATAGCGTAATGACATGTATTTGTTGTAGTACATATCATGTGCGATAACAATATGTCGTAAACTAAGTCGTAATATTTATAAAATATACGAATTTTATTTAATTAAAATTTGAAAGAATCGAAAAATTTATATCAAACAAAGAAATAAATGCCTATTTTTTTAATTTGAGAATGATTCAACATTTTCCCCATCCATTAAACCATGGAATTGCAAACTTTATTTTGAATTCGTTTTTATTGTTTATACAGGTTTTATATAAAGTCGTACACAAAATGTAAAATATTAAACTCAATAATAAAATAAAAAAAAGAAAAAAATGTTATGTTTGTGAGTAATCGTATAAATATATGATATATGTTTTATTTATTTAGATGATATATAATCTATGCAATACATTGAATTACTTTATATTAAAGTCACATTCAAAAATTAGGTTACAATACTCGCTTTACAAATATGAAAAATTGTTATAAAATTTCAACTTAAAGTCTAAGATATAGAAAGGTTTTAAAAACATGTGAAAAATTACCACAGATATCTAACCACTTGAGGTGATGAAAATGTTGCCCTATCTTTTTATTTTTTATAAATGTCATCAAAAATTTTATATCGATAGGTGACAAAGCTTAAACTAAATTTTTATGCTTATGCATATTTTGTATGTAAAAATTTTAGCAGTTGACGCCGAAATTAATGTTTTGCAAACATTTCTCGTTAGTTTTTCATATGTTTGATCTCTTTTATTGTGCTCCATTTTGAGGGTTTTATTTCCGAAACGTATATTGCAATGAAAACAATACTTCCTTTCGAGTTTGAAAAATCGACAATAAATGGTTGCAAAAAATTTTTCTTTTTAAATATATAAAATTTGTATCATAAATGTTAGAAATTGGAATCTAAGAATCAAGTCTTAGGAATAAAGCGAATATAAAGATTTAGGTAGAAAGCTCAGGCTTTACAGCCCTTGAATCGACATATCAGTCTTACTGCCGTCATTTTACATTCATGTTTTATTTTTATCCAGAATTGAAAAATTGAAATGGATCCATAAAAACTTCTTCGTTTAAAATCTTTTTCTTTCAACTTAAAAGTTATAACGATGACTCACTAGTCCTCGTCTGGTTAACCAAAATCTAAAAAAGAAACATAAAAGAAATCAATTAATTATACATTAGGAGAATAAAAATGTACGGACATCACGTGTTTCAAAGATGAAAAATTTACATTCCGATAAACATACTTGAAATTCAAACAACTTTTGATGCAAGTTTTTTCACAACGAAACGAAAAAAAAGATTGTTTGAAAAAAAGATACTTACCCTAATCCCGTGCCAATGATAACAGATAAAACATTAGTGAGAATAAGTGTGTACAAAACTTCTTTTGAAAAGAGACCACTTTTTCCAACTTTTGCCGTGCGAATGCTGTAAGTTTTTCTTTTTGTCAGTCCCAGAGGATGTTTGAACTTCCAGAGCCTTTAAATACGTAATCAACTTAAGTCACTGCAAAAGTATGTAACACTAGCGTTCTTTTGCTATTGCATGTTTAACTTACTTTGGTGGTGCTTGGTCTGGACGGGAACTCCATTCGTACATCCAATCGGTGTTTCTCTCTAAAATTTCTCCATCCTAAAATTTAAAATTTCAAATCAATATCAAAATTAAAAAATATATATATATATCTCAATTAGAAAATGAATAATTTAAAACCTTCGTTCCGTTGTAGTTGATATAGACTCCCTTCAATTCATCTTCAGTTGATAATTCAGTGTTAGGACTATTCGGAGGACTTTTTGGACTGAAACAATGAAAATTTGGCCTATTAACTAACTGTAAATACAAAGAAAATTAAACTTAATTCTTCAATTAAATTCTTTATTGATCTCAATTTTGTTCATTTCTTTTATATGACGCAATTGCATAAAAATTGCAACATTTGCTATTTAGTTCCTTTTTTTATTGTGAAACTAAACAAGACGCAATAAGATTTCTCTTTTCTTGTTCAAATCAAAATAATAATATTATACCAATCAATAAAACATATTTGATTCCGATAAAAATTAACTGTAGATAAGTTTTTATTAATAATATTAAATCGTGTTGATTGAATGTGGTATACCTGTCTCTTGGGGTATCGCGTCGAGATGATGCAAGAGAGTGCCTAGCTGACGATTGCGTTGAATCTCGCTGTGCATCCCTCAAAAGTCTAAGGTATTCTTCGCTGCCGCTGCTGAAGGGTAAAGGTGTTATCCTATCCACTGGAGTAGCATTCAATTCGACCCAAGATTCTACAATGATTTCGAAACATTTATATTGATAATACTAAAACTGAGAAAATCAGATTTGTGTAAACACATTTTAATCATTTGTTTCATCATCATACGAAACATTTTTTTTATTAAATTTTTTTAATGTAAAACATTTTTATGAATTCTAACATTTTTTCTTCTATTTTAATTGTTATTTTAATGTTAACATTTTGTTTCAATGTTGAGAGCACTTTGTATATTTTAACATCATTTCATATTCTAATAAATTATTATTGTATTTCTGATTATTTCTGATGAAACTGTTGTTTTTAAATTTACAATTCGAGGGCTTTAAAATGAAATGATCAAATTCTATAAGAGACAATAACGAATTTGCAATACCGAAATTTTATTTCATCCCATCAATGAAAATCGACAGATTTGATTTTGCAATAAAAACTTGCGATCAAAGAAAGGAAAGGTCAAACTTGAGACCACGATAAACATACACATAATAGTATGTATACCTATATAACAACATTCACGTCATATGTGTACGTGCACTTCTGCACGAGTCAACAACCACGACTAAAACAGTAAGGAAATGCGCGTGCGTTCTTACGATCTACGACGCAAAAAGATTGCCTTCGTATTTGTCAAACTTTTGTTTTTACTTATCTCGTTGTTCATCAACAACTTGCATATCAGCGTCTCATATATTATTCATTCTTTACGGTCGAACAAAAATATCCATGGACGCGGCTTTGACAGGGCCGAGCGCAACTCGCTTTGTATGAAATAAATTTTAACAAGCGCTCTTTTGTCTCGTTTGTGACTTGACCGTGCTCCGTTTTGTTTATACATCTTGTGCCTACGCTGCAACCTATAAACTTTACGAGATAACTTTTTATCGGTCAATTGATAATTAAATTTTCCATCTGTCAAATTTGTAAAACAATTTTTGCACTTTTGCAGTTTTTTTTCCCTGAAACGTCAAACAAGAGATCATAACAGGCTTCGGTCTTGTTGTCGTAAACAATACCATTGTTGGACATATTATTATTATTATATTTTTGTCTCCCACCAGCTGTTGAGATGGAAACGTTTTTCCTTCGTATTGGAAAATTTTTAGAAAGAGATTGTACGTTTTTTGTTCAGGATTCGAATGTACACTCACCTCCGAGCAATTCGTCGGACGAATTTTTCACAATCGACGACATTGTGAGCGTTTCTGAATTTTCCTCTGGTTACGAGCACAGCATAAACAAGCGGACTGGTGAACAAGATGACAGTTGCACTGTAAAAAAATACCGTAGAGCGACGTCGCGGATGGATCACAAATTAGTGCGATGATTATAATTTGTTGCGCTAGAACTGGCACGATTGAAATTAAACAAAAAACGAACAGTCGCGTTGGTCGATAGTGTATGTTCGGAAACAAATTGTTGCGCGTAGTTGCGCGAGTCAGTGTTGCATCCCTGTCAACTGTCTCGGATGATGCTGAGTTTTACAACGCAGCTTTGTTTTGATCGCAACGTCATACGTCAACAGCCGAACGACGCAAACGCCAATTTTCTTGACACAAACGTCACGTAGGAATTCCCCTAGATTTTTTAGCGCCACCCGGTGAACGTTTTAGAAATCACGGGAGGTATTTGAATGTGTCGCAATGCGTATATATCGAACACAATGATTCAAATAATTAAACAAAGGGAAAAATATTGCTTTGGGGTGAAGTTTGGGAAAAAGAGATTTTTCTAACTTAAAAAAAAAGTAATCAAATTATTCATAATTTTTTAATTTTGTCTACCTTACTGGGAAAAGTGGGCTTTTGGGTAAAGGACAGGACATGTTTTAAAACCTTTTAAAGCAAACAAGCAAAAAAAGAGATAATTCCGAAAAATAATTTTTTTTGTTATATTTAGTTTACAGAATTGATTAGTAAATAATTTATGGAATAAACTTTTTGCAAATTAAAAATTTTATTTACACTTTTAAAATATTGGAAATTTAATGTACATAAAAACTTGGAATTTTCAAAATAGTCCTTTGACTGGCAAAGGATTATTTTGCAATACTTATGTTCATAAAAACATTTAATCGCCGCGCTTACAAAATATTTTCATATAAAATTATAATACACACGAGCGATAATTTGCAGTGTAACAATTTGCTTCGAATAATTACAAAAATGTTACATTACAGAAGGCACTTGCAAATACTTGGAAGTCCGATGATTTACAAAACTGTATCAAAAATATTTATCACTTTATTAGATTCATCACACTCGATCTCTCTTTAAAGAGTGTTCTTTTTTTTTTTTTAAATTTTTTTTTTTTTTTTTTTTTTTTTTTTTTTTTTTTTTTTTTTTTTTTTTTTTTTTTTTTTTTTTTTTTTTTTTTTTTTTTTTTGTCTGAAAACATCCACTTTCTGTTCGAAACGTATTCAAACTCTTTACATCTAAACTTAGTCTGTAATTTTAAGTTATAAGTATATAAAATAATCTGGTACCACGAACACCGAATCGATGAACCAAAGAGAAATAAAAGAACAAGTCTTAATTATTATCCTTTCACAAAGAGAGATTCAAGTGCTCACATACGTAAATACAAAAATATATACAATCTTTGCAAGCCCGAAACTTTTCAAACGGTTACAATTTTTTTTATTAATTCTTAAACTCTCTTAGGTTTTGAAACAATGGCATATTCGCTATCGTTATAGACTTTATACTTTGGTCCCGTATCCGGCGCAGGGGCTGGTTTTTTTCTGATCACTCCGTATCCATGGTGGCCATCGTCTGTCAGTCTCACAGCACTCATGTCTTCAACAATGTCATAATTACTCCAGTTCGAGTCCGTCGAACTGTGCGAGCTGAACTGCTGTGACTCGCTCGGTGGTACCGACAGATTAGGCGTTTTATAATTAGAATTACTATGGTTAAGCTTGTGGGTAGATCCAAAGTGTTGGAGTTTATCATAATTGGTACTCGATCTGTCTGGAAAGACGTTATAAATGATAGGTGAAGTTGTCGTGATCGTCTCTTTTGGCTGTTTCACAGAGTTGTTTTTCTGAGATGAGCCAATTGGCAGTGGAACAATTAGATAAGCAGAAGTCAAGTCTTCCTCTTTGTGTGGCTCTTCATTTTTGATTGGTTGCACCGAGACCAGATCATAATGATCGTCCTCGTCTTCCTTCTCGGATAACCTGTGACTTGTTTCCGGGGAATCCGTCATTGGACTTAATTTCTTATACTTTGCATTGTCGCTAAAGTCGAGATCCAATGGCTTCTTTTCCATCAGAGAACTGAACATGTATTTTCGTGGTGGTTTTGAGGGTTTGGGTTTGATTATGAGAGGTGGAGGTCTGGTGAAAGTAGGAGTATTGTCGGAGTCGGGGATGAGTTTGGAGGACGAAGAAGTCGAGTTAAGAAGTTTCTGCTGGTTCTGAGCGATGGAAGAGAAATCGAGGTCTATGAGGTTAGACGAGCTGTTGGGGGAGGGAGGCAAAGGAGTACGAGAGCCTGCTTCCATCGACAAGGCTGCGTGGAACTGAGCATCATTGCACTCGATGTTTGGACTGGTCTCGCCGTTCAGGAGCTTTTTCATGTACTTCATTCGAGATGAGATACACCGGAAAATACCTTGCTGGTTGCTGTGCTCTAAGCAAAAGATACCCTCGCCGGTCTCGCATTTTCGACCAGCCTCGAAGGTGAACTTGCCTTCCCGATATCCATACCTCCTTATATACCTGCAAAAAAGTTGAAAAAAGATTTTTTGAGATTGTTATTTAACTAGTCATTTGAGTTCAAAAAAGATTGAATTGCTTATTAACCTGTATGGCCAAGTGTAGAGTATAGAATCACCATCCATAAGTTTGATATCAGTAGCAGCAACGATCAGTGTGTAATTTTTTGCCTCTAAATTGCAACGTTTCGAAGCTTCTGTTTCAACTACTTTTATTGCAAAAATTCCTTCGCCGCTTGTACAGTAGAGATCGTTGTCTTCTTCTATTGTTTGGACGGATATGTTATCTTTGAAAGCTACAGACTGAAAGGCATTTATCCAACATGCCATCTCGGATTCGGAAGAGCAGCCGAAATAATATACCGTTGACTTTGTAACGACCTGCAAAATTCAATGACGAACATTTTTTACCAAATTTTTAAATTGCAATCGTTTGCGTTTTGCAAAAATGAGAAAAATAACATTTTGCACAGTTTTGAAATAAAAACTAACTGTTCAAATGAACAAAAGTAAGTCAAACTCACCATAAAAACGTTCATCTGATTGCTAGGTGCAATTTTAATACAATTTTCTAAAGTAACGATCCTCTGAGTATGTTGCTGAGAAATGGCCTCTTCCTGGTTGTCATAAACTTCTAATCGTTCGATTCCAAATTTGCTTGCTTTAAACAGCTGACAAAACTTTTTGTGCCAAGTTTTCTAAAAATGAAAAAAATGAGCGTTATAAAAAATGCTATTCTAGATATACCATTTTATATTAATAAATTTGTTCAGAATGTTTTGAGATTTATATAAAAAATTTTGATTCAAAATAATCTTTCACTAGCTGTTCAAATCAGACAAAGTCAAAAAATATTTAAACAGGTGTCTATACACATATTTAAAGTGAAATCATGAAAACACTCTAATGAGTCATCCTGAACTCCAAGCATCTTTCACGCACCAAACAAAAAAATGAAACCAATTAATAATCAAAATTCACATAAAAGATTTTTTTCATTTTTAATAAACAGAGTGAGACATTTAAAGAATAAAAGGTACAACAATCCAAGTGTTAATAAACAACAACAATAAAACAAATCTCTAAAAATAAAAAAATAAAAAAAAGAAACACAGTTTAAAAGAAAAACTGTGCAATTTTCATCTATGGGAAATTGGTTTTTTCTTACCTCTCATGGTCTTTTGTTAAATATTATAATCCAATAAAAATTCAATGAATCATATATATATGCGAATCTTGTTACACATATATAACCTCTAATCAAAAGTGACATGGATTTTGCAAACGACTCATCAAATGTATTCACTCTTTACTTTCTATAAAAAAAATAAGAAAACCCGTAGCATTTAAAAAATTGACAAAAAGTAAAAAAAATGAAATCCTTGCCAAGAGGTATTGTTTCAATGCAAAAATGATCACTTTCAATTCTACCAGTTACTTTGTTTAAATAAAAATTGCACCTCCTTTCATTGATTGTTCTAAAATAAACATGTCTAACCTCTCGAGGTACTAACCTTGAGGTGGCCTAACATTCCCTGTGGAGGAAACAGGAGGAAGCCCTGCTGAAAAGGTTCCTCAGGCTCCATTGCTGTGCGATGACTCCTTGTCCTCGAGCGACGACAACAGTCCTGCAGCAGCGTAGTTGCTTTGACAACTGAACCGTTCCCTTGTCGCAAGCAGATTTATTATTTTGCTCCACTCTCTTTCGGCTCAGCCCATGTGTTGATCTTGTTTTGACGTCTCCGACAGCCTCATTATCCTTATTCGAGAGTCGCGCACTCACCAGCAGAATCACGACCGAGAGCTGGCTGGTCCGACTTCCAATTGTCTTCGCCCCGGAGTAACAGTTCATTTAATCTTACGAGCCCAACACATTCTCCATGTGCATACACACACGCCAGGACTATGACAACGTACATGTCATCGCGAGGCTGTATGTGTGCATCAGTATGCACGCGACGAAAAACCCAGTAGAAAATATTTTGGAGTTGGCGCGCAACATGGCGCGCCCACCCGAATTTATTTCCCTCTAACAGAAATCTCTCTTGCGTGTGTTGATGAGAAAAAAAAACAACCACAACAAGTGTGGCCCAGGGTTCCTCGCTCCGTCCTTGTCGCTCATTCGGACCTGTCAGATCCTTGGAATTTTTGCCCTCTCGCTTTTAGCGGGGCATAGGGAAATCCTGGTGACAAAGCGCCATCTGTCGACAAGGCGGGTCGTGAGAAATGAGTAATCGTGCATGAGTCGAACGGGCCTGTGATCGGTAAACTTGTCTGTCATACTCGAATAATAATCGAAGCAACGCGACATCGTCGGACAATTGTTCTTACCTGTCCGCGGCTGTTTCTTTTGTTTTCCATCGTTTGTTTGTTGCTGCACTCGCGGTTAAAATAATAGCCAACCAGCGGTACGGCTTGGACCGCGACTACCTGTCAGAGCATTGTTGTCAGTTCGCATTGAGAACTGTGACAGGAAACAATCGGTTTTTTATATGCAACTTAGGTGAGTACAACTTTGGGTCTTTTGTTCAACAATAAAACGGCTGATTCATGGTTTCGAACCTTGCCTGAGAGTGGGTTTCTTTAATCATAAGTTGCAAACTCAATTTTCAATCCGACTTTTGGTACGGGAAAAGATGTTTCTTCGATGTCCGGAAATGTTTATTTAATGAGCGTGAGCTGGTATCAGTGGGAATAAAGGTCTGGAAAAACTTATTCTACCTGTAAAATTAAATTATTTGAAATTATTTTTCAAAATTACTGACACCACTTTGTTTCACAAAGTGGTGCTCTACAAAATGATTTTATCTAAACAAAAGACTCTGTCGAAACTAATTTTGTTTATATTCATTCCTAAACACAAATTTTCCCAAAATGTATTCTCTTTGAGTTCATTCAAATTATGTTCTTATTATTTCTTCGACTTTTTTGTTCGTTTTGTTGTTAACTATCAATTGTTATTTTCTTGTTTAGATTGTATCGATAAAATGACTCGATCTCCCTTGTCGAACTAATCACCCAACAATGTGTGATTCCGCTGACACCACGTACGTGCAGAAACTTGGATACCTCAGCCTCGAAGATGAGTTTCCCGCACCGGAGCACCGAAGAACGGCGAGTCTTCGTCCGGAAGCGCAAGTTCCCGTCAAGACCAGTTCATCTCGCATGAACGCTCGGCCAACCAGCCGACCAGTCGGGGCGATCGAGAGCTTCATTGAATCCGGTATGGCGAATGAAACCCGAGCCTCCCTCGCTGACTATAAGATGTACGAGCGTGAAAACATAATCGCCTCATCGAGATTTGCGACGCCAAAACCTGTCGAGCAGATTAGCAACCAGCAGCCCGAAAACAATCAGATCCCAGTGTACGAGAATGTGGACTACTATTCTCAGCAGACGACAACGTACCCTCCCTATTACCACTCTGTGGAGTCCAGGAAGAGTCCAAGAAACAGCCCACGTGGATCCCTCGCCGATGAGTCATATGATACGAATTTCAGAAAAGCTCAACCGCAGGTACCCACGGGCAACAGGTACCACAGTTCTTCACCAGCTAAAGAGCTGCCCCCGTATGAAGCGCCACCTGTGTACGAGAACATTCAGGAGATCAACTTCGAGTCGAGGGAGAACAAACCCGGCCCTCAGGTGCCATCTAATTATTATAATCCCGCGACGATCAACGGGGGAGATTATGTGGTGATGACCGGAAAACAGGGCCAGAAAGGAGCTGTCCAGCCAAGGTCCAGGGGACAGAGCTATGATGGATCTATTAGAAGCAGCCAGTCATCTATGGATCAAAGTTTGAGGTGTCTTTTTTGCATTGTTATTTAGTATTATTTGTCCTGTTTATTTTTTATTAATGACAGAAATAATATGATTTAAAATGGTCTTTTAAGGTACATCACAAGTTCTTCCAACGCTTCTGCTCTTAGCCAATCCAACAGGAACGCATACGTATCACCCTCTGAACTGCAGATGAGAAATTTGAACTACTCAGAACCACAGCAATCGCCAAAGCCAAGCCACGAGACAGCTCCAAGTCGTCCTCAGTCGGGAGCCTATCAGTACTACCGTGGCTCCCTCGATAGCTCGTCGCAGCAGTACAAACAATACCCGGACCCGAAATCATGCAGCCTAAGCTACCACGACGAACCGTATACCAGAAACTCTCCGGTTTACAATACAATTCCATCGGAGACGATAGATCCCATGCCACCTCTGTCTCCTGCTTTCAAAAGTTCTCCTAGTCGATCGTTCGTGCCGAGTTATCATCAGTATCAAAGCAGAAGTTCTGCTGGACAACGTGGACCGATCAACGATCGTATGTTTAAATTATTTCATAAAATTTGCCGTAATGCAAACAGAATTTTATATATAAAAATATTGATAACAGACAAAATTTTAAGTTTATATTTTGTTTTTGGATTCTAGCAAATCGGGAAACGGATTTAAACACCGAAAATGGAGTTGGAAAAAATGTGATTTCAAAAACAAGCCCATCACACACAATTCTTACAAACATACCAAATTCAGATATCTCGATGTCCGGAATCGTTCAACAGGGACAGGTACAAGCACCTGTGAACAGTGCAGCTACGGTGGCGGGGGACGAGGTGCGTGGGCCACGCATTACCAGTCTGCCACCAGGTGTTACAAGTGGAGTAGCTGGACCGGTGTATCTCAGCGCAGGGGTGCCAAATCTGCAAAGACCAGAACCAAAACCCGCACCTGTACACATAGCAGAGTCTGCTAACGTTGCACGACATTCTGTCAATCCTGGAGCTAAGATGAATGTGGGAAAAAGTTTGTTACCTTATAGCATTGTTCCTCCTAAGCAAATGGTAATTTAAAAAATTCATATTATAATTTCAAGAATTAAATTCAAAGGAGAGATGTGTACAAATTTCTTTTTAAAGGGCCCAACTGAGGCAGAAAGAAAAATAGAAGAACTTACTCGACAGCTTGAAGAAGAGATGGAAAAACAAGAAGAAGAAGGCGAATATTTCGGTAAAATATAAAACTTAACGGTTCAATAATTCTATTGTTAATAAACAAAAATTTGATAATTCAATAAATTTTAAGTTTTCAGTTTTGCTTAATTTAACTTTATAGTTTTAATGAAAACATTTGTATAGACTTCAAAATGTTTTTACTCATTTTTGCAAACTTGCCGTTTCTTTAATTCGCAACTCTGGCGTCTACACCCCTTTTAGCGCGTCAACTAATCTGGTTATACATAGACCAGTGCCGCTCAGTCGATTATAGTTTGTTCAGTTTCATGAGCGACGGAATTAAAACGCCGCTCGCTCTTTCGCAGTCTTTTGCTTGACGGAATTGACTATCGATCATATTCCAGCCAATATTATTACATTACATATCTAATCCTGTTATGTCAAGAATTATTATACCAGTATCCAGTTGTAAGTCTTTGATTTCTAACAATATAAAATTCTTTCAGAACAATATGACGTTTAAAAAAAACAATGGTAATTTTATCGCAATTTATATTTCAGTCATATTGGGAATTTCCTCACGGTTTATTTTATGGCAAAGAAGTAAAATGTTTAGCTTTGAAATGTTACTACTTTTGAGGTGACAAGATCGTGACTGATGTTAATGTGTGTATTTTTAAACCGTCGAGTATGAACAGAATGCTCAATTCATATGAATGACCTTTGTATCTTTGCACAGTTCTCAATTTTTAGTTTATTTTACAAGTACAAACTTGAGTTACTGTTGAATTTGAAAAATGGATCAATTGAATTGGAAAAAAAATTAACAAAGTAAAATTTGTTTTTATATTCAGGCATCTGTCACACTTGTGGAGAGAAAGTAACTGGTGCTGGACAAGCCTGCCAGGCAATGGGCAATCTTTATCACACAAACTGTTTCATATGTTGCTCCTGTGGAAGAGCACTACGTGGAAAAGCATTTTATAACGTACACGGAAAAGTTTATTGCGAAGAAGACTATTTAGTATGAATCATAATTATCTTAAAACTCATATGATTTATCGTATTAATTATTAAAGATTTGAAACGTTCTATATAACTGAAATATTATTTTAGTACTCGGGTTTCCAACAGACTGCAGAGAAATGTGCGATTTGTGGACACCTCATTATGGAAATGGTAACAAAACAAATAATTTCATTTGCAAATACCATTTATAATTCTAATAATTCATTTTAATTGTATCAATTTTTATAGATTCTTCAAGCTATGGGAAAATCTTATCATCCGGGTTGCTTCAGATGTTGTGTTTGTAACGAGTGTCTTGATGGTGTTCCTTTCACAGTTGACGTTGATAACAAGATCTATTGTGTTAATGATTATCACAGGATGTTTGCTCCAAAATGTGCTTCATGTGGAAAAGGAATCACACCAGTAGAGGTTTGTACAAATTAAATTCAATCTTTTGATTTACTTTTGCAAACTGAAACAATATCAAAGCTCGAAAACCATTGATTAAAAAATGTCCTTTTTTGAAAAGTAAAAATTGAATTATGATTCAAAAATTGCAATGAAAAATTTAACACAAAATATCATCAGGGTACTGAGGAAACAGTTCGCGTGGTATCGATGGACAAAGATTTCCATGTGGATTGTTACGTCTGCGAGGATTGCGGTATGCAACTGACAGACGAGCCAGACAAACGGTGCTACCCTCTTGAAGGAAGGCTTATGTGCCGAGCGTGTCATATACATCGTATCTCTCATGTACCAAGAGCCCCCGAACCAGTTTCTGCGAGCTATCAGTACATGGGCTAAGCCGAAACTAAACAAGCGTACTTAAAATATTACAATTTTGTTTAATTGCACACTAAATGACTGTTATGGAGCTGCAGTTTTTGTAATATACCAATTACCTAACCATTGGTCAACTTGTTGTTATCGCTATACTATAATGTTGAATTCCATGTTTTTAGATTGTAATGTTGTTAGATGCGAATTCGGTGAATATTTCACGACGATTAATGATAACTCTAACCAAATAGTAGAACTTTTTCCAGAAGACTCGTTCGATTTCATAATTGTTTTATTATTCACGGAGTGTCATTGTTTTTTATATTTGATAATTATATTGGTGATAAGAATTTTTATACACTACGTCCAATTTATGATAAGAGACTTTATACAAATTGTGAAAAATGAATTTGTTGATAGCATTCCGTAATAAGTAGATTATACATCTTTATTCTTGAACTTATATATTTATTGTCAGTTTCATGGTTCGAATATTTACATCTCTTTTTATAAAGTTTTGTAAGCTGAGATGATCTTGTGACTGAATTTTTATAAGGAACCAACTGCTTTTTGAAAAAAAAAGTTGGATTTCATTGCTATGAACTAAAATTATAGACTAGAAGTATGAACTTGAAAATCATACACTACTATGTGCACACTAAATGTTTCAATTTTAGAAAAATTTACAATATTAAATAAAGTAGGAAAAATATTTGCAGGAACAAATATTATCCTGTAAGCAACAAACGTGATCGATTCACATCAAGTGTGAATTTGTAACTTCGCTCAGCATTGTCAAAAATTATTCGCATAAATCATGTACAAAAACAAATGAGTTTTTTTAATGTTATTCTTCAAAGGACAACAAAAGGTTTTTGGAATAACTACACCGTTGTACGTTGTAAAATATTGGTACGATATATTTCTGTTTTTGAAAAATCCATTATAGAAATTTCTAGCAGTCATAGGCTTCTTTCCAGGCAACGTTATTCGACCCACTGAAATCCAATCAAAATCTTTACAGCTTATCACGATGACGTCTCTTTTTTCATCAAAAATTACTAGACCTGAAAATGCAAAATTGATTACGTTTAATCTCTCGTTTGATTTTATTCTCATTATTTTTCTACTTTCCTACCTGGACTCTTTTTAATATAACACTTAACGTCCACATAATCAATCGTTCCGATCTCCAACAACTGAACAACTTTATTCTTAAATTTTGTTCTTAAATTGTAAAATCCATATGTCGCGCGATACAAATCGTAAACATTCTTTGAACTCATATTGTTCCAATTCACATAAGACATCTTTGGTGTTATTTTGGAAGCTAGAATAATTATTTGATCTGTAGCTATTATTTAAAAAAAAATGTTTTAAAAATTCATTTGAATTTTTGATATTTGGCATTACCAGTCGTAGCATAAGTTTCATCTTGTGGTACCGCTTGATCTAATACATTTGGTAACCTTTCCATTACTTTTGATAAAGCTTCTCCACCAAGATTTGCTAATTTTTCATATAATGCAGGGTACAATTCATGGTCTCCTAAAGGAATTTCATGTTGGGATATTACATTACCAACATCAAACCTACAAAAAACGGTTTTGGGTTAGAAATAAAAATTATGATTCTCCGTTTCGTGTTGATTTCCAAAATTATTTGGAATACCTCTTTGGCATTATTCTAACGATAGAAATTCCAGTTCTTGCGTCTCCATTTTTTATTGCATGAAAAATTGGAGCAGCTCCCCTCCATCTGGGTAGTAAGCTTGCATGGACATTTATCATTCCCCTGTAAATTTATAAAAACAACAATTTTTTTCTTGTTCCTCGTTATCGTTAAATTATAAATTAAATTAAATTTTTTGTACTTACAGTGGAAATGCATTTATAATATTTTCTGGTATCAAACGGCCGAAAGAAGTCACCACACCAATATCGAATTTATTTTCTTGAACATTACAAGGGTAAATGTGCAACTTCAAACCATTTTTCCTTGCGTATTTGTTGATCACTGAATCATCTTTTGAGCTCAAAGTCACAACTTCTAACTGACGAATTAATTTTTTTGCAGCACTGAAATTGAATTGAATATTATATGTTATCATATAATATTATTGTTAACAACAAGTTAAAAGTTTCTGAACACAGTAAAAGACACAATACGTACCATGTTTCAGAGAGACTAATCAAACTTTGCAATGAAAATGTATCATTGCCAAAAAACAAAACTTTCCAAACTCTCGAAGTTGACGAGTGACAACACTTTTTGCTAATATAATTAAACTTCGAATCACTGGGTACGAAAATAATTTGTGTACACTTTGCTAATTTATGTACACTTGAATTAGAAACCATCAATCTGAATAAAACTGTCATTTCTTCAGATTACTTTCATCTGCTCTATATTTTACTAATATTGTATAAACGTTACTCTATTATTTTCATTATTTATAAATTAACATTTTATTTTTGTTTGTCCAAAGGAGTTACATGTTTATACTTCTGAAAAATTTGGTTATGTTATCAGCGCCCAGTAGTCTAGTGACATCGGACTTCTGATGAATGAAAAAAAAAGTCATGATATCAGTTCTTTTTTGTTTGATAATTATCATACGTTTTTAGCCCAAAGAAATGTGATCACAAATTTTGTGACATCAATTCGATTATCAATTTTTGTTCAATACAAATAATTGGAATTAAAAACATTGTTTCAGGTTTGCCAACCTGTGTTTCACCGTCTCTTTCTCATGCTTGTGTCAAAAAAGCCGGTCCTTGTCTAGCAAGTTGATGTCAAAACAAAGAAATACCGGCGCATATACATAAAACGGTGTTCACTTGGGTATGATTATCTCTCGCGAAAAAAGAACAAACTCGTGATTACAAGTCCAAGATTTTTTTTCATTCTCATTTTTGTCAATTTTCGACTGTTCTTTTATTTACACTTCGCTTTGTTTCGAGTTATCAGCAAAGACGATCTGAGTTGGTGTCGCAAAATATATCGCTACGTTGTAATTACTTCAGTTATATTGTATCTTTGTTATTGTCGTATATTTGTAATTGTGAGATGATGCGTATCAAGAATGATAACAACAAAGATAAAATTGACTTGGACAATAAAGATGATTACTTTTTGATAAGTAATATCGATGTTCGGGCGTGCTACAAACCTAGCGAAAAGGTTAGAATATACAATTATCATAACTCCAATTGTATTATTTCTTCTTCTAGTAGATAAGACACACAATTATTTAAAACTCTTTAGTTTTGGTAATTGTTTATTCGTTTTTTTTTAATGTTTAGAAGCGCATCGTTAAATGGTAAAAAAATGTTTGTTTACAATTCGATTTATTTGGTATGCATCATTTATGCTACATTGCTAGAATTATACACATCACACAAAAAACAACATATTAAATATTCATGAAGTATTGTTTGGTTTAAGATGACGAGAGAACTATTTTTGTTCAAATTAAAAACGAATAGAATCGTTGAAAATTACCATCGTTGTGCTCTGAAAAATTTGTATATATTTTTCTTGTTTTTCAAAAAATGTTTCCAACTAAGCAATCTGATAAGTTTCGCTTTTTTGATAGTTTTTCAACCGTATAGAATTAAAAAAAAATTACAATTGTTTACTGAAATGTTATTTAAAATTGTTTACTTTTTACATGTTAAAATGAGCGGAAAAAATTTCTGTTTTTAATTTTATTTCAATGCATCAATGCAATAGAGAAGAAAGGTGACATTGCAAATGGTCAATGATTATAGCCATAGAGAGGAATAGGGATCTGACAGGTTGTACAATTAGAATGCGAGAAAGTGCAAGGAACCCGGTTAAAAGAAGTATGTCGCAAGTAAGTGTTTTCTTGGCGGGCATCACGAAACTGATCTTTAATTATTTATAGAACATGCGCCTAAATTGTTCCAAACTTCTTTTGCTGAAGTTGTTGGCCAATTTTATTGATTCTTTTGTTATTTACATGACAATATATATGACAGCCTATTGTGATGCTCCTCTCATTCTGCCCCAAATCTCTTGTGCACTGCATTTCGTCCAAGTTGTTCTTCACAAAATGTTCTCTCACAATTAAAATTCAACTTTTTTACAAATATTTATCAACACTGATATTTGTTAATATATTGAAGAAAAAAAATGAATAATTTGTTTATTTTTGCTTTTTACTTAGTTTTGAGAGCGAAACGGTAAACTTTCGTTGGAAAGTTTCATTTTATGAGTGACAGATGACAGAACTGCATTGTTCGTTTGATTTTAATAAGTCAAAAGTGTTGAATAATTATTTCTTGGGGTTTGAAAGATTTTATGGCTACACGTTCCAGTGACCATAGAGCGCAACGTGCTGCAGTCACGTGTTCAAAAGTGTACACGGCTCGGAGCTTTCAGTCCAAGTTGCCTTTCAGTGATTCAGCCTGCGTTATTCAACATGGTTGTTTCTTGAATCTTGACCATCCATCAAATATCAAAACGATTTTCTTGCTCATTTCATTAGTGTACATAATATGTAAATTGTGTTACAACGATTACATTTAGAGTATGTGTTTCGACATTTTTGTCAGGCTTATTGAATTATAGTGTTTTTATATTTTTTAAGATTGATTTTAAAAACTGAAACTGTCGGACTGCAAAATTATAATTTGAACTTTGTTTTTATTCTTACAGTAGATCGCGTTGGTACCAATTAGTTGGCTTGACATTATGTTGTAGTTGAATGAACAATTTTTTTGCATGGGCGAATTTTGCATTCCCAATCGTTTGTCAGACAACTTCTGACATTTATGACCTGCTGTAAGAGTGCTTTGATCCTGAAATCATGACCAACGATAGACAAGTAAGTTTTTGTTTCGATCTGCTTTTAACCCAAATTTAAGTCCTTCTTTTTGCATACTTTTTCTTCAATATTTTTCTTTATATTTAAAATTGTATTTCCAATTGTTATTCTATTCCAATTGAGTCTTTATTTTTTTGAATGCAATCTTTTTATAGTGAGTTGATTAATTAGAGCAAAGATTTGTTTTAGATTTTATAATTAGTTTACTCGTTGAGTTTATTTTCGTATCTGTTATACTTTTTATTTGAAGGAAAAACAAGTTATTGTTAATTTATTTTAAGTAAATCCATTAATTGTCAATTATGAAATTGACTTTGTTTGTTACTCATTTTTGTACGTAACACAAAAAATTGTATCTGTTTTCATTGGTGTTTAAGCAAGTTGCATGAATGAAATATTTTAATTGGCAATTTCTTAATTGACTTATATTAAATGTGTAATTTCTACTTGTGCATTTACATTAATACATTTTTCTTGTTTATGAATCCAGCACTGTTGCAACGCTTGACAGCGTTGAACACAAGCGGTTGATTCTATCCATATTTCAAAGATTGCTTTCAAGATTTTTCATTGCTCTTTAAAATTATTGAAAACATATTGAAATGAAATCAATTAGTCTAATTTTTTAAATGTGTCTTTCATTTTAACGATTACAGAAATGTTTTGATGATTTTGTTTAAAAAAACATCATAAAGATTGTATTCCAATTGTAAAAGTTTTAGTGTAAGAGATGAGAAAAGAAGAAAAAAATTTATTAATTGTTGATGAACGAATGTGTAAAAGAATTAACGATCCTGAGTACGTTCACATCTTTGAACATTGATTAACTTTCGTCTACAGTCATGGTTCCGTGGAGTACGAAGCAGTAAATTCCGTCATGTTTACGGATCGCCTGCTAAAAGGGAAAGATGTTACGACAACATTAAAATCACCAAGAATGCCCATGATTCACAATTCTGCGCGGTCAATCCTAAGTTTTTGGCTGTTGTCACCGAAGTTGCTGGAGGAGGAGCTTTTTTAGTCATACCCTTGGATCATGTAAGTTTCATTCTATCCCAAACAAATAAATCATTATTTTGTCGTTCTTGTGTAACAACTGTGACAAATAAATATTTAATAACAACAGATTAAAAAGGTTGTAAAGATAATGAGATTTCATAATTTCACACATAACTATACAAAATGAAACTAACAAGCAGTATTGAAAAATGCGAGGAATTAAAAAATGTTATACAAAACATACTTTCACTGTTGTTTTTCATTGCTAATTGTTCAGAAGATCTGAGCTTGAAATCATTTTTAACGTTTCGTTTGGCTGAATCTTTGCTAGAGGTTCATCATTTACAAATTAAATTCGCACTTTCATTGCAACTAGCCGTGACCATGCGCTATTTGATCTTCTTGGCTGCGAGCTGATTGATTCATTACTTTTTTTGTTACCACTATTGCTTTTAAAACAAAGCATTTAAGAATGCAACTAACTTTCTTTTGATTGCAGACTGGGCGGTTGGAATTTAACGCCAGCAGAGTGACCGGCCACAGGGGCCCAGTACTTGATATCAAGTGGAATCCTTTCAACGATAATGTTATTGCTTCCTGTTCTGATGATTGCACGGTAAGTTAATCACCAGCAGAGGTATCAGACAATTCAATTACAGACAAACAAACAATTTATGATTAATTGTTGGTAAAATATAGTCATTTTACGAACCAAGTTTCTAATCGATACTTCTTTCAGGTGAAATTGTGGCACATTCCAGATGGAGGACTGATAAGAAATTTGACTGACTGGTTGGTCGAGTTGCAAGGGCACAAACGTAGAGTCGCTTATATCGAATGGCACCCTGTTGCTGAGAATATCTTGTTCAGCGCAGGGTTTGACCATTTGGTGATTGTATGGGACATCAGCAGGGGAGAAGCTGTCAATATCATTGACAGACACCCTGATGTCATTTACAGTATGTCTCTGAACAGAGATGGCAGCCTGTTGGCTACTACCTGCAAGGACAAGAAGTTGAGAGTTTTTGAGCCTCGTTCTGGAATTGTAGTTTCTGTAAGGAATATTTGTAAATAGTAATAAAACATTGTTTGATGTTGATCGGATTTCATGTACAATGGTATTGTTTTTAACCGTAGGAAGGTATATGTCATGCTGGTACTAAAGCCAGCAAAGTAGTTTTCTTAGGAAACTCGACTCGTTTGCTGACCACAGGATTTAGCAGACATTCCGACAGACAGTATGCTGTCTGGAACCAGAATGATTTATCTGTGCCGCTATGCTGCGAAACCATCGACTCTTCTAATGGCATTGTGTTTCCGTTCTATGATTATGATACAAATATGGTTTATCTTGCAGGAAAGGTAATGATAATTATTTTGAAATAGTAATCGTGACTGTGATGAAAGGTGATTCTTACTAATAAATTGTGTTTTAAAGGGAGACGGAAATATAAGATATTATGAAGTAACTAATGAGGCTCCTTGGATACACTATCTAAGTCAATTTATTTCTGGTAATCCTCAAAGAGGACTTGGTATCATGCCCAAAAGAGGCGTTAACACTTCAATATGTGAAGTATTTAGGTTTTACAAATTACATGCTACGCGTGGAATGTGTGAACCCATTTCTATGATTGTTCCTAGAAAGGTAATATGATTTATTTTTAATAAAAAAATAATTTGTTAAACAATGTATCTGGATTGTTAATTTTTTTCTTTTAAAAATTTCAGAGCGATCAGTTTCAAGAAGACTTATATCCTGATACTATAAGTACTTCAGCAGCACTTTCTGCCAAAGATTGGATCAGTGGAAGGAATAGTTTACCCCTTTTGATATCTCTTAAAACAGGTATTTAATTAAATCTTACAGATAGATATCAAGCAGAAGGTTGTTTGATGAAGAGAAGAATTGATTTTTAAAACTTCCTGTTTAGGTGGTAGCATTACAACACACAAACCTCGAGTTTACAAACCAGTACAATTAGTCACAGCAACTGAAATGAACAATAAAAAAAAGTTTGCCTTTTTATCAACTGAAACAGTGCCAGATTATAGACCAGTAGAGTATAATATAACAGACGAAAAAAGTCAAAAGACTTCAAGTAACCAGAGTACAAAATTTCACCAGCTGCAGCAAAAATTTGGCAACATTCAGGTAAAAATATTTTTCACGTTGAGTAGACTGCAACCCTTTCGTTCATTTTATCTTGAAAAATTTTTAGTTCAATTTTTTAATTTAAGTTTTTATTAATTTTTTATTATTTTTTTGTTTCCACCTGATTTGCACTTGAGTTTTTAGTTGTAACTTTGTAATTTTCATTCACACGTTTGAGATTTGTTTAATACACTAACACTTTGCATGATCGGTTGCAAGACATCAAGATGTAATACCAAATTCCATGACCTCGTTTGCAAGTTTGGCAGTTTTACTCATTATTATTACAAGGTATGTCTTCCTTGATATTTCGTTCATTTCTTGTAAATTACCTCTTTGTTAATTTCTTCTTTTATTTTTTCTACGTTTCATACATTTTCTTTGTAGGATTCCAATTTGAGCTGATTTGCAAAAATAAATTCTTTGAACTCTGCTGAAAATATTGAGTAAAACTCAATCTTTCAACTGTCTGATTGAATACTTTCTCATTGTTTCAGACGAACATATTAGCTGCCAGTGACAATAAAGTTTTGGACGACGTAGATATTCCAAACAATGAAGCCGAGCTGAGACTCGTTTTTGCACGCCAAACAGAGGAACTGCGATTAGTGCGACGACAGCTTGCCAACAGTCAATTGCGAGTCAAAGAACTCGAAGAACAACTCCGCAAATTGCAGAGTCATTAAAAATACAACTCTAACGAAATTTTATTTTTATTTAAACGTTTGTGTTCAACGTGACAAAAGCAGTTTCAAATCTTTTCAATGAACTAATAATAGATTGTGTTGAATCTATAACTTTGATTTGACTTGCTTAAATTAAAAAACAATTTTAAATAGTTTCAATGGTACTCAAAATTAGACATTCATACGAGAAGCCGTGGAACAATTATCGTATTTTAATATAAATCATTGTAAATAAACTTGACAGTAAAATGAATTTACGACAGTTTACTGAAAAAATATATCATAAAATAAATCGACAAGATATTATATACAATCAACTTTTTATATCATTTTCCGGAAATATTAAATTAATAACTGCACATCATTTTTGTGAATCGAAGCAAAACTTCGAATGAATGTGTTAACATTATTATAAAAAAAAGACATATAAACAAATCTATTGAGATATGCATTTTACAGTTATACACCCTAAAATTAATTTTAGCGATAACTGTTAAACTTGCACTTATAAAATGGAGTGAGTCTTTGTCAATATCATGATTAAAGACACTTTATTAAAATATAAAATGACAAATAAACTACGATCAAACAAAAAATTATTATGTTCAAATCTCTTTTGCAGAGTTTGTGCTTTTCTAATCAAACAGGATAGGATACGCGTTTACATTTTTGGTAATTTTGCAATTTTCGAATAATCATTTCAGTCAACAATTTCAGAATTAATTTTAAATTCCAACAATACAGGTTAACAAAATACTGAGGAGAATAAAAAGATGAGAGAGATAATGAGAGACGTTAAAAATAAAATAACAATAATCGAATTTTAATTGTAAAATAATGGTTTTAATTAATCGAACAAGATTTTAACAAGATATTAAATGAACGTGCAACTCATACTGATGGTTAGAAAACCAAAACTAACTGCACATAATTGTGATCAATAATCCAACTAATGTGTGCTCTTAATTAGTACCTATAGAATCAAAATACACAAAACATTGTCAAATCAAAAAAATGTTCAAAGATATTTTGTATAAAATGGTACGTCATGTCTGCATCTCTCGAGTACCTGCACATTTTTGTTTGCTGATTTGAGGAAACACTTAGTTACCTCATTGTAGCTTTTACTATATAAAATAATTTGTTTAATCGTAATTATAAGACTTTTCTATGAGATGAGACATGAGTTAGAATCTCAATCGTAGTACATTTATATTATTTCTTATTATTTACACTAATTTATGCTGATTCGTTTAGTGATGAAAATCATTTATGAACATAGATTGACATACTAATACATACGACAATAATGTGCAATAATAAAATTATGTCGAGTTCTTTTTTCGTAAATCATCTTTTCTATTTTGTTTAAGTTGAACAACATAAATTGATTAAGTTAATTTTGTAACGCAAAAATTAACTATACATTATGTACTACATTATGTACTTTGAAATTAAAAGTGTTTTCTTACAACATTTTGAATATGTCTTGAATAGATAAAAGTTGGTAAGTGTATGACAATTTGTGAAGCTGCTATCAAAAAATGAACTCATCTTTTGACACAATATGCATCTTTAAATTTCGCTTCAATTACGTGTCACACTTCGTATAAGTCTGCGGGTATATTTATAAAATGAATGTATTAATTAGTAATTAATTTAATAATTAGTATTTGTCGTTCATAATTATATATAAACAAATCGAACAAGTATTTTATGATGTGTTCAAATTATTTATCAGACATTAAAAACGAAAATAAATCAACATTTGAAAACAAACTAAAATATTGATTTACAACAAAATTTTGTTTTGAATGTTTGTTAAAATATATAAAATTGTATGTTGTTAATAAGAACTGAATGTATTGCGCAATAAGTCGCTGAAGAGAAGTGGAGTTCCCCTCTCTAAGAAGGATATGAGCGCGCGGGAGTAGACCGCGAGTCGGCCAGCACAACTGCTATTTTCATTCTTGGTATTAGTAACCATCGTTTGGCCGACGCCATTGGCAGGGCGTCTTTATACCTGAACAGGTGAAGTCAACGCGTGACGCTCTCACGCAGGTGTTTAATTTAATTTTTTCGAAAAGTTGCGGAGCGCGCCTCTGAGCTTTCAAATGAGCGCTCTTCGCAAGCACAAAGCCTTCGCGCTTTTTGCGCTCATCGGCTTGTTTACTCAAACAGGTAAATTCTTTTGCATTTTATAAAAATGAGTCAACCAATGGTGGACATTCGTATCACGCTTATTAGAAAAAAATTAAATTGTGAAAGGGCGTGGCGGCGTTAATTCATCATTTGAATCACATTCGGATCAACGATTCACGTGAATTTGAATGAAAAATTGAACCTTTAATTTTCCAATTAAGAATGCAATTTTTTATAATGTTAGAAAATGGCTGTACTTGTGTTAGACTTGTTCATCTTTTCCATTTCTATGAGTATGGTGAATTTAATTTAAGGTAAAATTTGTTATGTTTACTTTTGTTTTAAAGCGTTCACAGCTTAATCGGAGCAACGTAATATCGTGAAATTAATTGAATTCAATCACATATCTTGTTAAGCGAATGAGCGATGCAATATCGAATGTGTAACGACTCGTAATGAAGTTTCTTAATCAGAGAAATTTATTTTAAAGATTCCAATCAAACTTTATTTAACGAAAAATTGCATTTAATTACGAAAATTAAAGTGACTGATTCTTGATTATACATTTTAATACAATAACAATAGTTTGACTAATTTTTAAACGTTTTACTTTTTTTTGAATTCTAAATTTGAAGTTACATCAAATGAAGAAAAAAAATTATGCATATCATCTTTTAAATTTTTATTGGATTCATAATAAAGAGAAAGTTTAAGTACTTTCAAAAAGTATACTGTGCTCCGATTTAAAATTTTAAATCAAAATTGAATTTTCATTAAATATATGAAAGGAAAAAAGACTTTGAAATAAAAATTGCTTCGGATTGTTGAATTTCATTTTATATAAACAATTTCATGACAAATTTTCATTAAAAAAACCACACAAACTTCATTATTATAGTATTCATGCTACTTACTATAGTTTACTATTTTCAGACGTTTAATCATACATAATACAAACATGAATTAATCAGATTCCGATTCAGCTGTGCAGTACCGAATTTATCTGCTCATTCACAGTGAATTGCACATCATAGGCCTCTTATCCTAAGGAACAAGTATCTCATTTTGATACTTTCTTCGGATTAAATGACAGAAAAAGTCAAATGCAAAATTTACAAAATCAGATATCTATTTGATTTTATGATTTGATGAATATTTAGTTGATTTCAAGTGTCCACTTCTGGGTGATCAAGTTTTATAATATTATTTGATAAGAAATTTTATCTGAAAATATATCATTTGTTGTAATTTATTTAATTTTGTATTTCTGATTTAATTTTGTGTTTATGATTTGACTTTGTTTTGATTTTAATTTTTAGTTAAGGGTTTAAAATGCTATCAGTGTACCAGCACTAATAGCACTAAACCGTTCGAGTGCAACGAGTTCATGACAGACGACTCTAGTCTGGAGCCAGAATCTTGCGATCATATATACAATGCGCAATATTGTATCAAAACTGTCGGTCGTTTCGAGGGTAATTGAACAAATTTTTCTTTTCTCGCGAACCGACATACATTTTTTTGGCCCGTCACACTAACGGTATTATAATCAATCAAAAAGACTAACATTGCGCGAGCTTTCTAAAACTAACTGGTTGGAAATTCTCACAGCTTTTCAGCTGTCGTCTATTTACTAATCATTTACAAATACTTTGGTTTGAAGTTTAATCATGGTAGTGTGAAAGAATGTGACTATGTGGTTTGGGAGAATGATAAAAAGAGTAGACGCAAGTGTCGATGTCTTGTACTGAAATGCATTTTTGTTGGAATTATTTTAGTTAATATAAGTTAATCTTTGCATGAATTTGACTAACAACAAATCGAACAATTCTTGGAGCGATGTCATTAAATTGCTATCAATGCACGTCGGCTGAGGACTGGAAATGCGCAGATGGTCAATTACTAACAGAATCGCTAGAACCAAAAAGTTGCGACCATGTATTTGAAGCTCAGTACTGCGTTAAAGCTGTTGGGAGATATGGAGGTTTAGTATAAGCTTCATTCATGGAATTATTTTTATCATTCTATTAGCCTATCTTACACCTTTGCTTGATAATGAAACTTATTTGAATTCTACTTATCATATAAAAACAATGAATCATTGTAAAATATTGTTATATTTTAAACTGTCCACAAATAAAAAACAACTTATTATTTTTTTTTAATCATAGGTGGAATCGGAACCAAACGTATGTGCTCGCCAGATCACCTTGGAAACTATTGCGATTTTGTGTCACAGCCTGGTGACAAACTGACCTACCGAACCTGCATCTACAGCTGCACTGGCGACGGTTGCAATCCAGCTTCAACTTTTTCGCAAAACCAATTCCTGTTATTCCTACCACTCATTCTAATGAGAACAATCGGTTTCTTCAGACTGTATGAGCGATAATGACTTTAAGCAGCTATTTGAATTGTTTAACTTGACGTCGCAATTTGTCTGCGGTTGGTGCACCCTTTTAAATATATATTTTTTTATGTTGTGTGGTACACTTTGAATTTATCAATATCGTGTACAGGATCTTGGGTTTTTGTTCATTTTAAAATTGTTTATGAATGGTGAACAAATGATTTGGATTTTAAAAGGAACCAGCGAATAACTAAATTGTAGATAACAAATTATTAATTTCTACACGACAGAAGAAAAAAACTCAAAAATTAAGGATGAAATCGAGCTTAAACTGTTCCAGAAACAAATGATCTAAAAGAACTTGAATTATGAAATTGTTAAAACAATTTTGTTGTACATACTTCTTGTTTTATTTTTCATTGTATCCAACATGTAAAACGATCTCTTTTAACAATTTCTGTTCATGGTTTAAGATTACCATTTTTCATAAGCACAGTGAGTTTACTTGTAGAGTAAGAAATAGTATGACGAATTTCATTTTTTTAGTACTGTTTTCATATCAGTTTATTGTTTCTGACTTTGTAAGATATCATGTACGAACGTTTAAACATTTTCACAGCACTAAAATTTGAATGGATGTCACAGGATAGAAAAACATAAGCCCTAGTCATCAACAAATTTTTGATAACCTGCTAATAAAAGTGAAGAAAAACTTATCAAATTTATTCCATGACATCTGACCTGACATCATTTATCATAACAGAAAAAAAATATTCATAGTGAAAGTTTCAGAATAAATTGCAATTTTTAATGAATATAAAATTTAAAGAATTAATTTCAATAACAGAACAAATACTTTATTAATTTACAAAATAATTCAGTTAATTTGTTTATATGCATATATGTATATACAACACGTGTCTATGTATGATCAACCTTATGAAAAATTCCTTCAACCGTCTCTTTTTAATTTTTTTAAACTTACTTTTTCTTTACTTGTTTCAAGTCCATCTTTTTAAACATCTGCAAAAAGAATATTTTATAAACAGTGCATTCATATTATCAATTGTTATAAAAAAGCAATGTTTGTTAAGTTATATTTCACCTCTTTTGTATCTTTTAGCTTCAAATATCCCCACCTATTTAGATATCTAACTGTGAAAGTCGTTCCACCTAGAAATCCAAATTTAAATGAATTCTAATTTTTCAAATAAGCTAACCACTTTAAATTTTAAACGAACTTTTTTTTTAATATTTACCTAGTGTAACGGTGTATCTAACCGGCGTGGCAATTTTGTACATTGTATAAGCCATGACCCAATGCCCAGCATTAGAACTTTTTACCATGTTAATATACTTTTCACTGAAATTCAAGCAATTCATAAGCTGAACAAAATCTATCCCACTAAAAATAATGAAAACATATTATTAACTATTATGTTATTGTATGCGTAAAATAAGAATTTTGTCAATTGTAAAATATAATATTATTCTTACATAACAGAATTTAAAATATAAATCAACAACAAGTGAGCTTGTCTGATAAAAATGAATTAAGGTCCTCAGATTTAACGTACTTTTTCGAGCAGAAATAAAATAACGTTCCCCATCCCAAAGACGTGATGAGATGCACAGGAATAACAATGTACCAATAATCTTTCATCAGTTGTTTCAATCTCTGATAAAGTGATGGTGGTTTTTCGTCCACTTTGTTTTTTGCATTGTCACAATAACTTAATCTGGCCTGTACATTTGATAATGAGTTTTGAATTGAACAGCTGACATGGTACTTGGTACTTAAAAGCCTAACACTGTAGTTTCTTCTAATTTCATACTTTGCTGTAACAAAGTACAAACAATTTAAAAAAAGGCAAATAAAATATCACTAGAGGTAAACAACATTGATCATATCAAATCACTCACGATTGAAATTATAACTATTCGCTTTTGTATTTATCAGACAAACGTTTTTGCTAAAAATTTCTAACTCCACTAAACAATTTCTCAAAAGTAGGGATGAATATTTAGCCATTTTACGGCATGTAACATTCAAGGTTAGACTTCTCAGTAGAACGAAATGTGTGCAACATTAGATTTGTTGTGAAACTGTCCTTAAGGCTCATGCTCAATCGCAACAAAACTTCACTGTGTTGAGATTTCAAACTAGGCTTGTTATTAACGTCGTGCCAGTCAAAACTCATCCAGTATTGTTGGAGAGAGACGAAAAATATACACTACATAAAATGTTTTAGTTTTATTGACAAGGAATAGACTAATTGCAAAGATTATTTATTCAGGGTAAGCGAAATGACTGCAATTTGGAATCAAACTAGTGACTTAACTAAATCATATTAAGATAAATGGCAGATGAATGAAAATACCTTTCGAGGTTATGTGATTATTATCAAACAATCAATTATTCTTTTTTTTTGCAGCTTAAAAAATGATGTCATTACGGAGAATTACGCAGTCTATTGTGAGAAGAAGATTCCCAGTTATAAATCAGCAGGATTCATTTCCAACTTTACATAACAATCCGTTGAATAAAATTCAGCTCGACAGACTTTTTTGCTCAAAGTCGAATTTGAAAGAAGAACCAAAGTATCCAGAAAATGAAAAGGCGAAACTGGGACAACTGAAATCAAAGCTCAAACTAGCGTTTACCTGCAAAAAATGTAGCACCAGGAACAGCAAGATTATTTCAAAACTTGCATATGAAAAAGGAGTAGTCATAGTTACCTGTTCCGGCTGTAAAAATAATCATTTGATTGCTGATAATTTGGGCTGGTTTCCGGAGTGGGAGCATATAAAAAACATTGAAAGATGCCTGAGAGAGAAGGGAGAAAATGTAATCAGGTTACGGAACGATGTTGAAGGATATCTGGAAGCTATTCCTGAAGATATTCTTCAAAAATCAAAGGAAGATATTATTGCTCTTGCAGAAAAACATTCAGCGAAAGAATAACAAAAAAGTTATCTGGCGGCTTGTACATATAAATAATGTAAATAAAATTGTTTTCCAGAAAAATTTAAAATTTTTTGTATATCTTTCTGAATTTTCAAAAAAAAAATGTTTATCACTTATATTATTTGGATTTTTAAATTTAACATAAAATTATAATAAAGAAATAAATGTTGAAATAAAAATTATCTTTGAACTTGGTTTTTGTCTATAAAGACGAATTTGTAATGCTTTAGACAAAGACAGACGTATCCAGTACCTCCACTGGAGTTTTCATATCAGAATTTGGTATAGCATTATCATAGAGCGCTAGTTGCGTCAGTTACCCACGATCGCTCACCTGTGCTCACCGTTAACGTGGAAATAAAACATGGCTACCATCTAATGACATGTATTTATTCGTGAATGTCGAATTCGCAAAATTAGTTATTCGCAGATAGTTTAGATTTACACTCGTGAAACACCCGAGTCGCTCGATCTTACTCGACAGCTGTTTCCACAAAAGCCTGTCAAAAAAGTCGACAAAATGATGAACATGTGGAAAGTGCGCGAACTGATGGATAAGGCGTAAGTTCCCAGTCCTGTGAAGTCTCTAACCTTGTTCTCTTTCTTTTCTCTTTCGTTTATTATTGTCCTATTATTTGCATGCTGCTCATTTTTTCTTTCGTTACCAAAAATCCAAGTTTCATTATTTGTTGCAAGATTGTAGGCTTAATATCATATTTGAGATTAGATAACGTGGAATCTTATTGGGATGTTATTATTTTTGAAGGCTGTGACATGAAAGTTTCTCCTTGTATGCGACTGTGTACGTGTTTCCGGTACCTTTACACAATTGGGCCGATGTGAAAGAAAAAATTTAGGTTCACAAGACACTCTCTGAGAAACGTCACAGAATGTCAACAATGCAATCACTATGCCTATATCCAAATGCAACAATTACCTTATATAATCATTCGAATAAAAAATATCTCTAAAAAAGGAAACCAATATGTTTTGTTCATTTGTGATTGTCATTTAATTTATTTTTTCATTGCTCGCAGGACAAATGTAGTGATGAACTACACAGAAACTGAAGCCAAAGTTCGGGAAGCTACAAACGATGACGCATGGGGACCAACGGGTAATAAAAAAATATCTTAAGAATTTAGTTTGGCAAAATTATTATTTTATTATTTATAACCTTATTATTTTTCGTATTACAAAAAATAAACGAAAATTTCAGGTGCCATGATGCAAGAATTAGCACAATCCACTTTTACATACGAACAATTTCCCGAAGTGATGTCAATGTTATGGAAACGAATGTTGCAAGAAAATAAGCGTAATTGGCGACGTACATATAAGGTAAAAACATTTTTATAGAGACATACAAATCAAAATTTTATATACATTTTAATTTAATTATATCATAAAATTGGTAAGCCAATATTAGCTTAAAATAATTGAGGTAGATGTTTTAATTGAATCTACAATGAAGTTAATTTTAACTGTACTTTTTTAGTCGCTCCTCCTTCTGAATTATTTGGTACGAAACGGATCCGAAAGAGTGGTGACGTCATCTCGCGAGCACATTTACGATCTCAGATCTTTAGAAAATTATACATACATTGACGAGTTTGGTAAAGATCAAGGTATAAATATCCGGCATAAAGTGAGAGAATTAATTGACTTCATTCAAGACGATGATAAATTGCGGGAGGAAAGGAAAAAAGCAAAGAAGAACAAGGACAAGTATGTTGGTCTGTCCAGCGAGGCTGCGGGCATGCGATTCGGAGGTGGGGATAGGTGGTCTGACAGTCCGAAGTGGACTAAACCGAGCACGGAAGGTTATAATGATTGGGAAAAAGAGAGCCGGTCGAAGGGTTTTGAGGATGCTAACAACAGGTAAAAAATAATAATTTTTTGTCTAAAAAATAGTTTCTACATTTAACGTAAGTTTTGTTTTTCAGCGATGATGGTGAAAGGGAAGACTCTGATAACGATGTGCACTCTAGTCCTAAAAGAATAGACCGCGAATACAGGGACACTATGGAAAATGTCGACAAAGTTGTCAAGCCAAATGATTGCCAAGCCTTTAATTCGCCTGCTAAAACGAATCGCCCTGTCAAGAAAATTGACCTTGGTGCTGCAGCTAATTATGGCAAAGATTTTCCACAAGTATGAATGAACTGTAGCAACAAATTTTTATCAACACCTAAATTATTTTACTTCGGCTTCGTTTCATTGAAGTATTTTGTTTTCTTTATTACAGATGAATGCGATGCAGAAGAATCTAATGTCTTCGCCCGTAAAACAGACGAAAAATCAACAAAGTGCTTTGAATGATTTGCTCTATGACAAGAACGAAGGCTCAATAAAAGTTGTGGATAATGACGATGATTTTAATCCGCGAGCAAACGCTTATGCTCCTATTTCGCAAAATTCGAACTCTAATGCTGAATTTGGTGACTTTGCAAGTGCATTTGGAGAACCGGTCACGAAGGCAAAAGACAATAACGACGAGTTTGCAGATTTTACGTCCGCGTTCAACTCTGTTGAAATTACTAATAATAAACAGATGCCAGTTACTGGTTCTGCTTCGTCTAACGTTAATTATCCATTGATGGACAATTTGGGTGCTCCCGTGGGAATGATACCGCAGAGTATGAACACAGGAACTGGTAATCTTATTGGCAGAAGTGCGACGGATAATAGTTTACTGAGTACTGCACAACCTCAATTTATGAATAACAGCAACAATAATACCGGTTGGTCCTTTTTTTATTTCAAAATCAAGTTAATTGATAACAATTTTATTTGAAACTTGATCAATAATTTGATTCTGTTATTTCAGCAGTGTCAAATGCTGACCTTTTAAACAATCTAAGTGGATTGACACCTGCTCCACCAATGATGGGACAAATGAACAACCCAATTGGTCAGATCAATCCTTCCATGGGCGTTATGAACGCTCCGATGGGACAACTCAACATGATGGGTCAGATGAACAATATGAACAATGCGAATCTTTTCAGTCCTGTTGCAGCTCCTCTTATTTCTAGCGATTTTTCAACAGGTAAGAAAAGCAAAGGTGTAATTATTTATTATTATCATTATTTTTGTTTTTAAGCATGGTGTAAATAAACTTTCACTGCAAGAATGTGTGTAAAATATTGTGGCCGCATGAGCGCATACATGAATGCTAAAAAAGAGCGATAAGTCCCCCATGTGAGACTTTCATTGCAGCACTGGAAGTTGACTCAAAAATGGATTTTCCTTCAAAGCTTGCGGCGGATCAACTTTTGGAAGCGCTGCAGTCTGGTCCGATCAAGAGTCAACGCGATCTTGATCGATTAAAATCGTTGATTAGCGATTACGTTAGATTCTTACCAGGGCCTTTGACGCCACAGAAGTACAGCGGCCTGGATTGTGATATTGAGATAGACGAGTTTGTTTATGGGATCGTTTTGGAGCACCTCGTTGAAACTTTTGACTCTAATTGGCCTGTCAAGAACGATACTTTAGATCCTTTGATTAAACAACTCATGATAGTGGATGGCTGTACCATCACAATGTTGAATGAAAGTTTGACCGTCCTCAACCGCGCACTAAAAGAAGTTAAACCTGAAAGAAAATTGATAATTGTAAAAATCTTGGAAGAGCTGGTTAAATCTGACGCAATAGTCTCCTCGCTTTTAACATTCAGTCGATCTTCAAACGAGACGAATTTTCATAAGCAAAACCTTGTTGAAACTTGGGAAAATACCGTGCAACTTCTGGTATCGCTTTCAAGCAGAGTGGCTAATGAGGTTCAATTCAAAATGCCAAACGTCTTTCGTCCTAAGGATTATGCAAACTTGATGACTTATCATTTGAGCAGGGCTATCTTGTTTTTGAATGAAGCTAAGAACAACGTTCCGTTTGAAGTAGATCAGACATATTTAGCAACATTTGTGAATAAATTCGCAGTTCTTGCCAATCAGGATGATTTGGTGCCTTTAGTCAAAATTATCATCGATTGCTGTATCAGTAATACAACAGGTTGCAAAGCTTTGATCCAAAATTTACTGATTAGTCTTGATCGTCGAGCTGTGGAAAATATTGGTCTGCTCATTTTAAAACACTGTGGTTCGCAAGTTGACATTTATGAAGTTTTAGGAGAAGTACTGTCCAACGATCTTTGGAACTACACATTTATAACAAAAATTCCCATTATGTGTTGGTTCGATGACGATACTATTCCAACTAATTTGATAGTTTATCTCAGCAAGGTTAAAGATTCGAGCTACTTTATCGGCTTTTGTCATCGATTGCTTGGAATCTGGGGAGACCGAAGTGCCTTAAATCATGCGCCATTCGCCCAACACCTCTATTTGACGAAGCTCCTCATCATGTCCATCAGACAAGTGAAAGACCGGTTGAAATTAGAAGATAAACAGAAGTTGAAAACGTCTGCTCTTTCTGGAATCTCCGTGCATCTGGAATCAACCTCGGCGGAAGTTAGAATTTTAGGGATGGCCACTGGAAGTATCTTAATTGAATCGTTAAACGATCCTGATGAACCAAAGTTGGAGTTTGATTACGATAATGTTTCTCCTGAGGAAAAAGAGATGGTTTCAAAGTTGAAATCTTTACAAGTATTTACAGTAAAGATCAGTAAAAAAGAAGAAGAGTGTTTGGTTTTTGAAAATATTGAGTTCCCTTCATCTTTATCAAAGCGGATCTATGATTTAGGTTTCGCTTGTGAAATTTTGCCAGCTTTGAATGAAATCAACCTTCCTCTTCAAGAACCCGAATTCGTCCCTGAAAAAGCGTCAAGTAAAAAAGCTGAAACAGTGGAACTTCAAAGCATAAAGACTGACTTGGAAACTGAACTAGACAGCGATGACGAGTTACAACCCTACGACATGTCCAATGATACTCCAATCTCTGAGAGACTTCGGCCAATTTATCTAAGAGACTTTCATACTAATTTAGTTAACCCTGAGACAAACGTCAAGTCAGAAATCGTGAGCGAATCTATGCAGTGTTGCGAAAAGCTAATCCTAGCCCAGCTTCCAGACGATGATTCATCTTTTGCTTTAGAGTTGCTGGCTCTGCTTTCCACCTACACTCCAAACTGCTACGTTGAAAATTTTGATAAATTGGCTTTTAGTGCGTGCGCCGCAATAGTTACTGTTTTCCCCAAAGAAGGAGCTGAATATCTCTGTAGGGAATTTCATTCCAAGCTGGGTAGCTATTCAATTCAACAGAGTGTAATGTTTTTGATTATCCTCTCTGAAGCTGCAAAACGACTCTCTGCAGCTTCAACCGAATTTGAGGACGAAGAAGGCGAGAGCAAAAAGATGGTCAAACCAGACAAGCCAATCAATGAAAAAAGAGTATCCCTTCTGTTTGAAACAGACAAAACTAAAATTTCAAAAGAATTTTTCATAGAAGACTGGGAGAATTTGGTCGAACGACAAGAGGGAATGAACTGGGAAATGGTGATTAGGAAGAGAATTGCCGATAAAACAAAGGTGTTTGCTCACAAGTCGAAAATTTCAAAAACCACTATCAATAAATTTAACAATGTTGCTTCTTATTTCTTTTATCCTCTGCTTTATGGATTTGGGAGGAAAGGTACCAGCATGTACGAGATTCCACACAGCTTCGCAGACCAAGGGAATCTCCTTCTCATTAACTTTCTGAAGACTTTGGCAGCTTTGATGCTGGCTGCTCAGAATTGCACTATAGTCACAAAGATGGGCAAAGAAATTTTGGAGTTGGTTTGGGTATTGAAGTATCACGAGGATGCGAAGGTCAGGTTGTGTGTGATTGAAAATATTGCCTGTGTGATCACTGTGGTACCAGTAGAAATGCTTGTTTCTGAATTGTCCAATCCATTGCTAGAAATTCGAGAGTGGCTTCATACTCTTTCGTATAACATTATCAAGGGAGACCCAGACGAGAAATGTAAAAATTTAGGAGAACATGTTTTGAGAATGATTGAGATGATAGTCACATCTAGTATCTGAAGTTCTTATTTGTTTTTTTTTACTATCATTTTTTTCACTCCTTTTATGTACAACATTAATACGTACTTTGTAAGAATTCTGTATTGGCAATTAATTTGTTGTAATAAAATTTTTTGATAGATGAAAAGTGGCTTTGGATGTATATTTATTTTTAAAACTTTTGAGTAGGACCTTTTGGATTATCTTCTACTACCAATCTTTTGACTCCCACATCCACAAACATTAAAAACCAGCCTCCAAGCAACATGGCACCAAATGTTGGTTCAACGTGGGCCGGGACGGGATTGAACATTGACCTTGACAATATTATGATGGACAAGAGGAAAAATGCTGGGACAGCTCCCTCCATGAATCAACTTGCAGTTAATAGTCCTCAACATGTTAATAAACAAATAAGTGGTAAGTTTAGAATTGATATTATAAGTATACATTTATAGAAATTACTTGATTCAGTTTTGCATAATTGATTTTGTCTTTTTGATTTATTAGTATCACCAATAATGGACTTCACGAGTCCAACATTACAAAAACAGCAGCCGCAACAGCAGCCAAACGCAACGTTTTTTCCAGCATTTCAGTAGGTAGATAAGCATTGATTGGTTTTTGTGAATTCAAATTACAATTGTATGCACTGACAAAGCCTGCGACAGTTACAGCTCAGACTATCTAACATAAAATGGGTCTTCAACAAAAGTAAAATGTTTATTTTTAATCTGTACACTCATTACGATGATATTCACTTTTTAAGTATTATACTATACTAATTTAAAAAGCATTCCAATAAGTATTAAATTAGACTATGGGAATTTACACTATTGAACATTTCAACGACTATTTTAATGGGGCTGAGTTGTCAAATAAAAAGTATAAAGAAAAACTTGGCAAGAGTCCTATTTATAGATGAAGGTAATTATAGAAATGGGACTTTGACAAGTTTGGATGTACAAAATTTATTTCAACTTGTTCGTGAAATCTGCAGGATTGTTTTTGATGCCTGGAAAAAAAGATTTGAAAACAGATGAAAATTCTGCTAAAAAACTAGCACCAGAACTAAAGCTATAAAAAAAAATATTATGTGTTTTTTTTATTATTCCTATACTTTTTTGCAGGATCATGAGATTAAATTAAAAATTGTTATAATTTTATTTCTAAAGTTGAAAGATTTTTTGAAGTGTACACATTTACATATCACTAAAATAAGTACTTTTGTTTTTCGACTCAGATAATTAGGCAACAATAAAAAAAGTCTGTAGCAGGCTTTATGAAACAAACATACATCACGATTTTCGTTGCATGCACAGAGAAAAATTATTTGCCCTACTTAACCCTGAACTTCACATACCACAGAATCATGTTAATCTATATATATGGGATTTTGGACCCGAGAAAATTTTGTTGATCGCTAATTACTATTTTTATATTTTTTTTATATTTATATATATCATTTGGTTTGTTAAAAAACGCAGAATTTGAATATATATAGAGATTTTTTCAAAAAAAAAAAAAAAAAAATATATATATATATTTATTAGAGTCTCGCAGTTATGTGTAGTTGAGGGTTAAACATTTTAATGAACCTCAGGTATTTAAATTATTGTTTGAATTAAATCCAGCTACCAACAGAGATCTTTTTTGAGGTGGGTTTAGAATATCGTCTAGCACTTTTTCTCATTGTAGATTGCATACGTTAAATATAATTGGTCCCATAGTAGGTACAACATTCAAACTCAAGATATCAAAAAAATTAAATGCAAAAAAAAAAAAATAACCAGAAATATACATTTATGAAGCATTTCTTGTCTCTTATATATAAATTGTAAAAACAATGATACATGATACAATTTTGAGAATTCTTTTGATGTATGTGCAAGAATGTTTGTATAAAGTGGTGAAATCGACAAATAGTTATAGTGATGTTGATATAAGAGAGAACAAAAAATCATTGTTATTGCGATGTTGGTGTTATCGGCAAATGATTTTGAAATATTGTAAGATAAAATTATAGATTCAAATTTTTTATATGTATTGTTATTTTATTAAAATGTTAATTTTCAATAAGTTTTGACAAAATTGATTTCACTTATGTACATCCGTCGTGCTAGTGTTTTATGATATTTCAAAAAATTTATAACACCGAAATTGTTCTTCCTGAAAAAAGATATTTTTAGCACCTGAAAAACATTGACAATGAACGTGAGAAAGAGGGAAATTATTGTTATGTGTACTTTTGATTTTCATCAACGATCGTTGTAAAAGTTTTTTTTTTTAATTCCGAAAAATAATAATTATATTGTTCATTGATGTATTATCTCCAGCAAGTCTTCCGAACGAATAACATTTTTTTGTCAGTTTAAACATTATATAATTTTAAAATGTGTATGACCTACAATATTAATTTTCAACATTTTATAGGTATTTTGAAAAGTTAATTTTTCGTTATGATATGTGAAGATAATTGTAATCCTGTTTTTGGAAATAATATTAATATTGAAACTTTGAGATTTTGATTGATATTATTATCCTTTGATTGTATTTTTATGTCAACTTTTATATGAATAAAATATCAATATAAGTTGAGTGTACATTCAATTAGTATATTTTATTAAAAAATCAAATTTTCAGTAAAAGTCATAGTAAAGTTACACCATACAGTACAGTATTGCATATTTATATGCTATTTGTAAATTGATGCAAAGCTCGATACTTTCGAAACTAAAAATAATGAATTATATTCTTAATATTATGTAATAATCAAAGAATAGAGTACCGAAATAAAACATCTTCATAAGCATTATGCTCTAGAATAGTTATTCTTTTATTATTATTCAAGTGGTTCTAAGTATTAGACGACATTTTTGAAATTATTTTTATGAACACATGTTTTAAATATTTAGTACTGCGAGTAGTTTGATTATTTTGACTGTGAAAAAGATGTATTATCAAGGTGTGATTAAGTAGTGAACGATTCAAAAATATGAAACTTTGCGGATTAAAAGGTGACTGTGATCTACAAAAATGAAATATTAAAATTGCAAAAATTACAAACTTTGATATTGTATCAGTTTCTTATATGATTAATTATTATTTATCAGACGTATCACGGCGTTCAAGTAGTTTGTGATTCAAGTAGTTAGTGATACTTGTATGGTTCTAAAGTGTATTCGTAACACAAAATTAATCAGTGCGTTTCACCAACGTGATTTTCCGTTAATTTCCTACACTTGCAAGAAAACCGTTACAAAATAACTTCCGAACAACATCAGGTAAAAAACGAATTTATAATTTTTGTCAACATTGAAAGTAGATCTCAGAAGAACTTCATTTTCAAATTTCAAACTGTATTATTTTTCATTTAGGTAAAAATTACAAAATTCATTATTATTATTCATTATTATTCAATGTTAGATAAGTTGGATTAATGTTTAAAACTTAAAGAATCGTTTATATTTCTAGTTCATGTTAGTTTAGGATCAGTGATGCATAAACAATCATAAAATTAATCATTGCCATATACAATTTTTAGTTCTGATTTTTCAAATTAGTGATAATTGAAAAAAATTATATTGTATTATAATGTATTCTTGTCAAAAACTAATTTGAAAAATGATTTTTTCAATTGTTAACTGATTTTTTAAATTATTAAAAGTTAACAGCTCAACAAATTGACACAATTTGAAAATTCAAACTTTTTAGGGTAACTTGAAAATTTATGTTTAGTTTTAAAACACATTTAAATTTTTTAAATTTGTTGTTAAATTTTTTTTTCGCTATATAAAGTGACAATAATCGATAAAGTTTTACTTTAGCTTCCGGTCACACTTCATCTTACTTATGCAAAAACGCAAATCATCAACGTTGTTCCAGAAACACAAAAATATCTATTTCTAATCAGTTTTATTACGGCATGTTATTTTTGTTACTTCACTACGTTCCTGGTTGGAAAATATATTGATTATTGCATTACGAATGTGTTTGTCTTATCACGAGAAGTGTTCTTGACAGTTTTTTATATGCCCATCTGAAGAGAGGTGCAACTACACAGAAAATGTACATATTTTTTATATTTAACGATAAACTGTTCGCTTATAAGATTTCAGCAATGTAGTTGTTTTGTCTCACAAATACTTCAAACTAGCTACTGTACTTAATTTCTGGTTATATTATTTAATTGCACTTTAATATTACTTCACTTATTATTTGTATTTGCTATTTTTATAGATAATTCAATCGACAAAGTTGATCAAGTTGTAAAAATAAATTTTCGAACTAAAGAAAATTCTGAATAAAATTTCAGTTATTTAAATGCTATAAAAATGGAACATTTACCTAAGAAAATTAATTTGAAAAAATATTAATTATAATTAGTCAGGATGTACACAACAGAGATTTAATTCTTAACGTCTTTGCATTGAACAAGTGTTGTTAAACTTGATTATGGTGATGAAACTTAAATATCGGTGCAATCATTTTGACAGAAAATAATAAGCTTTCAACAATACATGCTTCACATGTGCCGTTGACTTCAGAATCACAGGGTTAAATTTAGATTAAAATATCTTTGGCATCATTATCCATTGAGGTTCATAGCTTCTGTCTGGCCTTACATTACATTTCATTTCGCATTGTCAATTTCTTGCTAATCCAAAATTATTAAAATTATACTTCTCAATGAAAATGAAAAACGTTTCATCTTTGATTAAACACTCCTGCTTCAATGAAAATTTCACTTTTTTAAAGTTCATAAAAACTGAACGAAAAGTGATCAAAATTGTTTATTCGAACAAAACTTTAGTATAATATTAGTTGTTTAATATTTTTTGAACCATAGGTGTTTTTGAACTGAAAGGAACAAGATTCAGGACATAACAAGTAGTTTTATAATGAGAGTATATTGAGGAAGAGCATATAGTTGAATGAATGAGAATGTTCCCCTCCAAAGATTTGTCACCGGTAGAAGAACGATCGTATAAAGACTACGTTTACAATCCTGTATCAACATTAGACGCTAGTACACATTCAAGAATCGAAGAATCCAATTGTAAAACAGATGAAAATCTGTCTCATACCCGATCGCGAGAAATCATTCAACTGACGGAAGAGATGGATAACGAAGGGTCCAAAAAATTGCAGTTTTTAGCTGCTGCTGCGGGTGAGAAATACACTTTTGCAATCAACAGAAATTCATGTTTCGTATTTGTCTATATATCCAAATGTTAATTGCTCGGAATTCATATCTTTAGTGTACGATTATAAATGAGTTTGTAGAAAAATTGACGCACGCGTTTCAGCTTAAGTATTTTAGAATCATTCAAATTCTAGTACTTCTTTCAGTTTCAAAGTGTCATTTGGAATTAAATGTGAACTAATAAAACACTATTGTGAAATTATATTCAAAAATTGAAATAGGTTTGAAAGGAAATTGGCGTGCTTTATAATGGAATTTTTGTTAGCATAGTCGCAAAAATGTCATTAGTGGGTGATGACTTTTAATCATACTGTTTCAATTTTAAAGATTAAAAAAAAATGAATGATTAAATTGAATAGAGCCAAGACTTTGAGTGAAAAAATTTTTGATTAAAATAAAGTTGTTGATTTTAAGAATTCGTTTAGTTGAAAACTTATGGTAAAAACTGTTGACAATGCACCGTATAAATCAATGAAAAAAATATTGTAATAGATTCATCTTTTTCTAATATTGCATAAGAAAAGATTAGTTCATTTTTTTGCAGCTGATGTCACAAGCTAAATCTTATCTAGGCGAAACGTTTTTTTTCGCAATATTTGTGATTAGTAATATATTTCAAAGATTTGCTGCATTCTTTGCATTGCGATTACAATGGAAGTTGTGATTTACGTGATGCAATGATTAAAACAAATTATGTATAACTACTTCAATTAAAAAGAAATAAAGCCAACATTATAATTGTTAAGGCATGAAAAATATGATTTATTGCAGCAAATTTGGCTATTGTGGCTTGTGGAACAGCACTTGCATGGACAAGTCCAGTTTTTCCAAAATTACTACAAAAAAATCCTGTGGCTGAGGACAATCCTTTAGGTCGACCATCAACAGAAGAAGAAAATTCATGGATCGCTGGTTTCGTTTCCTTAGGAGCTATCTTTGGAAGTTTTTTTGGAGGGTACCTTTGTGAGAAGTTAGTAACAGATTATTTTAGAAAATAAACCAACAAATCACTTTGATTTCAAATCAATGATGATTAACTGAAGGGCTGGATGCAGCAAGCAAACTAGCGCTTGAATGATTTTCTTCAAATTAAAAAAGTTTTAAGAAAATTGTAAATTTTGATATACTTCAAGTAACAAAGTTGTTGTTATAATCTGAAAACAACTTTGCCATTTGAAGAATATTGAAATTGAAATTTTGTTCGATGCTGTTTTTATTTAAAAAAAAGCCTTCCAAGTGCTAGTCTGCTTCATTATTATCCTTCAGTAAGTTAAACAAATATTATTTGACATGTTTTTTATCAGTAGTGATTTAATTTAAAAAATTTATAAGTTTATCAAAACACTTTTTACAGAATTGGACGTAAAGGCTCCATATTGTTTTCCGCTGTACCTTTTATTGTCGCGTGGATACTCATTGCAACTGGATCAAACGTGTATCAAATTTATGTTGCTCGTTTTTTGATGGGTTTTGCCTTAGCTATTGATTTCACATGTGTTCCCATGTATTGTGGTGAAATTGCAGAAGTACAAAAAATATTCCACACACAATTTTCTCAGCACTATTTTATTTAACATTTTTTGTTTTTGCAAGTTAAAATTTAAATTTGTCCATTTTGTTTTGAAAAAAAAACATGAAATAATTACCATCACATTTTTACTCTTTTTTTATAGACTTCCATCAGAGGAACCTTAGGCTCATTTCTTCAATTGTTTATAACAGTTGGTTTATTGTACAGTTATGTAGTTGGGCCCTATGTAACTTACACAGTTCTATGGATTGCTTGTTTATGTATTCCCATTTTGTTCATCATAGCGTTTTTTAAAATGCCAGAGTCACCTTACTATTTGCTGACCAAAGGAGGCAAAAAAAATCGCGAAGCTGCCATAGAAGCCTTAGCCAGATTGAGAAGTAAAAGTAAAGCAGCAGTACAAGATGAAGCTAATGAAATCGAAGTACACCAAAAAAACTAATGAACCACTGTTTGCTTTAGAATTAAAGAAAAAATCATTGTTGAAATTGCTAATTTTTTCAGGCTATAGTTCAGGAAGCATTTAATTCACAAGCAAAAATTACAGACCTTTTTACAAACAAAGCAAATTGCAAAGCACTGATATTTACATGTGCTTTGGCCAGTTTTCAACAACTCACAGGCATCAATGTTGTGCTAATGTTCACGCAAGATATTTTTAAAGATACAGGCTCGTCTTTACCTGCAGCTATTGCAACCATCATCGTAGGCGTAGTTCAAGTGGTTGCATCTTGCATTACGCCCTTAGTCGTCGACCGACTTGGAAGAAGAATGTTACTTTTAGCTTCTGGAGCTGGCACTGCATTGACCACTGTACGTAAAAAACATTATTCTTAAATTATTAATTTTTTTTGTTCAGAATATTAATTTTCTTTTAGTAATAAATTATTTATTTATTGATTGTTCAGGGTGCGTTAGGTTTATTCTTCTATCTAAAAACCAATACCGACTTTGATGTATCAACCATTGCAATATTGCCGGTAATTTCCCTGGCTGTTTTTATCTTTCTCTACAGCATTGGCTGGGGACCATTACCCTGGGCGGTGATGGGAGAAATGTTCGCTCCTGAAGTTAAAGGCATGGCGTCTGGTATCACCGTCTGTATTTGTTGGTTGTTATCTTTTCTTATCACTAAATTCTTCAGCAACATCAAAGATGCTTTTGGGTCACACACTGCGTTTTGGATCTTTTGCGCTTGTTGCATAGCAAGTATATTATTTGTTGTGTTCATTTTGCCTGAGACCAAAGGCAAGACTTTGAAACAAATTCAGGATGAATTGAACGGCGTTTCGTCAAAGAAATAAATAAAAGATTGTTGTTTTATTTATTTATTAGAGACATGACTGGTTGTTTTACGTTTAGTGATTCAACTGGTACCCAGTGGTCTTTGAGACTGTGCCACAGTATTTTGTTTTACAATTTCTGTATTATAGCTCATTATTTATATTGAATGATTATTTAATATGTCAACAATTATATATTGAACGATCAAAAGCGACAGCTGATTGTATTTCCTATTATTCCACTGCTGTTATGAAACCAGTATTCAATTTTCGCAAAGTATATTTCATGTAGACGTAAATAAACTTTATTTTAAATGTTATATAGCGTGTAGTTTTACTTATTTATGATTAGAAATAATTGTATAATAATTAATTGTAATTACCTTTATTTCTTCATTATTTACTATAATTTACATCCATTTCCCTGTTCATGAATGTGTCAATACGTTAAACAAAATAATATAAATTTTATATTTATATTATAAATCTTATATTTATATTATTAAATAAAAAATACGATTATTAAATAACTGTTTTAAATAAAACTTTAATAAAATGTTACCGAATCTCATATTACAAACATAATAATTATATTAACGAATTGACTTAAATTTTCTTATACTTAATTTCTAATTCATTGATTAATTACAAAATATATTTCATATATTTAAATCTTCTAAAAAATAACCTATTACAATAGTAGTCAAAAAATAAGATACAAGTACATGAACAAATAAGTAAAGTATGTGGAAGAACATTTTCATGATTTTACATCAGCCTCGTTCTTTAAGTTTATTGTAAAAATAGATTTAACAAAGTCAAACAAATTTGAACAATTTAAATTTGTTTGACAAATCGTTTTTTTAATTCTGATCGCAAAATTTTCCCAGTTGGAGTTTTTGGAATGCTGTCCAGAAATTGGACACCGCCTGTAAACAGTACTTTATTTAGTATACGGTATATTAAAAATATATAAAAAAATTCAACCAAATTTGTCTACCTTTCAACTCCTTGAATTCTGAGACTTTTCCTTTTATGAAATTTTGAACGTCCACTTCTTTTAGATTCGAGCCTTCTTTTTTCACCAGAAAAGCTTTAGGTGCTTCACCACTTCGAGGGTCAGGAATCCCAATAATGGCAGCGTCTAAAATGTCCGGATGGGTTCTCAATATTCCTTCAAGCTCGGCCGGTGCGACCTAATAAAATTAAATTTGCATTATTCATCCAATGATTCTTATAATAAAACATGATAAAACATAATTAGTACATTTCTGACAAAGTAAATAAATATAAATGAAAGTTTACACAACCTGGAAACCTTTAACTTTAATAAGTTCTTTTATGCGATCGGTTATATAAAAGTTGAACTCTTCATCATAATAACCCATATCGCCAGTTTTGAACCATTCGCCGCACATAGTTTCTTTTGTGGCTGTTTCATTTTTCAGATATCCTTTCATCACATGAGGTCCTTTGATCCAAAATTCACCAACTTCTTTAGGACCTATCACATCTTTGCTTGTTGCTTCATTGACAATACGCATCTCGCATCCTTTGATAGCTCTTCCAATACTTGCGTACTTTTTCGCAATTTCTATTGTTGACACAGGTGAGGTTTCAGTCAATCCGTAGCCTGTTCATTATTGAGAAAGATAATTCTATCAAATAATTTTACTTTTATCAACACTACTGATTAAGAGGATTGTGATATTAATTAATTTATTTTTTATGATTATGATATTTAGTTACTTTTTTAGGTGGCGAGGAAGATTAGATTTTATTGTATAGGTTTAGTCGTTCAGGTAGTTAAAAGACTTTTTTGAGTTTTTCGTCTGAGTTCAGGGTATGTCGTTAGAAATTGAGAGTTCTGTTCTGCTATTCTGGATTTGTGGGCATTCACTGAGTATATATGGGCAACGGAGTATGGGACCATGCAAAAGTCGTAAATGGCTGGTTCAGATTTTGACATTATATGACCGTGAGTCAATCTGCATTGTAATAATTACTTGGTCTCTTCAGTTTTCATCACAGGCAGGTTGATGTTCGTCAGTAAAGTCTCTGATGCTGTGCAGCTTCTTGGTCGTTGATTCCTTCCATTTTTTCCCATTTTTCATGTATTTTTTGTCTTGTGTATTTGATAAAATCTAGGTGAGAAGCTGGGAGAAGTTGATCGTCAGTCAAGAGTGTTGCTGATTTAGCAGCTTGATTGGCAAGTTCGTTTTTAGGTACGTTGACGTGTGATGGGATCCATATGAAGGTGATTTTATTTCCTGTTAAGATGAGTTTGGATTGTGCCGTCTTCAGTCACTAGCATTTCGATTTTTGTAGATTTGTTTATACCTTTAGAGATTCTCGGCATTTTCAATTCCACTATGGAGTTTGTTTGTTCAGGGGTTTATTGGATGATTTGGGTATGGTTACGTCGGCGGCTTCAAGTATCATTAAAGTAAATTTGTTTACTTTGGTGTCTATCGACTGTTCTTCTTGGAAGAGAATCATTTCATTGTCCAGTTTGTTTGATAGTATCTTCTGAAAGTTTAGCCAGTCAGCTTTATTGAATTTCCATTTGGGTCCATAGCTGGTTGATTGGGTATTGTTATTTAGGAGTGTTATCATTATGAGGAAATAGTCACTGCCATGGGGGTCTTTATAGACAGTTTATCTTGTGGGAGATATCTACACTACATATTGTTAGGTTGATGGCACTATTGGTGTTAGAGCTGTTGTTTATATGAATTGCATCTTTCGTTGTTATGAATTAGCAAGTTCGTTTCTTCCAGGGTGTCGACTATGTTTCCTCTAGGTTGGGGTTGTGCAACAACGCCCCCACTGGCATGTGCGTTGTTGGGTCTGTTTTTGTAGTAGTAATGATATTGTTTCATGGTAAAATTTATTTTTAAAATTTATTTCTTGAAGACAAATTGCTAGGGGTTGGTATTTTTTGGTAATAATTTCAAGTTATTCTTTGTGATCTTAGTAACTGTTTATATTTCATTGAATGATATATTCATCCATTTTGGTTGAAAAGATTGTAAAAAAAAAGAAAAGAAAAAGGAGACGAAAAGAAAGGAAAGAGAAAGGGATTATGGATAGTGGTAAGGATAGTTAATCCAAAGCAGTCTTCCTATTAGTACTCTGATGCATCCGAGAATGACTCAAAGTCTTCCAAAGAAAATTCCATTTGTCCATGGTAACTTTGCTTTTCGGTAGATTTGTTTGCAGTCAGGTCTTTTTGAAGTTTGTTTTTCAGTCTAGCAATTCTATTTTTTATTTCGCATATCTCAAGGAGGGAATAGATTTTTGTTAGGTATTCGATGATTTTGTTAAGATCTGTGTTAAAGTTGAGATCTATTTCAACCCCTTTTGTCATTTCTAGGTAGCTCTTGAGATGGAGGTAGTTCTTCGGTTTGGGAAGTTTTTGGTTTCCCTTGATCTAGTTTAGTCCCGGCCGTTTCTCAGGGGTCTCTTCAGGTTGTGATGTGCCTTTTCGTATGTAGGAATGGGAGGAAGGTTCCGTGTCTGTTATGGTGCTTGTTTTGTTGTTGCTGTGGGGTCTGGGTGGTGAGATCTGTTTCTTCTTGGTGTGTTTTTGGTTTTGGAGCATTTCTTACCAGGGGAATGTAGGTGAGTATGTCAGTCGTTGGTGTATATTTGGGGATTCCGTCTATTTTGTTTTCGTCGCTACATGGCCTTGTTTGCACAGTAAACGCACAGTAAAGTACAGTGGTCATTCGCTCACAATTGTTTACAAACAAGACCGTTCGTATTGAACGATGGAAACGAACTCATTAAAGTTATTTCTTAATAACAATAAAATAAATAAATGAGTAATATTCAAATTGAGTTTGGCGCTGTAATTTTCAATCAATTTTGTTCTAATTGCCGCCAAATTGTTCTGAGAAACAAAAAGAATAAATTCTCGATGGAATGTTAATATCAATTCAAACGACTAAATTGAGCATTTATCTAAAAAAAACTTGAAAAAAAAAAATAAATAACAGAAACGGAATTTTTTCAGTTAAATGTCTACAAAATTGTTTATATAAAACTAATCAAAATTACTCTGTAAATTCGGATAAGTGAAAAATCACTTACAAAAAGTGAATATACACGTACAGTAAGTCCAATGTCGTTCACTTATTGCAAAAAGTGAAAGTTTTCACAGATTTTGAGTGAAAATAAGAATTGAATTTTCACTTTTTGCAATGAGTGGACAACTTTTGACTTATTTAACCAATTTAACTGCTATTAGAACAAAATCGGTTAAAAATATTGACATATTGCATACTGTTTAAAAATGCAGTAAACAATTTCTGTGAAAAGAGAAACTTGAAACTATCAAAAAATGCAATGAAATTTTTGTTTCTATTTACTGATTTAAATGTAATTCTTTATTGTCAAAATTAATTGAAATTAATTGTTGTAATTGCTAGTTTCAAGCGGGCGCCTAATGTTAATATTATTTTTTACCAACTCTTTGTTATGATTTACTGAAACGTAAAAGATTCTATACCAGACTGTAACGTTTATTAAAAAAATTCAAATTTATGAATGCGGATCAATCAGAATCTGAATAAACCGAGAATAAACAACTATTACAAATTCTTTGAAATGGTGGGATAGGATATCATTTTAATTTGAATTTTTCTGTTATCATTGTTACGTTGATTACAGTGCCAATTGATTTCGACATTGTTGATACGTACCTTGGCAAAATTTAAGTTTGTCCTGATCAATTCCGAACCTATCATAAAATTTCAACACATCTGACTCCGCCATGGGGGCCGCACCGCAGAGTATAAAGTTCAACGAATCAAAGAGTTTTTTCGTTACGTTCGGCGACATTGACAAAAACAAAAAGATCGGCGGTACTATACTCAGCATAGTTGCCTATAAAAAAAGAATCATTATCAAATTTCGAGCTTTTTTTTTAAATTTGTTATTGCAAACAAGCCAACTGCCACAGCACACATACAAAATTATCGCTAGACATTGTATTATAAATAAAACTTGCATTTTCTAATTTTAATTGTAGCTTTTTTAAAATGTAATTAACGTAAACGTACTTTATGTTCTTGTAATATTCTCATGTAATCTTCTGGGGTGAATCTAGGTATTGTAACTAATTTAGCACCTGTAGCAAGTCTTGGCAAAAGTAAACAATTCATTCCATAAGAATGATACATGGGCAAAATCATTGGTAAAACATCTTGAAATGTTTCTGAAAAATAATTCGGTTGTTTAAAAGTAAGAATTCAAATTCTTATGAGCATATGTATGGCTAATGGAAAACATAAATCTCTGAAAACAGCATTAAAAGTTCGCTCAAAGTTTTTGATTTTTAATCATAATTTCCAACAGTATTGAGGTACTTGTGATATTGAACTATTTGATTGTACCTGTTGTGGTGGCCCACAAGGCGTCACCAACAGTTTGCTCAACCATTGCCATATTAGTAACAAGATTATTGTGAGTCAAGATAACTCCTTTTGGAAGCCCAGTTGTCCCACTAGAATAAGGCAGTACGGCGATATCATCAAAGTCTACTTCCGTCACATCCACATTTGGCAGACTTTTCCCTTTTGATATCATTTCCTAAAAAATGACGACAATTTGATAAACTGCAGATGCCTCTTGTATCATTTAGTTGCGTTTCAATTAAAATCATTACTGTGAATGAAACAGATCCTTCAGGGAGAGGATCATTGGAGGTTTTTATTACGATGAGTGGCGCGTTAGGAGGACTTCCAATTGTCATCGCTTCACGCACAGTACTCGCAATATCATCAGTCGTAATCACTCCTTTGACATCGCTATTTTTTAGTTGTCTTGCAATTTCATCTGTGGATGAATACTTCTATACAAAAAATTCGTTTTTTAATGATCATTTTAATCTAAAATCGTACCTGCTGTATAAACTGGGTTCACAGTTGTAACGATAAGTCCAGCTTCTAGACTGCCAGGAAGAGCTATGGCATATTCTGGAATATTTGCTAATACTACTGCAACGACATCTCCTTTTTTGAAGCCCATTTTCCTTAAACTTCTTGCAAAGAAGTTTGAAGCATCTCTCGCTTCGGCATATGTGTATTTTCGACCTGTGATACCACATTGCTATAAAGAGCATGTCTTCAATTATATATTCGAAGATATAAATAGGTATATATTTGATTATAAATGTGTTTCTTTTGTAATTCATCATTTTTAACTGTGTACTGGCTTTTAATACGTACCACTGCAACTTTATTTTGATACTGAGCAAAGTCTTTCCAAATGTACTCAGGAACTGTTAATCTTGGTACAGTATAAGTTTCGTCCTGTGCGGAGATAATCCTTTCCCCATTCGGTCCTACAGTCAACTTCGATGGATTGATCGTAGCATTGGAATACTCCAACTTCAAAATCTTCGACTTGGATGTATTTTGCAGCAATCGTTTCAAGGCCTGTACATGTTTTATGAGTGATGTCATATTACGTTTTGCAGATCTTTAATAAATTTCTGAAAGGTTTCTTTCGCTAGTTTTCCTAAAATTCAAGTGAAAGAAAATAATTAAAATAATGAAAGAACAATAAATATCAGTGTCAATTCTATTTTGTACAGTAATGAACATTGTACACTGTAACAAATGAGTTTGTGAATCGTATCAAAGCAATTAAATGAAAAATGATTATAATGCCTTAAGCAAATTATAAATAAATCATCCTCCGCATGGTTGTGTGAACTAAAAAAAATATTGTTATAATTTCAATAGCAGACAAAACATTGTCGAAGGATCACTGATTTAATCACTACGTCAAATGTGTTTAGATATGAAATTCATCTTGACGTAACGCAACAAGTTGTAGTGCAAAGTCCGACCTTACAATATAAGGCATTTCGATTCTGCTCAAATTCCAAAATGAAAGATTATTCATTGAAGTTGATAATTTTTTATCGAATGATGATTTTTTTTTAATTAGAGTGCAATTCATTTTTTACATTCAGTGATAGACAATTTAGTTCTCTATTATAGGATCTACGAAAATTGCATTACGAAAAATAGATTTAAATTTACTGGAATACTTATAATTTAAATTTTATTGACTAGAAATGATTATGAAAAATATGTTCAAGTGTCGTTATGAGTATGCACATTTAAATGATTATAATCGTTCTTTATCATTTTTAAAAAATCATTGATTATTATATTGAACATCTTTTAAGCCTTTTGATTATCGAAATGTACAAGTGCAAAATCGAATTGCTTATTTAATTTTATTTTAGAATTTAAAAGCCATTCACTTTAGTTTTCGTTGCATAAGTTAGCTGTATTGAAAATAAAGTTATTTAAAAATATGCACACATGCATGTATCAACGAAAAAAATATCTACTATCTAACTATTTAATGTTCAATCAATCTCCAACAATTACTGTCAATTGTGAAAAATAGTCAATCAGAAAAGCATGACAAACAATTTTTGATTGAAAATGACGATGAAAAATGTTCAAATAAAATATTGGCTTGAAATCCGATATAGACTATAGCAAAAGAAAATGTTTTAATCAATTGAGAATCAGTTATGGATAAGTTTATCGATTAAAACTGTGTATCATGCAGCCATATACGCATCAAATTGAATAATTAAGATGTACCAGTTCATTCTAATAATGTTAAATTTTTTTGAAGTTATGATTAAATTGGTAGGGTAAACAAATACCATGATAAATTATACAAAGTATATCAGATAAAATCGCTCAATCTTGATTAAGTAAAATAATTATCAAAAAATATGTAAGGTTGCAGAAATTTAATCGTATCAATTAAGATAAAAATATATAATAATTGCAAACATTGATTCATTGTTTAAAGACCTCTATATCTATGATAATTGAGCATATTATTAAACATCCGGTAAAATTTCAATATCACTGGTAAAAAAAAACATATAATAGCAATATAATGTCTATATGTTCTAAATATATTTACATAAATTAATTAGAAGACAGCAACAATGCCACAAAAATTCTGAAGAATGTTCTATATTATGAATATGTTACTAGTACAACTATAATGTAGATTTAATATATAGTCATTATATTGTTATTTTATTGTCATTATAGTCAACGAGTTAAAAAAGTTCACTTTTACCAGAGATCCACACATAATTGTATGTTTTTACGTATTGTGACATCAAAATAAGTTATGATCCCTTTGCCGTCTCATCCAATCCCTTTAGTTACTTTAATTACGCTGTACATACTTTCAGAATCAAAATTCTGGTTGTTTACAATTTTTATTCATGATGATTTGAATCTTTTGCTCATAAAAAAGTAGGTTTTTTACAAAAAAAAGTTGTTTTTTTTTTTTTTTTTTTTTTTTTTTTTTTTTAAGATGATAAAATACACACGTGTAGTATTTTCTCGCGAATACAAACTGTGTAACACATTTACCTTATAAAGTTCTCTGATGGATACAATTCTCTTTAGTTTTCAGAATTGATTCCGATTGATCACTATATAGATTAGAAGGTCAAAATCCTCGATCTTATACACAGAAAAGTAGAAAGTGCTGGCAAATCTTAATATTATCACAAAATATATGAAACTTGGAGAGTGCAAAAAGTTTTCGGTAGGAACTTATGAGCACAAAATATTTTAATTGACACCGTATTCGTATTTGTAGATATTTCAAGTCTAGCTGGTTAGTGACAAGGCTATCTTTAACAGTGCAAAATGTATCAATCGAAGCGGGCTTTAAACCGGTCGTGTACAAACTGAAACAGCGCAAAATATACGCATCTAAGTATGCGAGTGAATATTGTACCGATCCCCTCCACAGGTCACAGTCCTCGTTCTTGCAAACAGCATGCACATGATGAAATTTTACACGAGCAGATACATTTCGCATTTCGCTCATTGAATTAATTAAAAAAAAAATAGAATATCATTAATCCCAACAAATCAATATAAATAGATAATAGAATTCGTAATATTTATTTTAAAAATATATAAAACGTGTTATCATTTTTTATATGTTTTGTTACACTTAGTAAGAATAATTCCGCATTATTTTTGTTACTATTAATTTGAATTATTAATAAACCATACCTTGTACTAAAAAAAAAATTATTTCTGGTTTAAGTAAATAATAAAAATGTAAAAGTAGGATTATGTAAAAGGTACTATTATCATAATGATACTACAAAATGTATGGAGTTATTGCAAAAACGTATAAAGATTAAAAACATATCACCATGAAAATACAAAAGTATTTTGTTAAAAGCTGTTTTCAAGTAAAATGATTGAGTATGGAGAGCAATCTTGATTAAGCATAATAATAATTATCAAAAAATAATGACAATACAGCGATTTTATTAATCAAGATAATAAAAATACAATTACAAACATACCTTATTTGAAGACCTCAATGTTCGTGCAATCTATGATGATTGAGCACAAAGGTGACAACACTTTATAATAATTTTATGATTTGCAAGAAATGGACAACTTTTTTCAATTTATATAGATGAAATTATTGAAAATTATTCATAACCATATATTTTTTTATAATTCAAGTACTCAAAATAGGGGTTATAAAAATGAGTTACTGTTTTGATTGTTTAAAATAACCATTTCAAATAACAATTTATATATTAAATTTTTTTTAGTGGAACTTTCACCTTCGATCATTATGAGAAGTTTAAGGAAACCATAAGAAATTGTAGGTTTTGAAAAAATTATTTTCCATTTTTTTCTAATCTCATAAAATAAAAAGAATGAGATTATTGTAAAAGTATAGAAATGAATATTTATAAAATAACCAATATATGAAATTTACTAATCTAAGGACATATAAGATTTTGAACGAAATTCCGCTAGATAGTGACAACAGATAAATAGAAAGAGACGATGAAGTTGAAGCAGTTGGTATATGAAGGTTTGTTGTTGATAATTTGTGATAATTTTATAAAAATATTGCCGAAATGATTTTTTAGTATCTCTATTTGAAAAAAACATCCAAGTTATTTGTATTATTTTACTTCGTTTTTACTGTAACTTTTTAGTGTCCATTTATGATATTTTATTTAAATTGCTTGATAAATTAATATAAATATAATATATATTAATAAATTAAATTGTTATTGTAATAATTGTATTATTAACAATTAGTTAGTTAAAAATTTTGTTAAAAATTTAATTTTTGTTAAGATTTTAGTAAAATCTTATATATTTTGATATATATTAGTTTTCTTGCAAATATTCTACTAGTCTAGTTTATTTATTTTCTATTTTTTTTGGTTTGGTTTCAGTTTATCCAAAAAATGGCCATAAATAAAGAATGAAAAATTTCACTTGATAACAAATGTAAATTTAGTTATAAAATGTTAAAATTAATATAATTAATTACCATTTGAAAAATATTATTTTGACTGTACGCATGGTCTCATAAAAAAAAACTCTTAAAAAATATTTGAAGACAAACTTTTTGCATTTAAACAATGCAATTTTTTTAATTTCAACCAAAAATATTGTCGTATTCAACCAAAATACAATTTGATATTTGCTTTCGGGGAATCAGAGGTTTGTTTTAATTGAATGATTATTCTCGCTCCTGCTGTTCATACATTTTTACAATTTAATTCAAACATGCATTCTGTAAAACAAATAATTTTGGTTTATTGCAATTTCTTTGGAATAGAATCAGACTTTTTCCTCCAAATAGATCTACTCTGTGAGTGAACTTACGTTACTTATGGTTATCTATAGCTTCATGCAATGATCGTTGAGGATCATAGAAAACCGAAGGTGAATGTTCCACTAGCGTTATATTTTCAAGTTCAATCGATCATAACGTAAATTAATATTATGTTAAAAATGAATTATCTAATTTTAATCTTGCATTGATAGTATATTTGCAAAGAGCGAATCTTTTACAAGATAAAATAAATTAAGACACATTTTCAATTTACGAAAGAGAAAACAAAATGCACGATACCAACAGAGGATTATTATAATATAATTATCCACTTTGTAAATTGAAATATTTTGAAAAAATAATTGAAAACCAAACTTTCTTATAGGGTTCGCTTCAATTTTACGATTATAATTGTTTATGTTTAATTGGATTTAGTCGTATGTTAAATTGGATGTGAGAAATATCAATGTGATTGCAAAATCGTTTTTGACAGTTTGGCTTAAACGGATGCAAAAGTGCAATTTTTTTCATAACTAGTAGTTTCACAAAAAGTTACTTGGCGCACTGTCAAATGTTATGAAAACAAGTGTCGTTTGACACACGGGCGCTAGCGCTCTTGTTTCAAAATATACTATTATGGAAGTTTGCAATGAATTAATTCATGTTATTTCTTTAATTTTTTATATTTTGTATATTTTGTTTATATTCGTTAATTTTGTAATTCATAATTTTTTAAAAATAAAAAAAAACGTGATACAAAACATGTTTTAGATCATCACACAAAATTACAATTTTCCAAAAAAGATAAATTAATATCTTTAAGACAGAATTAAAAAATCAGTTCATTTTTTATTAATTAGGGAAAAATTGCCCAATAATTGAGACTTAGCTAAGAATAATTATTGACCAGTCAACCGGATCGGGATTGGCTATCAGGAACATTATTGTTCGAGGTGCGAAAATTAGACTTGTCTTGATTTATCTTGACTCTTTTATCAAAAGTTACTCACTGTGCAGCAAATTGGAAACTAAATTTTTACTGTTATGGTGACGCATATATCAATCACGTTTTGTCTTTCTTACACCTGTGAATATATCGTTAACGCCATCTTTGTGAAATCTATATGACTTATGCATCTTTTTAAATGCATCAAATTGCGTTGAAGTTAGGTTAGGCGCTCCTCCTGTTATGAAATGTCGCTAATCATTGCGAAAAAAACACTACCTAACGGCACTTCGTCGGTATCATGAAAATTTACAATTTAAACGTTCAAAATAGTCGCGAAAAGTGGCACTTTTGATGCGTGTAACAGAAAAAAATGTTTGTTAATAATATTTAGAATAAATTGAAATTTCACAATTATAAAAGTCGTTAAAGAAACTTGTGATGAATTAAATAATTGCTTTTCAAATTGGATCAAACTGATTTTCAGTTGGAGGATAGATTTTCATATGTTCCATATGTTTTCGCGATATTCATATTTAAATCATGACGGTTGTCACCAAGGATGAAAGTCATTTCGGATAAGAATGCATAGGCGTACTACTTTCTCCTCACGATTGCAATCTGTGTAGCATTTTTATTTTATAAAGTTTCGCTCAGACTCCAAAAAAAACTACTTTTTCTTGTAGTTGATTCTAACGGGCACTGTGTATATTAATTGGGTCAAACTTCTAATCTCAAACGCAAAAAGTGAAAAAAAAGTGTATAAATCTTTTTAAATTATCATAATATCTATACTATTAAAATGTATGTACAATTTGTATTCAAAAAATGGGTGCACTGTATATTTCAGGGGACACTTCGTTTTTGCGGATATTTCAAGTTTAGCTAGTTAATAACAAGGCTATCTTTCATAACTGTGTAAAATAAATCGTTCGAAGCGGGCTTCAAATTGCGGTCGCGTACAAACTGAATCTGTGTAAAATATATGCAACTAAATTTGTGCATGAGTATTGTGCCAATCCCCTCCATGGATTACGGTTCTCATTCTTGAAAACCGCGTATATACATTTAATGATGTACAGATTTTTTTCGCGATGCAAAATTTTATTAAAAATATATAAATTTATTTCTATTTTAATATAAGGTAACTTTATCACATAATAGGATGATATTTTCATACATAAAAAGACAGTTTGAGAAATAGTATTTCTTGGACCTTATATAATTGAATAAATGTTGAACAAATATTCGTTGAAGATTATTTAATCTCATTGTAACGATCACAGGAAAACGTAACAATATTGTATTACTAGAAAAAAATAATGCTATTGAGAAGCATGATATCTACCTTATCGGGGATAGATACGTGTCCGCTTATCAGTACAACGTGTTCTTTTGGTAAATGTGCTACAAGCTTATGCGATCTGTGTTCTACGCGTTGAATTGTGGTTTTTTAACATTATTCGCATCGCTGAAACAGTACATGAGAGCACACAAGAGTGCAGAAAAGAGTTAAGAGAGTGTATGAAAGAGTGTGATAATTATTAAATTTGATAAATGGCACAGTAAATGTTAAAATCAGGGGCCTGGACTCTAGGCTTACCTGATATGGCGACACGTCACAACGACAGGGCATATGCACTAATCGAGATATAACTCGATTTGAATACACTGAAAAAAAAACTACCTTGAATCAAGTATATTTCACTTGATTGTAGTGGAATATATTCTCATATATACTTGAGAATATTTCTGGATTAAAACA